>JAUCMS010000048.1:9524681-9536152 GCA_032357445.1 Enteromius radiatus
CATAAGTTAACTGATATTTCCAACAGCTCAAAAATCAAAAAGGGTCAAATTGACCCACAATAGTACATGAGGGTTAAGAGTCTAAAATAAGGGTCTTATCATGCTAACTGCACCCCCAGTAGACAGAGGTTAAGTGTTTTGCTCAGGGGCAAAAGGGGTGTGTGACTTTCCTGATTCTAGAGATCTGCAGAGTTTAGTTACAACTCTAAACAAACACCTGATGGTCTTCCCTAAAAATTGGGAGCAGGTTTAGACTAAACAGAAGGAATGTAAATTTCCAGGATCAGGATGAAGTCCTCCTGACAATAGGTGAAATTTAGTGGTTACTGCGTAAGCGTATGTGCAGACAGCCGCAGATTACACACATGTGCATGCTTTCCCCCGGATGTAAACAAGGCGGACTACATCAAATACGTTAAAGCTTGCGTATGTGGCACACTGAGATACTCAAAATAGCGGAAGACATAAGTCACGGGAGAACAGTAAATGATGTTATTTTTGATTTATTTGCAAAAGTGAAGTTGATTAATTAAGAAAGGTCAGTCTACCTTAATCTCCATAAAATCTGTTTTAGACCCTGGAATTACATAATTCTCTTCTTCCACAAACTCTTATTATGTAAGAATTAGGCATGTGTGTTTGTCCGTGCGCAAGTGGGGGGTACAGACATTAAATATGAATGGAACTGAATATGCAGTCTGCATCGAAACAGTAAGGTTGTGTGGTTGCATGCTTTTGAATGTGTCATTGAGAACGACACTTTGTCAAATACTGAGAGTGTCATGCAACTGCACTTATTTGCTATTGACATGTATTGAACACTTGATTTCATAAAGGACTAAATGTTTTACAATTTTTATTTTTATGCACTTTCCCATCCTGCAAACTTGGTTGTAGAGCATACAACAGACTACTGCAATCTAACATAGTTTATTGTGACTTTACAACCTTTAACAACTGTGTTTCAGATACCTGAATCGACTATACCACTTGACTGTTTATGTAGTTTTTTAACTGCATTTTTTGCTGAATTGCTGCTGCCCTTATCAATTGAAAATGACCACAGTGACATCACTTTTTAATAAAATTCTGTTTAACCACACATGGCAAATACTGCTTGGCTTTGTAAACAAAGTTTTTGTGCTGAAATAACGGATGCAAAACTTTAGTGAAATCATGCCTGAATGTGCAAAAAAAGTGTCTAAGAATAAAACAATTACCGGTGCAAAGCGGATCTGCTGAATTAGACTGCATTTCGCTTAAGGGAAGGGAAGTTCACCCAAATGCAACATTAAATTCCTTTTATTTTTTCATGAGGACTCTAAAAAGGTGACTGTTTCCCTTCAGATTCTGTCTCCGGAGTGACAACCCTGTGGGTCAAATGGAATAATCCAGAAATCCACTCTACATCGACTAAAAGCCAGGCCCTGCTCTCCTGTGGTGCTGTACGTGTCTGTGAGTTCACTGCGGGGCTACTGTTACCCCGCCTCTCAGCCTGCAGTGACGGAGGAGCAGGGGCTTGTACTTGTGAGGTCACTCCAGAGTGTTTTCCGATGCTGCCCAGACATGCTCTAAACTCCACGTGCTCCAGGCGCAGAAATGTAGCACCTTCCGCGTGAGGAACGCCACAAAGTTACAAGTACAGACAGTGGAGGGCTAATGTATCCTTCACTGAGGCTGTGTCCTCTATTCTCAAAGCCAGTTTCTGTTCAATCTGCAAGCTTTTTGTTAATTTCAGGATTTTCATGTCCAGTGTCCATAAAATCCTTAAAGGGATATTTCACCCCAAAATGAAGGAGAGTAATTCAAGAGTTCGTGCCTCATAATCAAGAAGGGTGAAGTTTAGCAGATTTGGCGTGCTGTCCGGGGTTTGGGGGGCGAGCCGGGAGGACGGCGGACACCGAACCCTAGAGGCTTGAACCCTAGCTAGGGCTAGAGCTCGGTGTCCGGCTCGGTCCTTGCAAGCCCCTCCCCCTGGAGGAAGGTGCGAGTGCAGCTAAATGGCGGAGAAGGGGTGGAGGAGGGATGCGCAAAAGGGCAGGAAAGGAAGGAAGGAGAATGGGGCTATTTATAGTGGGTAGTGGGGGATTTGATTGGGCAGGTTTAATGAGGAGATTGATTAGGAGATGCAGTGCCAGCCGTGATTAATCGACCAGCGCGCCTCTCAAAACTAGTTTATTTGCAAAAACTTCACACATTGGCTAAAACGTTGACTTTCTTTTGTCAATACAATTAAAGTACATTATAATAACCCCTGGAGGCGAACGTGATATGCAGTACACCTAGGATGGCTTGGGGGTGAGCAGTTAATGGCATAAATTTCATTTTTGGGTGAACTATTCCTTGAATTTTAGTTTTATTTACAACTTCAAAAATAATTCTGTACAGTGTAAATACTAAATAGTGTCCAAAACAACATTCTTCACTGTATAAAATATTTCACAGTTTACTGAAACGAGTGCACATTTACTATTTTGTTCTCTTGATTTGAGAACAAAATAGTTAATTCTGTACATGATTTAGCCTACAATTTTTTCCTGCATGTGTGGGGCTGTGTACGTTTGAGTGTAAGGACTGTGCACAAAAAAACTTGAATTCTATGTCTAACGCAAGTCTATGTCTTTGGGTAGTGGTAGTGAAGTGAAACATCGGGTACTAGAACACTTTCAAATCATAAAATGACCACTGGGTTGCTCAAATGCCCTCTTGCACACTTGATGCGAAGCCATCGAGGACAGATATGTCGTGTTCTTAGATGAAAGTGGTTTGGTAACATTGCCATGTTTTAAGAACCCAAGCTGAACTGCGCTTGAATAAAGAATCGCTTTTCAACCCATCTCTACCACATTCAAACCACCAAAGGGCATGAGAATTCCTTCAATTTCATCCAAGATATAAACACATGAATAATATGTATGTTGATCTCTAATTCATGGACAACTGCCAAGGCTGAATAGCTTTCTCAAGGGCGATTTGTGAGGAGAAATGTTTGACGGTGGAAAATGGTAGCAAATGCTTAAGTCATCCCTCTGTGATGTTATTTGGTAACACTATGTACATCACTTTTTTGTGATGGCAATACATTGTGACTGGCAACCTTCTTTCAGAAATCCGGCAGGAAGGACCTCTGGCGGACATCCAGTATAAAAGCAGTTCTTACATCCGGTAACAAGTTGCTAAATCGCCTTTCAACACAGCAGTTAAGACAGCATACAACTGATCTGAATCATTACCACACTGAAACTTTCAGTTAAAACACAGTGCTCTATTTGTACACAAGCGATTGCCATGCTTGTCCATGATAAAGAAATATATATTTTTTCCTTAGAAATGCATGTCATGTAACCATGTTTTTCTTGAATATTAGCTAGTATAATCTTAATCATTATTTTAAGAAAAGTGTTTTTGCAAATATCATGAAATACTAAATAGTAAAATATATTCATAAACTAATTTATAAAACTACTTCATAATTTATTTAGCTACTTTATTTGAATAGATATTTTACAACCTTTATGCAATTTTTAAACAGAGTTTGACCTTGACTACATACATACATAATACATTGACATATGCAATCTCTAGCTCTTTACCCTAAACGTGCCCATCAAAACTCATCGCCTTGTTAAAATCCCTATCCTAAACCAGTGGTGTCACACTCAATTCCTGGAGGGTGAGAGCCCTTCAGAATTTAGATGCAACTCTAATTAAACACACCTGATCCAACAAATCTAAGTCCTTCAGGCTAAATTGAAACTGCAAAGTATGTGTGTTGGAGCAGGGTTGGAACTAAACTCTGGCCCTCCAGGAACTGAGTTTGACACCCCTAGCCAAAACCTAACCTTTAACAATTATAACCTGATCCCTAAAACCAAATCTTGACCCTCTGGTTCTCAGAAAGGGACAACCGGCCAAAATGTCCTCACTTTACAAACAACGTTTGCTTGTGTGAATTGTGGGGACTTTCCATATAGACTTCTATTCTATTCTATTCTATGTATTTTTTAACTGACCAAACAATTTTTTATATCCCCTAACACAACCCTAACCCTAAGGGTGAATTGCATTTTTAATATTTGTAATGCTTTAAAAGTTAACCTTCATATTTTTAACTCACAATGCACTGGACAAACTGCACATGCAGTGATGCTTTATGTAAGAGAGCAAATAACTTACCAGACCATCGCAATTGCTGATAGCCACTGATGTATCCTGCACATTGGTAATAAAACCAACATACAAGCAGTCACTGGGCAACAAGGGCTCAGAGTGCGTTTGGTTATCGTCCTCAAACCACTCCACTTTGGCTCCAGGGGCCACAAGCCTAGAATTTAGCCTGAGGCGAAGGTGAAACTCCTGTCCGAAAACAGTGACATTGTAAAAGAGTGTCTCCTTGTGCCTCAGGTGGTCCTGCTCTGAGTTCGTCTCCTCATTGGTCTCTCCATGCTGGTTGGCCTGCCTCCTCCTGCGCCGGTGGGACCCCTGCCCACTCAGCCGGCTGGCAGAAACGGCGTGGGAGAGGAAGCGTCCGTCTGCATCCACGCTCACCGGCCTCACTAGCCCGTACTCCCTCAGGACATGCTGCAGGGAATCTGCCAGGGGCATGCACACAGTTACACACATTCAAATGTGCTCGCACACACACGCAAACACAAAGTCAATAGATTTCACAGTGCACACCAGAAGCTTCCAGCAACAGTCGAAACTCCACCAATCTCTAAATCAACTGCAAGACTTATATTATGCAGACAGTACAGCTGTCCAAACACAGCCAATATTTCAAATGACAGCTTTGAAAAGTTACAGATGTAAAGACTTTTCTTATTAAAAGTAGAAAAAATCGATATAAGTTGTGTCACCTTATGCTTAAATCATTTCAAGGAGAAATGAGACATGTAAAACTAATATATCTAAGTTATATTTCACAATATTTCTATTACCTTTATCACAAGGACAGAAACATTTTATTTACCTGTTTATTTTTTAAATGGGTGATATCATTGTCTTATCATTTGTCTTTAATGAAAACATTGAATGTGATACATTAGTTATTTATGCTATTTCTACAAAATATATCTAAAATTATTAATAATAATAGTAGTAGTAGTAATAATTAGTCACATTTTGCATTTATTTAAAGGGAATCATTAATCATCCATTAATTAAAATATATTTTTAAAATTATGCTCAAAGGAAATAAATAAATAAATAAATCACTACTACTTGGCACAACTTACCCCAAAGCACATAAAACAAAAATTAAATAATATAAATAAATTAAATAATAAAAATATAGTTGTCAGTTCTCCAAAATGCATATGCTTCTTAGATTTGTATGAGTACATGTCATTTCGACATGCAAAAAAAATAAAAAATAAACATTGTCTATTCTGCATATTATCAATTTACAGGCAACTATCCAATCTATATTGTCACAGGACAGGACTGTAAATTTTGTTTTAGATTAAGGGGGCGACACATCTTACCCTATTCTCCCAAACAGTGTGTCATGCATTCCTATCATACTGATGAGAGAAGCAGCAACACATTTGGCTTCTCTGTTTATGCATCCGATGCATAAGTGTCCTTCACTTCAACAGGAAAGAGCAGCTTACAGCACAGTCAACGCTAATATGATTTGTCTTTTCTAATTTGACAGTAAAATAACGTGCATGGTTCTTCTGTATAATTTACTCCTGTGTACTCCTCTTGGCAGTAATGTCGGCATTTTGCGACAGTTATTTCAAGCAGGAGACACAAAATCCATCAGCTGTTTTACATTATTGACAGGTCGCATGGATTTTTGCGCTTCCTTTTAGTTTCACTATCAACGGTAAGTTTAATTATAATAAAATGTATATAGCCTACTGTATCATGACGTTATTTTTACTGTGACAAAAGTTAGAGATCTTTTAGTTTATTTGCCATGAAAACTTCCAGACACTCGAATTCAGTGAAAACGTCACTGACAATAAAATGAATTTACTCTGAAAACTCATTCATCTCTATAAAAGTATAAGTTGATGAAACAGAGAAACTGAGTTGCTGCTTCATAACGCTCAACATCCGAACGGATCCGTATCTCCTGCATAAAGTAACCGTGATCACAACTGACAATAAAAAACATCTCCACATACCTATACTGTTGGCGATGTATAGGGTATCCGCGTGCTGAAAGTGAAGGAAAATAATGAAGAATGCACATCCAGGAGTAACATCCATGGCAGGTCCGCGGAGAGGGGAGAGCGCACGGGTGAAAGGCGGACTTTGAGATCTCAGATAAGCGATCCAGCAGCTAACGCTGCCCCCTCCTTCCCCCCTCCCCTTCCAGACTGACTGCAAAGTGCACTGGGGAAGATAGGCTCTCATTCTCACCCTCCCTGTCCAGCCCCATCTCCTCCTTTATAATCCACAGTAAGCGTGAATGCAGAGCCTGTTATGACAACAGAAGACCACCAGCCTTATAGTTCTTCTAATCAACACAAAAAAGGTGAAAATGGGAACACCAGTCTTTGGTTCCTGTGATGCATAACTATATAAAAATTGCTACACTTGATCAAGATCCTTTTATTTTTATTTATTTATTTTGTCTAAAGAGTTTAAGAAGTTTATTAGACGCACCCACTAGCCTAACCCTTAAATACAAAAAACAAAAACAAAACAAAACAAAAACACGCAATACACAGTAAAAATACGAGGTGAATAATATAGGGTTACATACAATAGTATATATATATATATATTAAAAAAAGTTTATTATTTCAATATTGTGTTAAAGTTGTTGTTGTTTTCCCTACAGTACACAACGAAATTAAGCACTGTATACTCACACTCATTAAATCTTCTAGATTTCAGAATTGCTAAGTCGTTTTATTATACAGGAGGGGTCGCCCCCTCACGGGCACCGCCATGTTTGCATCACATGACCTGTCATGCTACGTAATTAACAAAAAATAATACGTTAAAATAATAATAATAATAATAATAATATTAATAACAACACGTTATTATGTTATTATGACTACAAATAATATGCATTTAAACATAGCTTATATAAACAAACCGAATCAAAAATAAACACAAATCTGGCCCACGAGATCCACTTTCCTGCAGAGCTCTTATCCTAAATAAACACACCTGAGCATGCTAATCAGTTTTCAGGATCATTAGGAAATCACAGGTAGGTGAGTTTTATCAGAGTTGGAGCTAAGCTATGCAGTGCACTGGACCTGCAGGGCAAGATTTGAGGAACCTCACTATATAAAATATACACAAAAATGAGTTTCATGCTTTTAATAGATGTAGACATTAAGAAAACATTAATATAATTAAATATTTGAAAACGTAACAATGGCTACTTTACAAAAATAGGCTTTTTGGTTGCCTACTTATAGCACCAACTGGCAGGGTAACTGCCAAAACTTACCAGCCAAACATTAACCCATTGATTGATTGAGCATTTCAGAAGGAAAATGGATAATTAAAATGCTAATTTCCTATTAACAAATGAGAAGATGAGTACTAGCAATTTGCACTTGTCAAGGAAACAGTAGCATAACATAAATGATCTTTTTGTGGTTGAGTTTATGGATGGTATCTTGAAGAAATAATTCTTAATTTCCCCCTTTCTATTTCTTATAACTAAAAATGAGTACATCTGTCACAGTATTTTTAATATCATACATAATATTCTTCTACAGGACCACACAGCCGTTAGAGAAGACGCTTCCTGCTCTGTTATGAAGTTAGTGGATTATTGAAATAAATCACCTGGTGAGATTGGATGCTGGGTTCTTGGAAAAAGAATATCTAATGCATCTCTGTGGCGCAGGAGGAAATGGATCATGTGCCATCTATCTGTCAGCACCTTTACTTCTCCAACCACCTCTGTGGGGTAAAGCCTCTAAAAGTACAATGTGTATTTTAAAGAATGTTGTGCACTGATGAGAACATACAAGGACCCAGACAGCTGGAGTACAAACAATCTGATTTGGATGATGTTAACCGTTGAAAATTTGATTGTTTAAACTGCTTTCTCAAAAAGCTGTTTTTCTTTGATTACAGAGATGATCCAATAGTTGCCAAAATATTTTATTGAAACTCATTATTTACCTATTGCCAGTAGTTTATTTAATGAATCACACAAGCAAATACCTAGCAGAATGTTCATGCTGCATTGGAAGTGGACTTCCAAAATCCAAATATATACTATAAAAAAATAGTAAAAGTAATGTACAAATTATGAAGGAGTTATAGGAACTGTTGGGATTATCTGTATTTATTTATGTTTTTTGATTTTTGTTTTTATCTACATTTTGTACTTTGTTGCATAATGTTTTAGGTTTGATGGAAATGTCCATAAAATGACTGGAAAATGTCCTGGCAGAAAATGATCAATACGTTTTTTTGTGTTAAAGGGTTACTCCACCTCAGAATTAAAATTTGTCACTAATCACTTACTTCCATGTCAATCCAAACCCATCAAAGCTTTGTTCATTCTCTGAGCACAATTTAAGATATGTTGAATGAAAATCGGGAGGCTTGTGACTGTCCCATTGACTGCCAAGTAAATAACGTGAAAAGTATGAAAGACATCGTCAACCTAGTTGAACTGCAATCAATGGTTCAATCTGTATTTTATAAAGCAAAGAGAACATTTTTTGCACACAAAAAGTATTCTCATCCCTTCATAAAATTCAGATTGAACCATTGATGGCAATGTCTTACATACATTTTTGGCTTTTACAGGTTTGGATAAACATGGCAGTAAGTGGTTAATGACAAAAGTTTCCTTTTGGGGTGAAGTAACCCTATAAGGGATCCACCCAAAAATGAATTCCATCATAATTCACTCACCCTCATATCATATCTGAATGTCTTTATTTCTTCTCCAAACCTCAAAGAAGACAATTTGAAGAATGTTAGTAACCACTTCCATTGGGAAAAAAATAAAATAAATAAATAAAAAAGTATCTATTTTTTATTTTATTTACAGAATTGTTTGTTTATGGAAAAGCATTTTGAATCACAAAAGCAGCACAGCAAGAAACTATAAGCTCAGTTAGCAAAAGTCAGCTGTGGTTAACTTTATGACATAATTGCAAAGAGCTCAGATTGTGGGATTTTAAGTGCAGAGCAGAAGTCAGGGTTTCTGAGAGGGACGACACCAGGGCAGCTGGGACACCATCCATTTCTTATGCTTCGCTGACTGAGGTAAAAGATTGAGGTTGTCACTGTGGTTAAGGCAGACGATGGTTTAATCGAACCTCTACATTCCAACTCCATTGCTCAGCCAGATGGGTCATGCTATCATGTTTTACGCTAAGCAATCAACTTGCCGCCTATCTTGTAGCTGGCACCCAAAATGTAAACTAGGTTGAGAGAGTATACATTTTAAGGATAACTGCATGTAAAAAGTGAATAGTAACTCTTATTTTAGCCAGAGACAGTTTTAAAGCTGTTAAAAGTGCAATTTATATTTATGGGGAAGTTCACATCCTGGGAATAGTTGAGAGTTTTGTCATTTGAACTTGTATGATGGGGTCAGATGAGGAAAGGCTACTTGAGGTTTAGTTCAGCTGAAAGAAGTTGCAAAAGAGTGAATGTGAAAGCAGATGGTCATGTATATTAATCCTTGTCTAAATAACACCCTCAGAGTCAAATCTGCAGAATATTTTCTCAAATAATATTTAGAATTGAAATACCTCTATGGATAACCAGCACAAATTAAATTACAAAAAAAAAAAAAATAAAACTCACATGCAAACATTTTTTATATAACTAAATTTATTCACATTCAACCTTTCTCATATTTTCAGAGGTTTTTTTCTATAGTAGGAAAATGATAATAAAACAGTGTCAAAGGTATACAGTTTGAATAGCTGTCAGAAGCCAGTTGTTAAATTAAAGTGCACAGTTGTATAATACTAGTTTAGGTAGACTAATTACCAAGGAATGCTTAATTTCCTTCAGTCTGTGGTGTAAAAAGTTTACACACTTAAGCAAAACATGGTCAGTTTGGTCTCAACATGGTCAAAACAAGTGTCTGAATTTTTTTGATCAATTTTTATCAATTTTACTGGTAGTCCACTGTATGAAATATTTGTGGGTTTAATATTTAATATATTTTTTATTTTGCTATCCTCACTTACACAAAAATTTTTGTAATTTTAATAAAATAATAATAAAAACATAACAATTATTAATATTTTTATATATTAATTAATTTTTTTTTCAGAAATATTAGACTTTTCCAAGTGAAAGCTTATATGTCTGTAACAAAAAAGCACATTGAACAAAAAAAAGACTTTTAAATATACATTTTCATATGTAAACACAATATTGTCAGGCGACAATAGATTATTGCTATTCCTACCCATTTACTGCCCAGTGTGGACAAAAAGATGAGTCAGCAAACTTCATGTAATAGAGCCTGAAGGGAAAAACCAATAGATGCACACTGCAGCTAAACACAACCTTTAGATTCATAAACCAACAGATACATGCTGCAGCTAGTTTCAGAAACAAGTCCAGCCATGAACCATCCGAAGTCCCTGAGATGCATTGGCTACTTAATTCACATTAGGACAGATGATATTATCACACACCACATGTTCAACAACATGTCCTAATGCATGTATCACACTGTTCAAATTTCTCTCCTCTTCCGGTGCACCCAGCCAAGTCCACCATATGATTCACTCATGAGGATACGGGAAGAGGAGGACACTTCAGCAAGCTGACAGAGATGCTGTCTTACTTAGCTTTTGGTTTTAATCAGAGATTGCATGGATAGGGCCTACAGCTGGCAGTCATAAGCCCTAAAGGGACTTGTTACTGGTTAGTGGCTGTAAAGCAGAGTTGGATCTATGTTTCCGTCACTGCTGGCTCTCAAACGAACCACGGCCGAGCCAGTGTGTCCCGCCAGAGCGTGTGTTTCACATTTGTTCCTCTGCTCCTTCTCTCCCCTCTCCTCCTGAAACTCCTTCTGCTCAAACTCACGTCACGTGACCTGCTGGGTTAAGCGGCTGCTGCTGAGCAGACACATGGATTACATGAACATACACTTAAAGGCATACAAGCGCAGAAATACAAGTACTGACAAGCCGCTTAGTTCATAGTTCACCCAAAAATGAAACTTCTGTCAAAATGCAATTACCCTCGCTGCAATTACCCTCGTGTCATTCTAAAGCCAATCTGCTGTGGAAAACAAAAGATGATGTCATGAAGAATGTTAATGCTGCTCTCTTTCGTAAAATAACATTGGATAAGGCTCTTAAGAGCAACTTTTGAGGCGCTTAAAGTCAAGTAATGATACAACTGTCCTGACATCTTAAAGGGGTCATACAAAGCCAATTTTCCACAAGCTAATATGATTCTTTAGGGTCTTAATGGAAGTTTGTAATATAGTTTGTTTTAAAATTTCTCAAAGATAGTGTAAAAAACGCTAATTTTACCCTGTCAAAAACAGC
>JAUCMS010000048.1:9536252-9549660 GCA_032357445.1 Enteromius radiatus
AAAGAAAGCTACTGGTGGATCTTTATCATTGTAGGGTGGTTGTGTACACACACTCCCAACACACATTTCAGTCCAAAGAGCTTGTAAAAGTACATGTAGCACCGGATGACCCCTTTAAGAAAAAAGCCTCAAAAGGACATACATAATAAATCAACAAAACTGCTTTACTTAATATTATTTATAAAATTTAATGTCTTTCAAAATCACCCAGAGAGTAAACAGCTTGAGTGTTAGTGCCAAAATGTGAGCACAAGCAAAAATAAAAGAGTAAATGTGTTCATAAATAATCTGATCTTCTTAAAAAGAATCAGTTGTGATATTTGCTTATAAAAAAGGAACTATTAGGTGAACTATTCCTTTAAGGAAACAATAAATCTGTTGAGTCCAATGAATATATTATGAACAACTGCTGAAAAGTAGGTCATACACTCCAGTACCATATTTTACACCTCAACACCATGGCAGTGTGGTTTACTGTTGTGCCTTTCAGCTGAAGCACAATCCTCTGTTTTGGTGGATAGACATTTGCATATGAAGAAAAAATTACATCACCACGCATTTCTCACAACTCTCATGAGGGTTTTATACCTCAACAGTGTATTTTTCCACGGCAAAACTGTTTTGCTTTCACTTTGTTGAAGGAGTCTTGATTTTATACAGTGGCTCAACCCACAAGAAGACTTTATTGAATGGTTTTGGTTGGAGACCTTCAAGAGTCAAGAGCAGAGTCTCTGGGCTGCTTGATTTATGAATGACATTTACAGGACCAGAAAGAAATCAGAAAGGTCTACTAAAGGGAGCAGTCTGACACTGTCATGAAAGCTCTTGTTCAGTTTTCTGAAGTAAACATACAAACTTGTACAAGCTGATAAGTCTGTTTAGTCAGACATTTTTTTTTTATTCTTAAAGGCATACTCGGTATTCTCTGTATTTTTTTATCGTCTTGGACACTTACTGACACCTAGTGGTGTGGATGAAGCATGCACGCAGACAGATACGATTAATTTATTCTGTGAGCAAAAGTGACAAATAAAGGGATTCAACAGTGGTAAAAAACGAGCAGTATTTGACTGGTCATGTGATCTCAAAATGGCTGCCCACATGAGACTACCCTCCCTCTACAAAACTCCAAGTGGTATTAAATCCACCTTTTATCGTTGGAACACCACACACTATAGAAACAAAATGGTTAAATCTATTTTTTTCTCATGTTTGTAGTTTCTTACATTTTGAAGATCTTATGAGATTTAAAATATCTTTTAGTGTGTACTCAGACTTAGTGACTTTAACGCACTGCCATGACACCTAGCTTGAGGTCAACTAGTAGCTGGCCCTACAGAGAGCGCAACAGGAAATCTTTGAAGTCCATATTTACGCTCAGTTTCCAGAGAAAATAAATGCTTACTCCTAAAGAGCTCCACAAGATTGTACGTTGTATCTGTATGCCGGAAATTGAATGGGAGAATGCACATTTTAAACAGCTTATTGTACAGGTAAGTTAATCTGCGTTCGGATGTAATATGCTGCTACACTGTAACACACACACATAAGCTACAGATAGTAGCTTATTTATATTGCGCAGATTGTGTACATATAGTGCAGTGCAGAAATGTGTTGTCAGTACTGTTCTATGATTTCTTAATAATGTAGCTTAGAAGCTGAAAAGTGTGGTAGCATTTTTTAGTAACTGAAACCCACACTTTCACTATTAGTAGAGTAGCAGCTGCCAGGTAGAATGAATTCACACACACACACACACACACACACACACAATCAGTCGCTTACTAATGCATTTATATAGGCTAAATGTAATCTTTACAGTGCTACTTTAGCTGTATCTGATTTAGAACGAGCAGAAATCTGTGAGACATATAACGACCCAAAGACAAAGGAACTGATAAAAAATGAGCTGTTATAAGAGCAATAGCTATGTGGGCAACGCTGTGTCATATTCCATAGCTGTGCACAAATTGTTAAAATCCTAGCTCAAGGTTTAGGCTTATTTGTTCATTAATGACGTCATCAGTGACTAGTCGACATTGACTCGAATTTCATCACATAAATGTCTACTAAATGGGACATTGTCAAGAAAGTCCTGTGCAGCCTTCCCGATGACATTAACAGGGATGTGCCTATATAAGGAATTCGGCCTTCGTGATGTCATAAAGTGCCACGTTCAAAGAAAACTTTCCGAAACTTGAAGGAGTGCATTTGGCATAAAAAGATGGCCATGTTTAGCTTTAGAATACAACTCTTTAACAGTGTAAGTAACTTGCGAAATGCCCCCTTTAAGTATAAACTTTGTAACGACAGTAATATTGAGTACATATTTAACAAGCATGCCAATAAACTCATAAGCCTATTTTATCTATGTCATCAGTTTGTGAGATTACACGGCTGACTATGAAGAATGGCGAGGGATTTTCAAGGAATGCATCTAACACATTAGCAGGTACATTATTCTCTTAAGCAATGGAGACGAAGAGCCGACTGCACCTCGATAGTGATATCCCGAGTGGGTTCAGGTGAAGGTTATTCCTTTCTGCTATTTAATGGAGGAAGATTGGGAGAGCTCCCTGCTGAAGCACACAATAAACTCACTGAGCAGCCATATGCCAGATCAGCAGTGCACGCTATGGTCCGGGAGGACCTCAAGGTATTCTGGATCTTCTCCTGCACTGACTTATACAGAACTGTGGGACTAAAGCATGAGTGGGCTGTATGAGACATGCCCGTGACAGCAGCCAGCGGAATCTGCCTCGAAATTGGATCAGGAAGACTGTCACCGTGGTTACACACAGCGACACTGGCGCTCCTCATTAGAGGGTGTTTCATAGACAAGGTGTCTCCTGCAGGAAACACGTCCTCCTCTAAATCGACTGTTTCAATGTGCACTCACAGCACAGAGGAAATAGATTCAGATTAGAAGACCACAGATTAACCTTTGCGCAATGATTAGCAAAAATAAAGTGTGCTGTTCGTAAATATAGTACATTGAAAATAACTGCTAATATGTTTCACAATAAATTACAAAGAAACTGGCAAGAAAAGCTCATTTGAAAGTGACATTTGAAATAGAATGATTAAAATAGCATTTGCTTGTATTTTATATAAACAATGCAATAATCCAATTTAACTAATTGATTACTGTAAGTACAAATGCATTGCTTTTCTTGAAAAGGCTTAAACAGACATTGAATCTAATGGATTGATATCCGTTGTAGTAAAAATACATTGTAGGCTATATAGGTTCCACTTTAAGTGGCTTTGTGTTACATCAAATCAATAAGTAGAATGTACTTATTTGTCTTCATATAGTATTGCAAAACACTATTGAGGTGGGATACTGGCAAGCTTAGGGTCAGTTTTAAGGGTGTACAGAATTTAATTACAGATGTAATTGCATGTAGGTATTATTTAAAATATTTGTAAAACACAATAATTGCAGTGTATCAAATTATTCATTTAAATGCCAGTGCATAGTAGTTATGGCTACCTAATATAAAGTGGGACCAAAGTGATAATTATGAAATCATAATTAGCAAAACCATATTTCACATTCTACAACATAATTGAGCTAAAATGAAAATTTCCCTTAAACTGTAAAACCCTGTTAATCTTTCCTGTAATAAAAATATCAAATCAATTTAACAGTCATATAATGGATGTCTAGTTATAAAATGATCAGTATTATAATAGTAATGTAATATTAGTGTTTATTTGTTTTCTGCCTGTGTTTTTAGTCATGTCCCATATTTTGACAACAGTCCTGCATAAATTGCAAAACTCTCATAAAATTGCTAGAAAAGAGTTCATGTAATATTCTGATGGACGAACAGCATTTGATAAAGGTTAGCTTCTCATTGACCATTTGCAAATATTGTAAGTATCTTTTTTTATTATTCATGCTTTTTTCTTCATTGAACAAACAACATATTCATGTTTTGTAACAACCCCACACAAAAAATGTGTAAGGCACAATTATATGTAGATTCATAAAATTTCGAAGAGTCTCAGGCTCTTGTTTCATACCCTATTCGCTGAATCTGCCAAGGATTACATCGCTCTGATGCGTGGCGAAAGCAATAGACTTGTAAAAAGCCTTTCCTTTCCTTTGTAACATCCCCACATTGTAAATATGAACTGAATAACAGACTGTGCACCAAACAAGATTGCGAGGTTTAATCCCTCGGTTTAACCAGAAGCAGCCTCTATTGCTGGCTCTCTTCACAATGTGCACCACATCTTCTGCTTTCAATTCCATGATCAAAGGTATTGAAACTTTGGACAGGAAAGAAATTGAATGGAATGGAGGGGAAATCTTCCAAAAAATGACTTAAAGAATTGAAATCCCCTGGTGTTTTCAAACAGAGTCTTTTTGACTGCTTGTCCTGTCGGTAAATCTGGCCAACGTCTCCACAATGCTCAGCACCGCAACATAAATTACCCTCATTTTTTTTGTCCAATAAAAGAAATCAAACGTCTTCGCTGATGCATTAAATCACAGAACAGCTTGCTGATAAGCCCTTCAAATGCACACAAAGTAAAAAGAAACTGAATCCTTATTTGAATGCCTTATTTTGATAATAATTTCTGGTTCGCAGGTTCTTGGTTTCATCAAATTATCTTTTAAAGAGCTTATTCTTAAATTGGGCTTGACAACAACATGTTGCCCGTAAACTCCCTGTAAACATAGCACAAAAAAACAAATCACCCTCTCTAAATTTGTTTTCTTTCTTATAACGTTAATTATCTCCAAGAGAAGCTCTTTTAATGCTGCACCCTGATGGCGCGGAAAAAACTAGGGCCAAAGTATGCAGGCCTAATATATCTGGAGAAATCAAAGGTGGAGAGTTAAAGGCAGCAAAGCAAAACTCTCCACCTTTTATTTCTCCAGATGGACAAAAAGCATGCAAAATTGCTTAAGGATGCTTGTCATAGACATCAAAGCTCTTATGAAGGCTCTGGACAAACATTTAGCTGGATTTTGAATATTACAAACATGTCGCTACTTGCAAATATAGTATAAGCTCTGCTTTTCCGTTCAAGAGAGTGTAATGAATTGAGGTAATGCACTGAATTTTCCATCTTTTGAATTTCACATTCACAACCAAAGCACGTTCCCTTATGAGCAGATTCTGGTAAACAATAAGAAATTCCCATCTGCTCAGTCATGTTTGCTGTGCCTTCTCACCCCGCACTCCTCCCTGCACTTTTGCAAGCTGCCTGTTCTGTTAACTTCACTTCAGACTGCTGAGCTCAGCATTTCCCCACGGATTCAGCATCGGCAGCTACCTGGAACTGCTGTCACCCTGCATCTCCTCATCCTACCTGTACCTGCACCTCCAGCTGAGCCTCGCTCCCCCGCTAACAAACATCAGTGTCCTTGATGTCCCGCCGACACTGTGGCAAAGACAAACGCCTCTCCTTAGCTCTAAGCTGCGGTTTAGCTTCAGGCCTCTAAATCTCGCACCTCAGAGCGTGGCTTCATCTACAACTCAATTTGTGGGGTTCACTTAAATAACTCTTTGACGTTCCACGGGTCCTTGTGAGCCTCAGATGGATGATGGGGAGAATTCGAAGTGACAAAAGTTAGGAAGCCACCCACGGGGTGACAAGTAATCAATGGGGTTTGTTAGGTAGAGAGCGATGGGGGTTCTCTGCAAAATGAACTTTTCTGCTTTTAGCAAAAAGGGAAAGAAAACAGGTGACACTGTGAGTGGAGCACAATTCAGGGAAGTGTAGAGGATGCATTTGGGAGCTGTCTGCAGACATTTACGTCAAATCAGCCTCACTGAGGTGACTGCAGTCCGAAGAGTCAGAAGAGCATATACATGCTCCACAAAATCAATGTTCATGGCTCCTGATGATATGTCTAGGGCTTATAAGCTAAATGATGATCTGTGCAACAAATTGAACATCATTTACAAAATTATAATTCATAGCCTCACACTGTAAAAAAAACAATGAAAAACAGTGAAAAAACGGCAGCTGTGGTTGCCAGAAAGTATTCCAGGAAAAAAAAAAATACAGTAACAGTGTAATTTACAAGTTAAATTTACAGTTAAAAAAATACCATAATTCCATTGACTGGTATAATGATAATATACCAACCTATTAAAGTACTGAAATACGCAGGTGGTGATGAGAAAGTCACATGATAAAACAAAGCTCATCACAAGCAGCTTTTAAATATGAACATATATAGAAGGCGGTCAGTGTTATTCACAAACACTAATCACCATCATTGTGAGATTCATTAAACTGAAATATGCAATAAGCATTAATTTATGAACATTACATGTAACATACAGTACAACCCTAATAAACATAACCGTTAAGAAAAAAACTAAGAAGAAGCATATTTTAAAGAAAACAATTCAAATTAAAACAAAACTTTACCGTTTTTTTCCTGTAAATTTTACAGGAATTTACCATTAACATATTTTTCCTGTAGCATTTTAACAGTCAGTAATTGTTTGGCTTCATAAGAGCTTAATATAGCATTAGGAGCCACATGTTTAAATTTTGTGGTGTCAATAAACACTTTTTACGCTCTGAAAGTGATGGTAGCCATATGGACTTGCATTTTAAGAATGACCAAAGACCATATTTTCAGCTATCTTTACTGTGCTATTGAAGAAAAAGACACCTGCATCTTAGCCTGTTTTTGTGAACCACTCTTTTTATGCCTTCCTATAGAGATACCTCATTCAGCTGTTCCAGACACATCGGCCATCCACCATGGTCAACATTTCAAATGCCGTCATCACTATAAAAACCAATGAGTTTTCCAACATACCACAACATTGCGCAGCCAGTTGTAAAAATAAACCACGCCAATTTCAATTCAATTCCCATAGAAATGGAATAATGTTTCCCAGTTGAGAATATTTTTAATCTGTTTTTTCCTTTCATTAGAAGCTAAGAGCAATTTGCTAAGTTGCTCTTATTATCAGTAATATTCATAGCAGCTTGAACTAAATATTTTTTAAACATTATCTATTAATGATTAACTAAATCTTATGAAAATCATCTGGATATCTACTTTAGATATGCATGTGAATGACTGCAGACTGCTCTCAACTACTAAGTGCTCTGCTGCAGACATAATAGCAAAACTCGTAAGACAAATTTGCCATCGCTTCCGTCAAGATTTACTTGTGCGGTTTTATAATAGGGGTTTTTAATTAATGAGTAGCTTAAAGATACTTTGTAAATTATACACACCCATACCAAAAAAAAAGAAAAAAAAATTGCAGCAGTTATTTTTATTTTTTAAAAATCGGATTAAAATATATAATTACATAACAATGTTGTGAATTAATTTTCCAGGTATTGATAGCTTCAGCTCTACAGTATGTGTGCTCTATGCACTAGTAGAGCCATGTTAGACCTCTTATCCTCTTGCATTCCTTTCAAAGGAACACACTGCTTGAAAGAATTGTGGATATACCACCAAAAATCATTGCATAAATGGTTCCACATGTATTTGATAACCAGCATGCCTTTGAACGTCAAAGAACAACTATCTGAAATCTGTTGGTAAAATATGAAATCCCGAAATACAAAGAAGCACATGTATTACCGGCAACTCATTCAGAACCTCAGGATACTTGATTTATTCATTTACGAAACCCACTGAACAATTTATGAGCCTAAGAGGACGAAAAGCAGAGGACCATGAGCTTCCATTTTCCATGGAACAAAATCTATTTTCGGCTAGAAACGTGCTTCAAACTACATTTATAACATTATACAAGTGTTCAACCATTTTCATTACTTAACCGACCACAGGCATCAAATGACTTTTTGAGAAAACAAAATTGTAAACCTAACAATAAAAAATGGCATAAAAAATATATAATGTCTTAATTGAAAAATAAAATAAATATATTTCTAAATCAAGAGAAACATTTTACACAAGGAGTTTCGTTCAGGCCACATGCTACACATTAGGATAGACATCATGCTTTTTGAGCATCCCATAAACTTGTAACCAGATGTTGTACCAAGTGGCCTACGACCGTTATAGTTACAGTCAAAATATTAACCAATACTTAATTTCCAGCGATCATCCTTGATTTGATTGCACAGTACTTAAACTGATCTGAGTTGGACAATGACGTCTCTGAATTCAATAAGGAAATACCTTTAATCTTGTCATTTTAAATTACTTACATTTTTTAAAGTACCCCTATTATGGATTTTTGAAAATGACCTTTCATGCAGTGTTTAGCATAGCTCTAAGTGAACGAAAACATCCTAAAATTTTTGAATTCTGAAAATGCACCATGTGTAAAGATCGGCATATTGCCTGCCCACTTGTTGCACGCACAGACCTTAACTTGCATAACTTGATTTTCAAGTTGGTCTGAATAAAAATGAAAATTTGTGCTTTGTCACTAGATGCTGTGGGAAAAATTAATCGTTGAATGAATTGTTTGGGTGTCTATGAACATAAAAAAAGACAAAATAAACGTACACTGTAAAAAATGACTGTGATTTTAAGAGTAAAAAAATTCTACGGTAAAAACCTGGTTAATGGCAAATTCCTGTAAAATTTCAGGGAAAACCTAACTTTCAGGTAAAAGAGTCTCACCACGATTCTCAAAACAGATTTCAGCGCTTTAATAGCTTGGTATATTAATATATCAATTAATGAAATTATGGTATTTAACGGTGAATTTAACTAAAACCTCAAATGTTGTTACCATATTTTTTACTGTCGAATTCCGGCAACCACAGCTGCCATTTTTTTTTACCTTAAATTTTACAGATTTTTTTTTACAGTGTAAATTTTAACAAAATAAAGGTTTGACCTTGCATGCACGTCAACTTGTTATTTGGGACTCCCAAAACCAAAATAGGAACCTATCATAACTTTAATTAAAGCGTTCGCTAAGTGCATGTGTCTATTGTACTGAACTATTTACATAATGTAACATTTTCCATACCTTCCACAAAACCAAACATCTGAATTTTAAGTTGCAGTGCAAAATCCTTTTTAACCAGCATTTTGTCTTGTTCACTATAAAATACATTGATAAAAATTGACAGTCTTGTTTTAGAAGAATATTTCTTGAATTCAGTTTACCCATTTTCTTTTCTTAAATTGCTTACTTACAAACATCTTTGCTAAATTACATCATCTCTATAAAAGAACTGTAAATAAAGTTAGAAACCAGAACCAGAACTAAACCTGACCTTCCTGCCCTTTTGTATTTTTACCTGTCAAGCAGAAGCAAAGTGAACTTGGCATCCATTTTTATACTCTTAAAAACTCTCATCTCCCTCCAGCGATCAAATGTTTTTCCGGTGTTTACTCTTATTTTACTTCTTTTTTTTTGCTCTGTCGCTCTTATGTCTCCTTATTTTCCTATTTCTATTCATTTTTGAATGCTTGGCTATCAGGCTATGTATACCAGTGTCGATAGATATGAAATTGCAAACATTTCTCACAGAAATCTCCAAGTTAATATACTGCTTCCGAATCCCATTTATGGACTACTTTTATATTGTTTAGAGAGGCAAGGTTGTCTTATTTCAATGATACCTTTCAAGAAGTACAATCGTTTTTTTGCATACTGCTTATTAAAATTTGCTTACATCATGTTTAATTAAGCGAGACTTAAATTATTACCTTCTGTGTTCAACAAAGTGTTTACTTGCATTTACTGTAGTTGAAATTGACCTTTAACTTTGCTATTAGCTAAAACGTCATAGGATGTTTCTGAATATTGATAGCTCTGTAGCATATCCACTGAACTTATCAGACCCAATATTAGTAAGAGAGTACACACTAACGGAGTAGAAGGAGCTCACAGTATCATTAGAGTTACAAAACCTGTTGAAATTAGGAATTATAGACCTCTTTGGGATAGACAGGCCCAGGCATGGATGTGTATTTGGTAAAAATGACCGTGCTGGCAGCGGACCAGATCATTTAAAATGTGGTTTTAGGATCAGCATTAAGGCCCTCGGTGTAAAGCCAAACGAATTCTAAAGCGATCATACCTCAAAAAGTGGCTGTCCTAAGAGATTGTGTCTGAATTTTTTTTTATTATTATTTTTTTTTTTTTAGTAGAGATCATTGCTTTGGGTCATTATAACCAAGATACAGACTTTACAGAGAGAATTTAGAAAGATTCCCTATGGCCCAAACCTTGAAATGAAACTTCAAAACTAATGATGTCTATCCAAGGATAAACCCAACCTGTAAACAACTTCAGCTTCAAGGCAGCAAAATTGCATAGTGACATTCTAACAGTCTATTGTGGATTTTATGAGAGAAACACCATCATCTGTCTGTCTATCTATGATTCGTTATCCATCTATCTATCTAGTACTCAATCTAGTTGCTATTTGTCTTGTAATCAATCTTTGATTTGTTTTCTATCTATCTAGTTGTTATCTGTCTGTCTGTCAATCTATGAGTTATTTCCTGTCTATATTTATCTATCAATCTATCATTTTCTATCTATCCACTAATCAATTCATGATTTGTTTTCTATCTATCTGTCTGTCTGTCTATTAATCAATCTAGTTGGTATCTATCTATCTTGTAACATTTTCATCCAGGAAACTGTTTGGGGATATTTATATAAAAAAAAAAAAAAACTTTTTTACTGTCCAGAGACAGGTCATGACAGGACTGCTTTGATATTTTACATTGTGCATATGGTTATGATTATGCATCTCAGGTTCTTAGCGATACATAATTTGCAGCACTTGGTTGTCTTATTGACAAAGTTTAAACAAATTATGACTGACATAACTTATTCATCTCAGTGCTGCAGATATTTGCCGCATTGCTACCGAAGACTGACTGTTTATGCTCCCTGTGATCGTTTTGCAGGAGGGTTTGTCTCCATGGTAATTGCATTAAATCACAATAGAACTGCAGGGAAATGTCTGTTTACACATTCATACAGACTGTCAATTTGAGGGTTTTGTAGACAATATAATACATATTCATCTGTGTCTGGTAAAAACACACTGTAATCTCACAAAAGTTGGAAATCTCATAGGGTCACTTTGTCATTCCTCTATAGTATCATGTGGTTGTGCTTTTATAACTACAGCATTTTTTACATTCATAAAGAAGTCTTGCCAAGCTAACAGATGAAAAAAAAAAAAAAAAAAAAGATGAGTTCATAACGGAGAAGGGAAAAAGAAAAATAATCATCCATGATCAGTACTGTGAAACATGCACTCCATCTGCTGGGTGAACCACAACAGGGCAGACTAAACTAGCATTCTGGGAAAAAAAAAAAAAAAAAGAAAAAAAAAAAATGGGTTAAGAATCATCTTAGCTCCTTCAGAGACAACTGCAAGAAATAGGTTGATTTCCCTTAAAATGGCACTAACAATAATAACTGCGTTTGCACATCCAGTCAAACAGTCAATGGAAGCTCAACCAGTGACATGAGTTTGAGGACGTAACTATCTGTTCATTCAAAATATTAAAGCCGCCTATTAAAAATAGGTTTTTGACTTCTGTGGGACAGTGAAGAAACCAACTAAGAACTTCTTTAGCCTACATGAACTGTCTAATTGTAAAAACAACTTTGGTTTTTCCATATGTCAAAAACCATGGTTATGTTTCTGTTGTTTTAGTGTCTTAGTAAGCCTTATTTTAGTTAAAACCCAGCTTCAGTTTGATTAAGATCTTTTCCACTTGAAACCAACTAAGAATAAACACAGAACACAAATACAGAAACAGATATAGAATTTATTTAACCATGAGTAGGAAAAAAAAAAACACAGGTGTAAAGGAAACAAGCTGACCCTGTTATAAACACATCACTACTTAGAGAACCAAGAGAACTGGAGAAACAGTGAAATCCAAAACGCCTTGTTTACCATTAGGTTTGTATCCCCAACACTTAATATTGAATTAAAAACAGCTGCCATTATTTGTTTTTAATATCTATATTCTTTTCCCATATATTCATTTTTATATGCAACATTTTATTTTATTCTTTTTACATTGTGCAAGTGTTATGCTGGTATTCCATAAATGGTAAACAAGAGTTGGTCCAGTGCATTATATAGTGACATTACCTAAATACCTACTGACTCTCAGCTGATTCAACCACAATCCTGACCACTGAACTACTACCCCTACTGACAGAGAAAAGTAGACTATGAAACAGGAAAAAGGAAATGAAAATAATTTCTATGGTAAAGCTAGAAACATCTGCTCGAGTGGATCTGAAAGGGGGGGGGGGGGGGTTGGGGGATGGCTGCGAGTCATTATTGCCAAGTTGAGCATGTTGACATGATTAGCATTACGCTGTTTTTGCTTGTGCACAAGTCACCACCTGAAACTATTGTCTTTGACCCAAAGGAAACAAATGCCTCTAAACAACGATATGGCAATGGCAACAATATCTAAACATGCACAATAGAAGTGACTTTTTCAGAGGTCGGTGACACAGAACACAAAGAAGAACAAGAACACTTGCTAATATAAAAAGACATCTCATCTCCCCTTAACCTTACTTTCTCTTCTGGAAATCAATAGCAAGAAAACATCTACGAAAGTAGGAAAAACTGGAGAGAGAAATCAAAAAGTAGTGTCTGCTATGCTTACCACAATCCAAGCGTTTTATACGCTTTAAACTAACTGGCTCTCAAACAAGGTGAAATGCCACAAAGCTCAGGGTCAAAGTTGAAATTGTTTGGTGACAAAATGACAGCTCTTTATTTCTCTGTGAGACTCTATGATTTCATTGACGTATTTGTTTTTTTTCCTCAAAAGTATCGTGAAGGTTAGCAACAATATAAATCTATAGTTCAGTGTGCCAACATTTTTACAAAAAATTTGGTTTTTGAGTATTACAAAACAAAAGCAAAAATGAAAATGACAAAAACGATTAGATATAATACACACATCAACACAATTCATGTCAAAGAAAGGAAACGTGATACATTATTTATTCACACTTTACAAAAATCTTTTTACTACAACACCATCAGCAATCCAATATAACCAGACAAGTTGCTTTCAATTTAAAAACAACCAGAAAAAACAAAACTGACTGAGATAATGGGAGGAATAAAAAGGGACACCAAAAGGGGAACTATAAGATGGTCCTCCCCAGTTCATCTATTTACTCTTGCTTAATAAAAGTCATTAAAATTGACCTCTGCCTCATGGCAAAAGCATGTTTTCATTTTTTTTTTCTAAAAAAAAGCAATGAGTAGCTGCACCAGTGATCTACAATAAGTGCTTGTCAATCCATTCGATTTTTAAAACAAAAGACAAACTCAAAGGGGGGGGGGGGGGTGGTGTTACAAAACAAAAACAAAACAAAAAAAAAAAAATAGGGATGCACCGATAACGATCGGCCGATATGTTTGCGCGTTTTGTCGGTAAAAGCGGTTCTGTAATCAGCAGTAA
>JAUCMS010000048.1:9595200-9610723 GCA_032357445.1 Enteromius radiatus
GTTAGCGCGATGATCTCATCTTAGATGTCTCAATTCATCTCGGATGTTTTAAGCGAGGTACGAAGAACGGGCCCCTGAAGTTTGTTTTGCTCCTTGTTTCTGAGTTTTGAGTTTGTAAATAAAATCTTTTGTTTGGAATTTGAGATTAGTGTGGTCTCTTTTGAAGGGCTGGGACAGGAGAATAGCAAATTTAAAAATTCTACCCTATCTTTAGATCAAGATCTACTTTTTCAATTCAATTTGTTACTTCTCTTCCACCCCTAGACTAGAGGGGAACGTAACAAAGTATTCTTGAAAACAATCTTTTAATGTATTATTGAGCAGGTAGTTATTTTATTCTTACATAGCTGAATAGATATATGGTATCATTGTAATCCTTGACCATCAAAACATAGGAGCAGAGATATGATACAAATACATAATTTGTTCATGGTGGAAAGTAAAATGGTCACAATAGCAAGGTTTTTGTTAAGTTATTGCAATGGCTCCATTTCTGAAAATATTAATTTTTGGGGAACTCTGGTATTCTCTGATAAATAAAAAGTCAAAAATAACAGTGTTTATACAAATGTTGAATTGCAATATACACTTA
Organism: Enteromius radiatus; assembly: GCA_032357445.1. Taxonomy (NCBI): domain Eukaryota; kingdom Metazoa; phylum Chordata; class Actinopteri; order Cypriniformes; family Cyprinidae; genus Enteromius; species Enteromius radiatus. The sequence continues at coordinate 9,595,793 of JAUCMS010000048.1, forward strand.
GGCAAAATGCTCAGGGTTGGAAGGGCTCAGGAGGGGAAGAGGCTGACAGCCGATTCCTAACCCTGCGGGCTCCCCTGAAGAGAAGAAGGAGGTGTAGGGGTGGGATTTTTAGATCAAGCTGAGAAAGGAAGGGCTATTTTTAGGGCCTGGCTTGAGATCTGATAGGATACTAAGTTGATTAGAAGATTAGGGAGGCGGAGATCGTAAACGACTGTCTTCGCACCTCTCCTCCCGAAATGTATTCCGTGTTGCATCACAGAAATAAATAATATTTTAAAGTATATTGAAAAAGGAAACCAATATTGGAATATTTCACAATATTACTGTTACATCCACACCAGGCTCCACCCTCACTTCCACTCAGCGATCACTTTCCCCTGAATACTAACCAGCCACACCTGCCATCACCACCTGTCCCCAATTAGCAGCACCACATAAAAGCCACATTCACCCGCACCTTCACTGTCTGAGCTTGTTGATACATAAGTGGACTCTAACCCAGCTTTCTGAAATATATTACTTACCTGTACTCTTACCTGTTCCTCTCCAGTGTGTTCCTTGATCCTTTCGTGTCTCCGCCTCATCCTTGTGTGCCTCTCCTCGTCAGTGTTTGGAATTGTGGTGTGTGGTTGTAGCAGTCTGTCTGTCCCTCCTTCAGTTCCTCCTGGAAATTACAAAGAGACTTTCAGTTTGATGCCGAAGAGCCCTAAGTTTCATTATCATCTTTTTTTGTTTATATTACCTGACTGCTATTTCCGTTGGAACCTTCTCTCTGTAAATAAAAACCTGTTATTCCTCATCTCTGACTCCATCCGCTTCCTAACAGAAGCTCGGGGCGACAAAAGTTTCCCAGGATGAGTTCCAATGATCCGTTCCAGGAACTGGTGGATGCCCTGAGACGAACGATTCTCTCCACGCCTCCACCACCAACGGCGCCCACGCCATCACCAGCACAAGTTCCCAACCCGGATGTAAACAACCCTTCTTCACCCGCTGTGGTAGTTTGTCCCATGGTGCGATCAACGCCTTTCTCTGGAGTGGAGGTGGATTTCAAGGGATTTTTATTGCAATGCTCGATCACATTCGCTACTTACCCCCCTTTATACCACACAGACAGTGCAAAGATTGGATATGTGATTTCATGTCTCACAGGAACCGCGTTGCGCTGGGCTGAATTAATTTGAACTCAAGCCGGGCCAGCTACCAGTTCATTTGAAGCCTTTGCTCAACATTTCCTAGATGTGTTCGGAAGAACCGACCATGAATCATCAGCAGGTGAAGAATTGTATCACTTTCACCAAAATAATCTCTCTATTCACGACTATTCCATCAGGTTCCGCACATTAGCGGCTGCCAGCGGCTGGAACAAGACAGCGCTGGTCAACAACTTTTCGTCAGGGGCTCGAACCTAAACTTTGGCTCATGATGACTCCTTATGACAATTCACTGGGACAGGAAAAATTCATGCAGTTGGCTCTTCGCTGCTCAGCACGGGTAACCGCTTACTCTCAATCATCTATTAGAACTATGTCTGTAAACCCCTATCCGCCAGAGTCACCCAGCCCTCCAGAACCCTCATCAGAACCCATGCAACTAGATCGACGCCGATTGACTCCTCAAGAGCGCCAAAAATCGTATGACAATGGGACTTTGTCTGTATTGTGGGCAGTCAACTCACCTGCTCAAGAATTGCCCTCTTCGTCCACCTCGTCCGGCGGCGAGTACGATTTTGTCTATCAGTGAAAATATGCATCCATGCACTTTCCCCGTCACTCTTACTGCTAAAAATATGTCCTTCTCTGTGGCAGCCTTGATAGATTCTGGATCGGCAGGAAACTTCATTGCTGAACATTTAGCACGGTGACTGGGAATTAAGACAGTACTCAATGAGCAGAGGTATCAAGTTCAATCCATTACTGGAAAGCCGCTGTCAGATCAGGATGTGCAACGCTGAGCTGGACCTATTCGCCTGCGCATGGGTGCTTCTTTTATGTGGTGCTGCTTCGAGTTTCTTCTTTGTGGCGAAGAAAGACGGCGGACTTCATCCATGCATAGATTACCGGGCTCTCAATAAAGTGACTGTGCCCTTCAAGTATCCTTTGCCCCTGGTCCCTGCAGCCCTAGAGAAACTAAGAGGTGCAAACATTTTCGCAAAACTCAACCTCCGCAGTGCATATAATTTAATCAGGATTTGTAATGGGGATGAATGGAAGCGAATGCGTCATCAATCTTCTAAGATTGTACGTACGACATCTTCCATGAGTACCTGAACAAATTTGTAGTAATTTACATAGATGACACTTTGATGTATTCCTCCAGTCTCCACAAGCACCGTATCCACATCACCAAAGTACTCACCAAATTAAGAGAGCACCAACTGTTCCTGAAAGCAGAGAAGTGCTCGTTCCATCATCCTTCCACTCAGTTCCTAGGGTACAACATCGACCCCTCTGGAGTGAGTATGGACCTCGGTAAAGTGGAGGCTATCACCAACTGGCCAAGACCTACCTCCATAAAAGAATTACAAAGATTCTTAGGATTCTCAAACTTTTATTGATGATTCATTGAAAATTATAGCATGCTAGCGTGATGCTAAGAGGCTGAATCCGAGACAAGTGAGATGGGCTCTATTCTTTACAAGGTTTCAGTTCTCCATATCATACAAACCTGGCACCAAGAATATCCGAGCAGATGCTCTCTCTCGAATGTTCGCTCCCAAAGAGGATGTTGAAGAACCTGAGCCCATCCTTCCAGAAAAGCTATTCGTCGACCCCATTCAGTGGGTAACGCCTCCAGCCGCCGCTAACCCGGTTCATGCTCCTCCGCCGGGTTGTCATCCAGGCCTCCGCTTCATTCCAGATGCTGAGTGCATCCCCCTCATCCACACTACACATACCTCACTGGGCACCGGGCATCCAGGGACCAACAGAACCCTCTCGCTCCTGAAAGAGCAGTTCTAGTGGCCCCGCATGGAACATGACGTGCAGAGGTACATGAGAGGGTGTCGGGAATGTGCCATGTCAAAAACATCACGACACTTACCAGCTGGAAAACTCTTACCACTTCCCACTCCTAACCGCCCCACACCTAGGGGTCGATTTCATTACGGACCTGCCCGCCTCTGAAGGTAACACCTGCATCCTGATATGTTAATCGCTTTGATAGCTTTTCAACCAGGTGTTCAGACCATATGGGTTACCGGAGGACATTGTATCGGACAGAGGACCCCAGTTCATCTCCAGGGTATGGCGGGCATTCTTCCGACTCCTAGGTGTGACTGTCAGCCTGTCTTCCGGCTACCACCCTCAGACCAACGGCCAGACGGAGAGACAGATCCAGGAAGTGGGACGGTTCCTCCGTACCTTCTGCCACAACCACCAGAACACCTGGAACCAGTACCAGGCTGGGCAGAGTACGCACAGAACTCTCTGCGCCAAGCCACCAAGGGTCTCACACCATTTCAATGCGTACTCGGCTTCCAGCCCCCACTCTTCCCCTGGTTCGGCGAACCATCAGACGTACCTGCTGTTGGTTCCAGGAGAGCGAGAGGGTCTGGGACGAAGCTCATCAACATCTCCAAAGGGCAGTGCATAGGCAGAAGACCACCGCTGACAATCGACGTTCCAAAGCTCCAGCGTATCAAGTTGGTCAAAAAGTATGGTCATCCACCAGGGACCTGCGCCTACGCCTGCCCTGCCGGAAAAGTCCCAGATATGTTGGCCCCTTTAGCATCAGGGAGCAGATCAATCCGGTCACTTTCCGCCTTCAACTTCCACCTCACTACAGAATTCACCCCACCTTTCACGTGTCCTTACTGAAACCCTGTCATGACCCTCTGCTTCCTCCCACAGAGCCTGGTGTTGAAGAGCACCCTCCTCACATGGTCGTCGAGGAAGGCGCCATCTATAAGGTCAAGGACATTCTGGATTCCTGGCGTCGTGGTGGTTGACTCGAATACCTACTGGACTGGGAAGGCTACGGTCCGGAGGGAAGATCGTGGGTTCTTAGAGAGGACATTCTAGATGAAACACTGCTGCGAGAATACCATGAAACTCACCCTCATCATCCAGCACCCCGAGGCAGAGGTCGGTCACCGCGACGTCGGAGGGGCCTGGCCCATCACTTTCCCCTGAATACTAACCAGCCACACCTGCCATCACCACCTGTACCCAATCAGCAGCATCACATAAAAGCCACATTCACCCGCACATTCACTGTCCAAGCTCGTTGATACGTAAGTGGACTCTAACCCAGCTTTCTGAAATATATTGCTTACCTGTGCTCTTACCTGTTCCTCTCCAGTGTGTTCCTTGATCCTCTATATCTCCGCCTCATCCTTGTGTGCCTCTCCTTGTCAGTGTTTGGAATTGTGGTGTGTGGTTGTAGCAGTCTGTCTGTCCCTCCTTCAGTCCCTCCTGGGAATTACAAAGAGACTTTCAGTTTGATGCCGAAGAGCCCGAAGTTTCCTTATCATCTTTTGTTTATATTACCTGATTGCTATTTCCATTGAAACCTTCTCTCTGTAAATAAAAACCTGTTATTTGTTCCTAACAATTACTTTTTTCTGTATTTTTTTATTAAATAAAAAGAGCTTTGATAAGCATAAGAGACTTCATTAAAACACATGAAAAAGGATTTAAGATCCTGATCCTAAACACCTGTAGGGCAGTGTATATTGATTTATTAATTTTACATTCTGTACTAATAACCATCATTAACATAAACAGACATAATCAAATTATACTAAAACAAGAACCATACAATTGTTCATATCCATCACTAAAAGCTCCATATCTGAAGAACCACAGCTTATTATGTGACAGTTTTCCTCACTGATGACTCAAAGGAAATATAAAAAAAATATAAAACTTTAATTTTCTGCCTTTTGCCACTTTAAGTAATTTAATTACAGGAACAAAACTCATACAGTGGCTGAATTTGTTAGAGCATGTGTGCTAATCACCACAAGAAGTCTTCCTGGCGCCAAAACAGATAAACTTGTTCAAATAAAACCACAAATGGCATAAAAAGGAAGACAGTAGTTGCATTAAGATGCACTAAATGTCATCGCCGAGACATCTTGCAGATTGGATCGCATCCCTCTCAAAAAGAAACAGAGCGTATGATTATCTAGCAACTGACAGTAAGATGGATCCTGCTTTGAGCCGAGCAGGCAGAAGCCCATCCATTTAGATGTGTATTCTGATAGTTCACTGAGAGGAAACTCTCTAGAATGCCAAAAACGCAGCCTCTTATGATCTGCGGAGATAAGAAGTACTTTACCAGAAGTTCCACGTCTGCTTCACACAGTCACTTGCATACATATTGCCCACTCATTTTTTTTATACAAGTCGGGGTATGAAATAGACTTATAAATCAACAGAGCAGTCCAGCGCAAAGAAAAAGAGTCCTTCTTTCAGACAGGATGGATTAGCCAGCGTTCCTGATGGATATGATTCTGCTGGTGACCATGGAAACTGCCGCCTTCCGTGTCCCAGCCTGCTTTTAGATCAGAGAACAGCTGCCTTTTCATACATCAGGATTTTACTTAATGAATAGAAGCCTTTTTGAGAGAAAAGTGATTTGACTTGTGCTGATCTTTTACTGTGGTCTTTAAAAAAGATGATCAAAGATGATCAAGTTTTCTTACCTATTCGTTCTTTAGGGGTTTAACACTTTTTTTTCTTGCACAAGCTAAAGGGTTCAGGGTTTAAATATTCATCAGGGTTTTGTTTTGTTTTGTTTTTTTTTTTCTTTTGCAATCAAAAGGGTTCAGGGTTTAAATATTGACTGTCGAGACATCTTGGGATTCAACAAAGGCAGAGAGCAATGCTGGAAGCAAATCAATAATTATTGTTCTATTCCTCAAGATGTTATACAAAGCTCAAGATGACGCAAGTATGTTCTAACTTGCTGTCTGAAAAAAAGATAATGCAATGTATAGACAGAAAACATGCTGTGCAGCTTTTGTCTTTAGCAATACACAAGGGCATAAAAGCATGCACGAAGTGTTTACATATGAGGCGTCTGTCAACTGCATGCTCTGGCATATATCAAACTATGACCTTAATGTGTCTTTGGAGACTTTTATTAAGAGGTTTATGGGTATTTTAACTCTGATTACCCTGTGTGGAGTTACATCCTGAAAATAGCATGACAGTGTATAACCCCTGGCAACACATCAGAGGAATTACTTATCCTGTGGGGTCGTTTATTGGCTGCTGGGAGCAGAAGTGGGTCTGGGGGGGTCGGTGTCAAAGAAATCCGTTGACGTCCTTTCCTGCACACTGTTAAGTTGTGAGCCTGAAAGGACTGAGGAACTCAACATATGATGTTTAAAGATTTCTTGGCCCCCGACCTCTTAAAAACACCAGAGAAATGTGAAGAGCCAAAAGGAGAAGAGCTGTCCGCAGGGGACATTTTCGTCACACAGCTATGATAAAACAGCATTTTGTAACAAGTTATGGACGGTATAGCACTGACATACTAACTGGAAAATAAGTCTTGAAATATGCATTCAAAATAATAAATTAAAATTGTTACATTAAAATTCGTACATGCTTGTAACATGTAATTGTGATATTTATAACTCCACTTGAATGATAAATAAATTACTAATACACATTTGTAGTAAAATTCTATATTAATATTCATGTTTAAAATTCCACACATAGGAGCTTTCATTTAATTACGACATAATTCATTATCTTTAATAAATTATCTTTGATTTTACATTATTTTTATGGATAATGGTGGGCAGATGTATTATTAAAATTCAATATATTGCACAATTTTGATGATTTTGATGTTTATTTTTTATTATGACAATGTATTTTTCACAATATATTTTGTGGTGCTGTTTCAACATTAATATTAGATTACAAAAATATATCTGATTAGTCTACTAAAAATATATATAGTGGTTAATTCAAGATAATTGTCTTTTTTTTTTCATTCTTTTATATGGCAGTGTACCAAATAGCCTGAATGCATCCCTGTGTCAAAAATATTAATAATAATATTCATATTAACACCACATTGATGTAATGGTTTATAACTTGTTGCAATATTTGCATTGGACTAATAAGTGAATTTATTTGAATTGAGGCTAACTTTGAACAGAAAATTCAAGTAAAAGCCAATTTGAAATTTCAAGAATGCATCCTGTTCTCAGGTCAGTGTAAGTTTAATAATCAACATGACATATTTAATCCGAAAAGCAAGGTAACATTAATCCAACAAGAGCAGGTCAACAACAAACCCCTAAAAAAATATTACAAACACTATGCTTTCAAAAAGCATTCATCCTTGAGAGAAGCATTCATCCTTTAATATGAAGGACAACTGTGAAATGTAGGTGCTCCCACTTGAGAGGAATGTCTGAGAGAGGCTGCTTCAACAGACTATGATTTCAGCAAAGAATCCAGAAAAATTACAGCTTAGCAGCGGACCCTCAAGACCATCCTTGCCAAATATCATCATATGAGTGCTTTATTTACACGCTGTCTCGCTTTTTTTCTGTTCCAATTTCTAATTATCAGTATTACAAGAGTAATTACACAGCCCAGTGTAAACCTCACAAGAGTCTCACAAGTGTTATTCTGCCTGGCAAGTGTAATCAAGATTTTACAGTTCATCAGAAATGTTTTGTCTCTCTGATGAAAAATTGTGGTCCTATAAATGGGAAAATAAAAGCTGATAAAAAAAAAAAATCAAGGACCCTTAATTTTGCATGTATATTACACATGCATGCTTTTCATTTTATCTAATGGGAAATACACTCCTGTAAGTGAAGGGCCAGGTGTGTTTGCTTTGAGAAATTGGGTTTCATTAGAGGAATGAATGTCATAACATGAAAAAAGAAACATGTAATTCCTGAAAATCTGAAGTATATTGCTCATACCTCTGACCAAGTGTTAAACTTTGGCTCATAACTCATCCAGCACCATTTGTGCCGTGGAATGACGTTTCAAATCTTATAGCTTGTTGAGGAGAAGTGTATTACTTTTCCAAAAGACTGATCTTATGATTTTCATCTGCTGGATGATGAAACTGGCAGAAAAAAAAATCATTAAAGGAGTGATCTGAGACTTATATAGAGACCCGAATATCCTAGAGATTTGAGGATCTGTTCTTTTGACTTGGTTCAGTAAGTTTCGCCCTAGTAACCATAGAAAAAAAATCTACCAGAATGCCTTAGCAACCGCATAGCAATGCCCTGGCAACCACCCAAGAGACCCTAAAGCACTGCGAGAGTGACTTTTACACATGGAAACACTGCTTACATTTTCACAAGCATGGTAAATGTCAGTGCAGTTGTAACAATCGAAATGACTGCTGACTATTAGACTTGTTTCACAACAATGACTGCAATCAATAATCATTTTCAACAGCCTGCTCCCACTAAACATTTTAGCCCTTAAGGGTGTGTTGTACATTCTAGGAGTGCAATATATATATATATATATATATATATATATTCCAATTCCAGTTTATTTATAGATCACATATTAATACAACAGTTAACCACAGTGCTGTACAGTCTAAAGAAAACCCCAAACAACAACACCAACAACAAAAAATCAATAAAATAATCACAAACATATACAAAAACACAATATAAAACATGAACTAATCTGGAATAATTTGCCCATCGATTATAAAATAAAATAAACAATTGACCGAAATGATTATTTCTTTGATTTCTTAAATTAGTCAAATATTAGTTTCTAAAAATCTCTTAAAAAGGAAGATTTTAGATCATTAAATTATTGTGTTAATTTTGTCTGAAAAGAACAAATGCAGATCAATTATAAACATATAATTATAAACACTTCTAAATAAATGGCTAAATATAATTATACAAAAGAAGACACCATGAATATTCCACATTTTTTGGAGATTTTAAGTATTTTACGAGTTACCAATTCATATCAATTTGTACGAATGACCTACACCTAAATCTACCCGTCACTGGGGTTTAGACAAATTGTACAAAATCAGTAACGAATTTGTATTAATTAGCACAAATTAACTATTTCATACAAATATGTACAAATTGTTCATGAGACTGTGTTTAGATAATTATAAACTTTAGCTTTAGCAATAAAAATCAAAAGCTAAAGCTTAAAAATGTAACATTATTATTTACTTTATAGACTGTCCAGCATGAAAGCACAAAATTAGCCTGCTGGTGCCGATAAATTGCAGTGCCACTGACATGCTACTAATGTGTGTGTGTGTGTGTGTGTGTGTGTGTAGTATCAAAGCAACTTCACAAAGGGCTGATGTTCATTCACACCTTCAGGGTCCCTGTACGTTTGACAAATTGCTCATAAATTCGAGATCAAGCTGAGAAACCCTGGAGAAGGCATGTGATGGGCTGTTTATGAACATCATGATCTACTGATTAACATGAAGCATTAATAAATGGAATGCAAAGAAAATTAATTTCAAGCTTATTTGTTAAGTACGTATAATTGGCATTTTATTTGATTAAATAGGACTATCATTTAAAAAAAAAAAAAGTTTCAGCATCATTCACAAGGTTCTTCGACAAAGTTTACTTTGTAACCGTTATTCAATGTTCTGCTTTTTTCACTCATCACCTGGTGCACTCTCAAAGAGTAAAACCAGTCATTTAGCCACCACTATTTGCGGCACTGTGATTTAACTGTCATGTTCAGTAGTACAAAAGATCACAGTAGCATGATGAGAAGTGAAAACATGTTCTTTAGACTCAACGGAGACTGAATGTCTGCTCATCAGGTGCAATGAATGAATAGTAAATTAACAAAGCATTTCTGAAGGCTTTGATTCCCTCGCGCTCAAGACAGGCTCCCCATGGAGAAACCGACCTCAAGTGTCCTTCCTGTGAGAAATGAGTGGGAAGCACAAAGGGAAGTTTAGGTTTCTCATAAACCATAACTAACATAGCTTCTCGCAGAGAAACTGAACAATGGACACAAGATGGAGAACCTAAAATATCTCCAATTAGCATTTCAACTAATGAGCTCTCATTCTTGTTTAAAGCTTCACTAGTCATTTTCCCACTAAACTGACAATATTCTCTTGATATTGATCATATTAGTTCACTACTAGTGTGATTCTCATGTTCTGAGCTAATGTTTTTTGATTTATGGGGTAAATAGCTGTTGTGATTGAGCTGTTTTGCCCTTTATATTATTGTTTCATTTTTATAATCAGTAATTTGATTTATTTGTAGTGTGATCAAACGATTAATCAGGATTAATCACATTCAGAATAAAAGGTTTTGTTTACATAATATATGTAGCCTATGTGTGCTGTGTTTATTTGTTATCTATATATAAATAAACACACATATTTATATAATATATATAATATAAATATATATATATAAACATTTATATAATATAAATATATTAATACGTAAACATGAAATATTTTTCCTAAATATATACATGCATGTTTGTATTTATATGTACATAATAAATATACACAGTACACACATACAAACCTTTATTTTTAATGAGATTTTTTAACTATTTATTTCAATTGTTATTTTTATTAATATAATACCTTTATTCAATTATTTTATTTTAGTCCCTAACTCTGTTCCAAATTTGAACGAGACAGCATCATTCAAAAGAATAATTTACATAAAAAGGAAACTTCTATCATAATGTACTTAGTCATGTTGTTCCAAACCCGTAAGACTTCCATTCATCTTTCAAACACACATTAATATGTTTTTAATTAAACCTGAATGATCTCTTCATTGAACATTCAGGAAACCAAAACTTTCTTGATTCAAACCAAGAAAGAATTGAAACAATTCAAAAATTGCATCATCAAAAGTGTTTATCAAGTGATCGCATCTCTTCAAAAGATTTTTACTTTTATGATTCTTTATGAACTCTCTATGAAGCTCTAAGGTTGATGGAATGGACTGTTGTTGGATACATCTCTCAGGTTCAATTAATATCTTCATTTATCATCCAAGACAACATGAGGGTAAGTAAATGTTAGAAAAAATGACCAAAATCTACAGCAGCATGGCATATCCTTCATATAAATCCCAGAATGCCTTGCTGGAGGCTTAGAGAAAACATAACATCCACAATGGAAATAACAAAAGCAATGCCTATTATAAACATATTTACTTTTTTACAGAACATTTCTGTTTATTTTTAACAACATGTGTTAATGCCAAACCATTATGTGTTGACTTTATTTTTTATTTATTTTTTTTTTTGGCCATTCTGTGATGGGAAAAAATGCTATTTTTGTCATGACTCTTTTCTATCCTGTGAGATGTGTTTTCAACTTATTCAGTAGCTTTTCTTGTGTGTGTGTGATGTTTGCTTTCACAGCCCTCCAAGGGCTCTCTGGGGTCTGACACATGCAGCCAGAGTTCTCCGCTCTCCCTGTACCTTCCACAAACACTGATTGTTAGTTGTTATTATTTCTCAGATGAAAACCCTGAAGTGACGTCCTCTGGCTGTTGCTAGTTCAGGCTCAGTCTAGATCACAGAAAGCTAATTTATTAAATTTAATCCCTGTAGTAAACTCCAGATCGGCCTGTATAGTGTTTAGGCTTTACTAGCATTAGTAAAAGAAATCATGATCAAGCTGCTAGTACTGCAGCACACATTAAATGTCTGTGTTTTTGTTTCAGGGTCATAACAATGGGCATATTTTACTGCGAAAAGCGCTCAGCTGCTATATTGTGGGTTTTTATAACACCTCTGAAATCACAATCTAGAGTAAATGGAAGGCGAGCAAAATGGAACAGGTGCACGCTGATTACAACACAGCAAGATGTGCATGACAACATGCTTCAAAGAAGGATTTTTCTTTTACTTTATCCTTCAAGCAGATAGAAACATGTTTGTACAATATTACATCATGTGTTCTGAACCTAGAGCAGGTTTTTCCAACTGTGTTTTCTTAATCTTTAATGATATCATGGGCAGCATGTTTCTCATTTAATATTTCACCCAAAGGAAAAGAATTCATGAAAGGAGGTGCCAGATTTAAGTCAGGCTCAAAGTAATAATGACCCATTGAACGGAGGTGCAATTTCCTCAATATGCAAATTGGGACAATATGTAAAACATAAATACTCTTTACTTTTTTGCTTCAAAGCAAATGACTGTCTAATTAATGCTACCACAGCATGTCTGGTAAATGCCGTTCAGAGCGTTTCTAAAACCAGCAAAAAAGAGACTTAAAGTGCAAGTCATGAACTTGCCAGTCTGACAAAACACTTCCATGTTCTCAACAATCAGCACCCAGGCCTTCTCATGAAATTCAAATGGATAGAAGCAAGGAAATGTGACATTTCCATATACATTTCTGTTCCTCAAGGTGTATTAATGACTTCAGGTGTGGGTGAATTATAAATGTGCGAGCAGGTTAGTTTGTTTAATATCACAGGCAGCAGATTTCACGGTGTAGGCTGAAATGGTTTCTGGGTCTATTACACGCCTTGTAGTCCGCCTGTTTGAAATGAAGTTAAAAACGGATACACATCCCCTAACAAAATCAATTTAAATAACAACACAGCAGAAACTCAATTTGAAAATGCATCATAAATTAGTTGCTCTGGTAGAAACTGGTATTCACGTTCTGACAGATGAGATCTTTTTATAATATAAAAACATTCAATGAAGTGGATCCAACTTGCTAACGGTTTCTGCCCAAGCTCAGTGCATCAAAGCCATAATGTTGTGCGATGCGGAGCAGTTTGTTTCTTTCCCTATGGGCCTGCTGCTAACATTCTCAGTGTAGGTGGCTGGAACACACGCTGCACTTTACATAAAAGTGAGGGGGAGGTGACTAGGAGTGCAGCTCATTTAACTGTGTAGGTGACTCCATCAGTGAATTCACTGTAGTAAGGACAGCAGTATATTATTAAGATGCAGGAATGGGATCATCTGACAGAAGGGAATTATCTAGTGTACTAATTAGGTTGTTGACTAACTTAAGCTTGTTGTTCTTTAATATCAAGAAGCTTACCAAAATAGAGATTGTGAAGACAGATTATGTTGATTTTAGGCACAGAACACGCGTTTCTACACTGAAAGTGAACCTTTATTATGAATTTGTAGTGCCGCTATAGTGTACTGCAGAGTTTATTCAAAAGTAAACTTTTAAAATATACTTCTGAAGAGTGTCTTGGCTGCAAATGTTGTGACAACAGTCCACACCGGTAGGCAACAATGGCACAGAAGAACATTAAGTTCTTAATAAAGCTCCCCGAAGAACCTTTCAGTGAACAGTTCTTAAAAATATGCTCAGAGAGCTTTAAACTAAATAAACTCCTTAATTTACCACTTTCTTAATGTTATTTAGAACTTTAAGTGAAAGTTTTGCGAATAACTTAATTTCGAGAGGATCGCTGAACGAACTAATCTCACACGGCTGGAAGACGATCATCTAATCATTCCTTGTTAACTCGCGTCCAATCAAACCGTTTCCCCTTCTGCATAAAAATCCCTCCTCCGTCACGCTCCTTATAGGGGGGCAAGGGTGATTGAGCCGAGCTCCGAGAGCCCTAGGGCTCTAACTTTTAGGGTTCGGAGTTCGCCATTCTCCCGGCTCGCTCACCAGACAGTACGCCAAATTTGCTTTTAAGATGAAGAGAGGAAAGCGTGAACTCTTGAAAGGGATAGTTCACCAAAATGCAAATATCATCAATTGCTCACCCTCGTGTCAGTTCAAATTATTGTGTGAACTATCCATTTTATTTTCTGCTATGGTTCAGTTCATGGTTTATATTTGAAGTGACCACCTTTTTTCTTAAAGTGCTCATATTATGTATTTTCAAAAAATGACTTTTAGTGCAGTGTGTACCACAGCTCTAAGTGAATGAAAACATTCTGCAAAGATTTAAATCTGAAAGTGTGCCATGCATGAAGTTATTGTTTCTCAAAAGAAAGAGTGCACTGAATCATTAAACAAGATGTACTGTATTTAAAACGAATCCTAAGCCATTTCATGTCGACATCAAAATGAAACATTAACATATCGCCCATCTGCTTGTTGATCTTTTCGCACTGGTCTGAATGAAAATGCAAAGTGCATTGGAGCAGTAAAAGCTCAAAAACACTGCTTTAAATTAAATCAACCAATCACCAGAGGGGTTTTGTAAAAATTAATCATTTAACAAATCATTTGGGTGTCATTGAACAAGTATGTTTGCCACCCCTAAAACCAATATATGAACTTTTCATAACCCATAATAGGGGCACTTTAAAATGCAAAATTGTTTGGATCTGCTCTAACTTACTAAATTACTGTACAAAGTACTGAGACAAAGTAGTTACCGCAATGTTTTACTGCTGTTTGTAATAATAATAATAATAATAATAATAATATATATATATATATATATATATATATATATATATTTGTATGCAGTCACAGAGGGTTTGTCTAAAAGAAACACAACCTTATATGTAATTGAATAATTTTGGCTCCTCATGGTGAACATGTTAAAGTGTCTAGAACATTATTTTAATCATGTCTCACCATAGGATAGCTGCAAAAAACAATTTCCCGGTTGTCACCTGAAAGCAATGATTTCATCAAAGCCCACTCATTTTTGACACTTTAATCCTAAAGTGAAATAAACCTCTGCAGCAGAGACACAGGGTATAACATGGCTAAGGCACCCCTTGAGGTAAAAAGTCTTCCTAATTTTATTTTCTCCCAAACAACTGTTTGTCCTTATAGCCTATAACTCAAAAGATTATCACTGTATGTAGAATCCATTAAATTGATCAATCAGACCCATTTTGACACAAAAGACGTACAATATTTTTGGTAAAAAGTAATGAGACCAAACCAATACTTTGAATAATTAAAGGATTAAAGGGTTAGTTCGCCCATTTAAGACATGAAGTTGTATGCAATCCTTACCAGCACTATAGTGTATACACACTG
>JAUCMS010000048.1:9631953-9661303 GCA_032357445.1 Enteromius radiatus
GCGATTTTGAAAAATGCGCTTCCTTACGTCCTTACGTAATCATTGGCTCTTGCATGTCTCGTGATCGATTGCGTCTTTGCGGTCGGGTAGTATGTTCAATTTTAAATGTAGTACCTACTTAAGCAGTATGCGATTTCGGACGCAGCACTAGGAATTCTGAAGACCTTGATTAGCTTCAGGTGTGTTTGATTTGGGTCGGAGCTAAACAGCACTGCAGAACTGACAATGCCTACACCTGATATGGTGAATTCCTGTACACGCACACACACACTGCGCATGTACAAGCCAAATGCAAATTATTTCCAATAATTGTTTTCTTTTGATTCGACAGAGCTGATTAAGTTCTTTAATCATGCAGTCGGCTCCAGAGTCATTACAGTGTGATTTGTGAATTCAGTGAAAATTGTAATTATCTTTAATTTCACCCCCCTCTACGAGATCCGTTTTCACTTATCCAGGACTCCGAAAGAAGAAAGGCATTTGATTCACTTCACATAATTAATACTGTCATTGATGCTTGCTGCGGTTAAACATCATTGTAAGAAAATTAGTTTTCAATGTCTCATTTTTGCTAGGCTATATAATAATTCTGAGGTACTTTACCACCATTTCAATCTTTTTGTTATCTGTGTCTCACCCAGAACACCATAACTTTAAAAACTGAACATTAATGACTATAAAGTTTTTCCTGAACATTAAAAGCTCAATAGACTGAAACGGTTCTGAGTTGCTTCATTCCTCTTTTTCTTTCCCCATTATTGATTTTTTTTTATTTTATTGATAATCACAGTCTTGATTGTGAAGCAATTAAACACAACACGAGATGATAAGAAAACAGCATGACCAATACGTACCTCGTTATATAATGATGCACTGCTCATATGGCTGTCTATGCATGCATTTATCAGCCATCATTTATACCTTCCATCTCAGTTTGGGGGATCATTATGCTGTGCATAGTTAAAATGTAAATGGAAAAACATGAGGAAAGAAAAGTTGTTTATTTACTAAAGCTACCCACAACCTCAAATGATTTCATTCACAATGCTTTAGCTGTGACAGAGCATTTTGAGTAGTTGTTCATGTCGCTCTCAGGGGTCAGAGAATGGACAGTGGGACACCAAGTGGTGAGATTTTATCAAGACATTGATAAATGGTTTGTATACAGACAGACCTGCTCTGCTTTTCAATTGCATTGCCTGACTGCAGATAGCAGAATGCATGACTTGTGCATAATGGTGCATAATGCACATATGCATAAAGTATTGATGTTTACATTTATAGAATGCAGAGTGTAGCTGTATAGTAGTATAGTGAAAATATATTTATTTTGAATGTCATGTGTTGGTGGTACAAAACGTACAGTCATGACGGAGATGAGAAAACAGTATTTAATACAAATAAATAACTGACAAGGCAAGGAAACTGATTTAGAAATGAACCAAACAAAGGGAACTAATGAGATGATTAACAAGACACAGGTGAACAGAATGGAATAATCAGGTAAACTAGGTCAATGAAAAAACAAACAAAAAAAAAGTCTATGACACTGAACAGGTTTGCACAAATAAAGCACTAGGCTACATCTTTTGCTTGCCAATGGACCCTCCACAAAACAACAAAAACAAACATCAAATCAACATCTGTTTTGCACTGTTTTCACTCAGAAACGCACTGTATGGTCTGTGCATGTTTGACTTTGTGACTGGACAAAATATTATGGATACTGGACTCATATTTAACCTGAAGCAATTAGATAATTGTTTCAGAATTAGATAATTGTTGTGATGTGTTTATCAGCTGTTTGAACTTCCATTCTGATGGCACCCATTTACTGCAGAGGATACATTAGTAAGCAAGTGATATAATTCTCCAAATCTGTCTCAAAGAACGAACAAATTCATCTACATCTTGGATGACCTCAGGGTGAACTATTCCTTTAAGAGTCAACTAATCAGTAACACTATAATTCACTGCTAACTGTAAGATTCATAAATGAATAACATTCTTTCAACCACAACAATAAAATCCCTCATGTAGTCAAAAGTAAAATGAAATGACCTCACAAGACCAATGCTATCTTGTATAAAGGACATTAAAGGAATATACATATTGTATGTAAATTGCTGTATTTGTTTAAACATATTTTACTAAAAAAGATTTTTGTATATAATTAACTGTATAATTCTCATGTAATCTCTCAAGTTTATTTTGTGCATTATTTGTTTTCCTAGAAACTAGTCAGACATTCACAATAATCAAATAGCAACAGTTGTGAGTTCAATAAAAATAGCTTTCTCCCCAAACATTCCTATAATTTATGTCTTGGCCAGCTAGCAAATGTGGAAACCCACAAACAATGAAATGAAAGCTTGACAGAATTGATTCATTTTCTTATAAAATGTCACTGTGAGCACATTATTTCCTGAAACTCTAATTCTCTAACCCTGTACCCTACACTCTGCTCCAGGGCTGGATCCATAGGGAAGCCATCCTTCAGTCTCAATTCATACTCTGCATTGAGCTGACTGTGGTGATGTGACAATGGAGCAACAGCACTAATGATCTGGGCCACACTAATTTTCAGTGCCAAATAAGCCGAAATAATTTAGAGTGGGTGAAAGCTCATGATGTGAACACTCGGAATCTGTCTGTTATCAGTCAGGGGACTCTGGCATGGTTGTTAGCAATAGATATGTGCTGGTAGCCTTTTGACTGCAGTGGATAAATTTGGAAATATAAAGCTTGTAATATATTTGGTGCTCAGAAAAGAAATCCAGACTTTAGTGTAATTGTTTTTTCTTCACTCATTAAATCCCCATCATCATTATTTATTTTACATTTCCCTTTCGCAAAATCATGTTCCTAATCAGTATTTTTGTCTGTTTTTTTTTTTCCCTGTCATTATATCTGAACATACTTAAAAATAAGATTTAGTGGGGTTTGCACTTAATTCAAGATATAAACACATTTTGGGATATTATCTGATGCTGTATTTCACTGTATTAATACAACAATTAAAAAAGTAATAAAATCTTAAAGAGATAGTTCACCCAAAAATGAAGGTTTTCTCATTAAATACCCTCATGTGGTTCTAAACCTGTACGATCTTTGTTCATCTTCGGAAAACACAAATTATGTGTTTTTGATTAATTCCAAGAGGTCTCTGACCTTCCCATAGTCAACAAGGGTTCTAACATAGGCCTAATCAAGGTCCAGAAAGGTAGTATGGACATCATTAAAATAATCCATGTAACACCAATGGTTCAACTGTAATTTTACATTTAACCGTAATTGTGTGCACAAAGAAAACAAAAACAGCAACGTGATTCAAAGATTTATCTCTTTCGCGTCACCCTATAGCCATTTCAGAGAGTATCACATACATAAACAGCGTATGCAATGTATGTACACTGATAAGTTATTTACATTCAGATCAGATGTTCAGACGTCTCTGAGGACAAGTCAAGTCTCATGTATTTGAGGCTGAAGCAGGCCGGCTCCAGATAGGAGATGCAGGGTGGGCCAAGTGATATTCCAGGTGGGTGGGGGTATAGTGGATATACTTTGTAATGTAAGTGCCCTTTTTTTTCTTTAAAGCGAAAGGATGAAAGCCTGTTATAAACATTAGTTTTGCATTTAATTCACCCCAATAATATTTGCACATGTTCAGTTCTGCTACTTCACGGAGTAAGGGTCCTTATAAAATTAATATTAGCCACAATATGGGCAAAATTAGCAAAAAATAATTCCAATTTTACAGGATCAAAAAACATCTGAGCGCAAAAACCTGTTTCTTTTCATTTTATAATGTACTGGTTATTATTAGCTATCTTTATTTTACCACTTGAGTGCCTCCCGTGACATATTCTCACACGTTAGACAGACGAGGTGAGAGGTAATTCATGGTGCCCCTTCTGGGTAGTCTGATTTTATAGTATCATTTGTAATTACTGACGTTCTGACTCTAAAGCGCTAAATATTAAACGATAAAAGTGTCGGTGTTCTGACATTTTTTCCTACCCGTCAGATTTTCCTACCCAGGCCAAAGAGTATAGAAGCCCAAGAGGCGAAACTCAATAGAACGCTCCATAGCAACAGTTCTGCCCATAGTCTAAGGTTCCACCCATGAGGTGACCATGCTGCCGCCATTTTAGACTGACACCTACACAGAAGCATATAATAATATGAGCCAGTCGCGCTTGACAAACTTATAATAACACAGGCTTATATTTACAGGGTACGCTTTGTAGTGAAGGATGGGGGGGATTTACCCCCCTCTGGTTTATGCATCCCTGCCTCGGCTAAATTATTTTAATCCCAGGTGGGGATAAAATTATTTGCGAAACAGGTTATGAAGTTCTGTTTTGAATCAAATGATTTATGATGATTTATCATGAAAAAAGTAAATATAAAGATTCTCTCCACTATCGACTACATACTGCTTACTGTTTGCCAAGTAGAAAACTACAATTACTGCAAACCCTTTAACGTTAATTACCCATATCTGTGTTCTATCGTATTTTTTCCTTGTTAAATTAAAAACTTAAGGTCATGAAAGTACCACATACAGTATGATGTTTAGTATTGATTTAATAGAAGCAGACACAGTCATATATTTATTCACAATGTTTTAAAATACATTAAATAAATGGTATATATATATAAACTCCAGTAACTTTTGTAAGGTTTCTTTAATTTCTGTTCAAGTGCACACATTTAGCTGAAATTAGTAGTATAGATCAATATCAAATAAGAGATTAAAATCATCAGCAGCAGTTGTTTTAACAGATAACAGATTATAGACAGTCTATTTCTGTGAAGTGCGCACATTTAACAGAACTGTAGTAATAGAGAATGAAGTGGACATGGTAGAGAAAGATTGTAAGAAAGAAAAATAAATTTAAAAGTGATTGTAAGAGATAAGAGAGGAGAAGAATGGAAGTGTCAAGAATTTACTGACGAGTTATCTTTCTTGTTGATAAGGCTGAGAGATGCATCGGTTTCAGGTGCGCAATATATGATGAATTCTTATCCTGTTAAATAAGTACACAAGTGATCTCTTGCACTCCTCCTTGCTACACTCCTTCCCTGCACTTCACTGACAACCTCCACCCAGTTTATTGCAGTACAGCTGCTTGTGTTTCGCCCCTTGCACTCGCATCTTATAGCGACTCTCAGCAGGTGTCAGTCCAAAATGGCGGCAGCGCCTCCGCAGCGCCATCTATAGACTGTTGCCCTTAATACTACAGAATTTTGCCTCTTGGTACTTATATACTCCTTGCCGGGGCTTACTGTGCACGCGCACCTCAATATTGCATTCATAATTACTATATTTGCATTAACAGTAAGGTTTAGGGTTGTTTGAGGTGTAGACATTAATAAAACATAATTTAACCAGTAGCATTTTCTGATATCAAATTGTACTACCTATTTTTTCATAGGAGGTAGCAAAAAATCTGACGGGTAGCAGAAAATGTCAGAACACCTGTAAAGTGTCCGGCACATTTCGAGCATTGGCTCTGTTATGAAAGAGTGCTCACTTCAGCTGATGCCTTCATTCGAAGTTGTAGTTGAAGAGGCAGTGTCTATGTCAATCTTGGAACAAAGCGGGCGCGGGCGCAATCATCAATCATATTTAAAGGGAAGCCATCACGTCCTGACTGCATCACTGTCTTCACTGGGTGTTTATGCAATATTTGCATTTATTCACATTGCATGCGATTTGAATACTCTATATAATAATGCAGGACACTATGGAATGCGCATCAAAGGGGATTTAGAAGTGGGTGAGTGAATGAGACTAACAAGACCATGCACCAACATGCATCAACAGATGCTAAGCTCATTGACAAATATCTTGTAAGATCTTGTAAGATGCTCTTCCTTTACACAGCACTGTTTTACAATGCTATCTTATGTTAATCATGAA
Organism: Enteromius radiatus; assembly: GCA_032357445.1. NCBI lineage: Eukaryota > Metazoa > Chordata > Actinopteri > Cypriniformes > Cyprinidae > Enteromius > Enteromius radiatus. Next base: position 9,637,886 of record JAUCMS010000048.1, read on the forward strand.
TTTAAAATATTTATATTGTGGGCATATAACAGTTTTGAACTAGTGTAGTGGTTAATAATGCTGGCATGGTGTGTTTAGAGATGAATTGTTGTGACATTTGCTAATTCAGCACATGCTGAGAGGGAATGAATGGATTAGGAATGAACAGAAAAATGTATTATATCATGTGGGGTAGTAAAAAGAGAATGTGAATGGAATGTCATACCAAAATGACTTTTTAGCCAAGTTTAATTGATGATTTATAAGTCAATACAACTTTATATGTACTGTATGAACCTGCTAATATGAAGCACATAGACTATTCACTGATATCCAGTTGTGCATTTATTTCACAAACATTATCTCATACAAATTCAAGAAGCTACACGTGATTTCTTCTATGCTAGCTAAAGTAAAACAGAGTCACAAACAGACACTGAATCATCCTTTTGTTATTACCCATAATTCTATTTGATCTGTCTAAATCTGAAAGCCCCGAAGTTTGAAACCAGCAATCATTTGAACTCCTCCGATGATGCACTCAGTTCTGAGGTTTCCTATAAAATATACAACACATTAGACACAATGTAATCGAGGACATCAAACACAAACATAAAGCACATAATAAAGCAGCACTGACTGGCCTTTGGTCTAATCTTTGATCAAATTTTTTTCAAAGTCAAACTCTAAAGCAGCCCATAATCCGTCATTTCATGTTTACCTCCAATTGTTCGGTTTCTGGTTTAGCCGGAAGAGATTTTTGTGGTGTATGAAAGGCCTGTGGCAAGAGGGCAAAAAAACGAAAGAATTAAGAAAGCAGTAAGAGGATTTCTGAGCACATGCATGTTTACTCAGCTACCTAAACGAGGACATGCACTCTCCAAAAGTGTACCAAACATGACTTTTTTTGCTTTCAAAGAGGACAAACTCTCAGGTGCAGCACATCTTTACACCTCATCTACTGCTATGGGTGCATATGAACTCATAAAGGTTACTATTAAATATATAATTTGCATTAATAAAGTTAATTGACCCTGTGACAAATTAAAGGTACAATTTTGCCCCATGACAGACTTATTATTTTACATAAAAGTAGTTATAAACACAACAGGCCTACACAAAAGGAAAACTTTTAAAAATGTATTAATATAATATCATTATTAAAAATAACAGTCATGTTTTTATATATTTATTTATGTATTGAATTAATGGATGGGAGAGGGGAAATTATTATTTGTCTATTAAAAAAGAAAAATAAATAAATACTTTTACTAGTAGTAGTAGCAATATTTATTATTGTGATTAGTAAAAATAATGTTTTTTATTAATAATACACTTATTCATTGAATTATTAAATGGATGACATTAATTACTTTTACAAAATAGGGTGTCATTATGCTTTACAGACAGCAGATATATTTTGTATATTAAAAAGAAAAATATAAAATATTATATATATATATATATATATATATATATATATATTTATTTTATTTTATTTTATTTTATTTTATTCACTGTACATTCAAAGAAAGAGAGACTTTGTCCCTGAGTAAATCCACAAACACACACACACACACACACACACACACACATTTAGAGATTATTCGACCACATCACTAGATGGTGCTGGACAGCTGTTGAAATCTTTAATAGAGTGACACGCTTTTTATTGTAGGCAGTACAGTGTGTAAAACAGTGAGAATAATAAAGTACTTTAAAATTAAAAGCTGAAAATTGACACACAGTCATCTATATGCAAGCCACTTTAAAGTTTAGGTTTACTTAAATTGAAATGTGTGTGACATTAGCATTCTGTAGAGCTATTACCTTTTTGGCTTGCTGTACCTCCTCAGTGGACTTGGATCTATTTTTTACTGTCTGTTTTTGCGGGGAGATGGTGGACACCTTGGGGGAATGAAAATAAAATGGGTTAAAGGCCAGAAATGTTCTGCTTGCACAAATGGAACAGTTTTTTCTATTAGGACAGCTTCCTTTGTATTCTGTGATACTCTCAGCATTTGCTTCAGTCTCGACTCACTTTGTTCTCAGTTCTTTCCATGTCTCGACTTTAGGAGGGAAATCAGCTGTCTCTAGATAATGTAGTCAACGCTATTGGTTATCTGAAAATATGAAGGAGATATAGAGAACAACAATATTAGCCATGATAATACTTCACAAAGAACAGTCTTTATCTCTGAGTGTCACTCTTTTGTTTGATATGATGATAACTGTAATTGGTCCACAGAGATTATGGGTCTTCTTTAGAAGCCTGGCTCATTTTCATAACTTTTTGTAAAGTCTCTGTGGAATATATGTCACCGAACAAACCAATTCCAAATTGCTTCTGGCGGGAATCCCATGACAAGGTACTGTAGGCGTAGCTGAGAATGAGACATTTGTGAGGTAAAAAGGAACCATTGAAAGCACATGTCAAAAAAAGCCTGAATATGAATATCCCAAAACAACAGATTTCACATTTTCTAAAAGTGTTGTCATGTTGTTTGAATGCTGCCTAGATCATTTTTATTTTTATTTATTTATTCATCTTCATTGCCCAGATGCTGCTCAGTAATAGATCTTTCAGTAAATTTTAAACATTACATTTGATTATTCTAGTAGTAATAATAGGTTTTTAAGAAACCATTGCCCCTTTTTAAGTTATGATTTATAGGATTTATGCTATACAATCCAAAATTTGGAGCAGAACAGAAAAGTGAAGCAAACTTCAAGCTTTTGAAGCAAAAATAAGCCTGTGACTGGCTTAGGTATTTTTCTTTCTGCGCACATTATATTTGAAACTGCTTGTGTAGAAATATTGATATTTGCTAAATGCATTTATGAATGCCATCTCAGCTTCAAATAAATCATCTCTGGGCTCATTCTATTTATATGAGATGATTTGAACCTCCATTATTATTGACGGCTCAGAACCTTGACTGCATAAATGCCTTTAATAATCTCAGGCTTTGGCAAACTTAGCCTAGGCTGACTGCTTCTATTTGCTGTGCTTAGTCTTTGCATTCACTGATATGACTCATCAACACCTTTTTAAACCTCTTCAGCTGCAAACACATGGTAGCTGATACATTGATTGACCAATGCATAGACAGAGCTTTGAATCAGTGTACAGTATAATATGATAATTCCAAGGCATGCCGTTTTGCACAATTTCATCATACTGTTTCTCTTGAAGTACAGTATGCACATAAAAAAAGACATATACAGACATATATATATATATATATATATTTTTTTTTTTTATTCTTAGATCATTTAATTTAGGGTTAACTTCAATCGTGACAACTTAGAGAAGTTTTAGCATGTTAATAGATATGACTATGTTTATGTATTTGGTTTTGGTGGACTAGATCTGCTAAAAACACTGCTACAAACTTGCAAATGGTAATAGAGACAGAGCGTGTAAGATACTGCTGCTGCATAAATAGGCAATAATTAATCTTCAGCCATGTAGTAAATGGCTTGATTGTTTTCAATGTTAAATTAATTGTACATGAGGTCAGTATGTAAATTATTTATTAATAAATTATTGATTAATTACTGGTAAATTATTACATAATATGATACATGTATATTTTATTAAAATTTAATTATAGAATACTTATAATATTAAACATTTATAACAATATTAAATTATAAAACATATCAAAACAACAATATAATTAAATGACAGTACTAATTAATAATATAAAACATTTGTAACAATAACTAAAATTGTAGTAAAACAATAAAATATAATATTGTTAGGTCCTGTCTGTTCTTAGTTTTGGTTTTGTGTGTTCTTGTGTTTGTTTCAGTTTGAGTTCCATGTGTATGTCCTTTTTTGGTAGTTCCTGTGTGATTATTAGTTGATTATTCCCCACTTGTGTTCCCCAGCTGTTGTCAGTTATGTCATTAGTTCATTGTGTACTTGAACATACCCTGTCTGTTTAGTTCTAAGTTTGTCGATCAATGTTGAGAATTATTAAAAGTTTATTTTTTGTTGGAACTCCTTCATCCACGTAACAGATTGATCGACCAAAGAACAGTAAGATGGAATGGGCAGATGATCGCCTCTGTGAGCTCCACCTAAAAGATAAGACATTGGAGCAGTATGTGGAGGAAGTGTTGAGCATTTTCCATCTGGTGAGTTGGAGTAAGTTTTCTATTAATCTCTACTTTTGGATGCGATTTTCCCTGATTTGTCGTAAATCCATAGTTGAGTTTCTAAAGTTAGTCCTAGAGTTAAATAATTCTGAGTTTTATGTTGATTTTGACAAGTCTAGTTCACCTCCCATCCAAAAGCAAAGAGACACTCCAGCTCACCACGAGCCGGACTCCTCCCCATACTGCCCCAATGTGCTTGCTCTTCTTCCAACCATCTTCCTATGCCGGTCCATGTCCGAGCTCGCGCTTCAAGAGCACCCCTCCGAGCATGCCCTGAAAGAACGTTCCCCTGAGCACGGGTTACAAGAGCACCTCTTCACGTCTGCGCCGCTAGAGTGCCAGAAGCCTGAGCATGATCTCATCCAGTTCCCCGCAGATTCTGGTCCACAATTACGGCCAGAAGAGTCATCCCCTGACACTGTTCACGATTTGCAGCCAGAAGAAGCATGCCAGTTCCCTGCGAATTCCTTGCTGTCTGCTAGCCAGGTCCTGGATCAATGGCAGGGAAAGCCGATGCCGATTCCAGTTCCTGATTTCTAGCCAGAATAGCCGGTCCTGAGTCCAGTTCCGGTTTTACAGCCAGGAGAGCTGATCCCGATCCGAGTTCCTGATACCCGGTCAGGAGAGCCGGTCCAGATTCCAGTTCCTGAGCTCGGGCTGCAAGAGTGCCTCCCGAGTGCCTCCTTGAAACTGCACTTCCCCTCCTAAATGCCCACCATACACCACCATTACTGTGCAGCCACACGGACCCATGCCTCCTGGTAGAGTGAACCTCCCCAAGGAAATCCATGGTTCTGGAAAGGGTGGTCGGGAGGGGAGTTTGGGATTGGGTCCCTGGGTCTCCCAGTACTCCAGACCTGCCATGGCCTCTCAGTGACTCCGCCCTCTCGGCCTTCAGGGCGCCTCCCCGGTTATTGTGTTTTGTGCTTTTGTTGTTACTTGCAGCGCAAGTATGCGCCTTTTCCGGGAGGGGAGGCAAATGTTACGTTCTGTCTGTTCTTAGTTTCGGTTTCATGTGTTCTTGTGTTTCAGTTTGAGTTCCATGTGTATGTCCTTTTTTGGTCGTTCCTGTGTATCAGTGTGATTTATTAGTTGTGTTCCCCAGTATTTATACCCTGTCAGTTTAGTTCGATCAATGTTTTGTTACGTGTAGTATGCTACTCTGTTCGTCTCCTGTTGAGACTTTCTTTGTTTATTATTAAAAGTTTATTATTTGTTGGAAACTCCTCGACTTCTGCGATCTCCTTCATCCACCCAGCCATGTAACAAATATATAACAATATAATTTCTTTACTGTTGTCAGGCTTGTTTTTGTCCTGTGTTTTCTGTCTCATGTGCTTCCCATGACCTAGTTTTCCCTCTTGTAAGCGTATATTTGGTTATGTTACTGTTCCTCTTCTTACGGTTTCATTAATAGCTAATTCAGTCCCACCTGTGTTTGAATTATCTTGTTTAGTTTGAGCTCTTAAGTCCTGTGCTTTCCTGAGTCTAGCGTCAGCTACTAACGTCGATGTTGTGTCTTTTCTTGCCTTGTGTTAAACCCTTTTGGATTTTGGCTCATTAAAGACTGTTTATTTTGAGTTTAGCCCTAGTCTCCTCGTTCCTCATTTTGCCACAGAAGGCAACCGTCAGTTATATTACTGTTGTTGTTAGACAACACAGACTATAGAGAAATTGTCGCCCTGCAGGCAATGTTGCCAAGTTTCGCCTACTGAATTAGGTATTTAACACGGTTGCTGTGAGTTGTTTTCCATGTCAGCAGGTTGAAGCACCCCAATAACATGAAATTTAGTGACTCTGCCTGCAGGATCAACTAGAAGACCACCAACTAAGACGTCTAACCTCAAACATGAGATTGGTGCAAATGTAAGCACCTAGAAGACAGCAGATGGTGACTCATCAAACCATCAGCCCTGTTACATGCAATGTGTATTTGCTGGCAGGAGAGAGACTACGAAATAGAGAAATAGATACCTAGATAAATAGCGAGGGTGGGAGTGTTTTCAAATGAGATGCAAATATTAAGCGAGAAAAATATAAAAAGAAAATTGCCTCCGTTTTCCTACTGCATCTCAATTCAGTGGTTTGTCTACATACCCTTAAAACAGAATCCTTAATCAGTATTCAATACTTATTCTAAACAAGAGCATGGCACGGAAGGAGCTATTCAAAATCTCACCAAGGACTGAGGCCAATTAGGACTCTACAGCTCTTCCGACTGCATCACCAGACGGTATTACCATGGCAACAAGTCGGTACCAGGAGCCTGACAGATGAAGGAATGAATGTGATGGGCGTTGTCCCTCCAGGGTGGGTTTGGTTTACAGGGACCCTGTTCTCTAAATGTGATTTTTTTTATCCTTCAAAACAGAGCAAGGTAAACTTTGTGCCTGTGCAGAGTGTTCTGGAGAACGGTTACAATGCGGTTTCAGTTTATTCAAATTAGTAATGGAAAATGATTAGCTTGACTCATTTAACTTCCCTGACCTCACCTTTTGATTACACTGAATCATTCATGCTGTTCAAAATAGTCTTTATTGTGTACTTTATCTCTCTTGTGAACAATTAACTGGCAGATGAGTCAAGACAATTACGTTCCATAAATCAAGCCAACTAAATCTAATGATTCATCTCAGATTAGATTAACATGTTGTGAACAGGAAATATAGTTTAAAATGGGAATGCATCACATGTTATTTGTTCATTTTAATCAATCATAGAATTTATACACACATACACCTTTTTTGGAATTCATAATAAAATGTCATTACTGGACCTTCAAGTACAACCGATAGACATTCTTTGGTGTAGAATTGTCTGATATAACAACAGTACCAAACACTGTGCATAGCTTGTAATAAATAACTTTTGACCACTTAACTACATATTAGCCAATGTTAGATGCACAGTTTGTCATTGTATAGCATACTTGAGAAAGAATGACATTTTAACAAGGAAATGTACATGTCTTTAATAATATACACATCATATGATTAATTTGGCTAATTTGAATGAACTTTGTGGGAAGTGAGGTTCAGCTGTGTGTCTTGGTCTATCTACAGTATAATGTAGGGGCTGATTGTGGCTAAAAGGATAGTAAAACCTGAAATCACCTACATTGTGGTGACTGGCTAATGGTCCCCAAGATGGAAAACAGCTAAATAATAGGCAAAATAACATCTTAATGAAACTGAAAAAGGTTATGTGTAGGGTTAGGGGATGTGACATATCATTAGCTCAGTATTCAAAACAACAAAAGCCGATGGAAAGTCCCCAATGTGAATTAAAAACAGGCACACGCATATGTATGTGTGTGTGTGTGTGTGTGTGTGTGTGTGTGGCAGACTCCCTGTTTTTCATTGAACTGTTCTGCTTCTGACACACACACAGAGTTAAAATGACACCAACATCCTGGACTAAAAATAATTAATTTATAAAATAAAAAAATAATCAAACAAAAAATAAGCCACAAATCTGGTGAACAGGCTGCAATTAACAAAAAAACTATAATTAAAGAAACATTGGAGTTTGTTAAAGTGGTCTTACCTTGAAGAAACCTGTTGTTATTTCAGTATACACTCATTGAGGACAGACACGCAGTTGTGCAGCACTGTTCTGCTTCAAACAACACAAAATAGACCTTTAAAAAACGAGTTAGAGCAGTAGCAATCGTATCCTCACAAAGACATGCTCAGTGATGTAAGGCAGAATCCTCACCTCACTGATTCGCCTCCCTCCCTTCAGTCTTCTTTCTCTCTCCGCTTTCCCATCCCTTCTCTTTTCTCATTCTCTCTCTCCCTTTCTATTTCTTTCTATCTTTGCCTTAGCTTGGGGGCTGGTCATCTGATTGTGTCTGATTACTTCAAAACACAACGTCCATTCAGAGACCATAAAAAAAAAATGTTCCTGATGAAGACTTTCCTGAGGAAAAGGTGCACTAGGGGAAAATGTGTGTGTGTGTGTGTGTGTGTGTGTTATTAAAGCCTAGGGAACCATCAGCATCAATTGTACTAGCTGAGTACACTCCATGCATTAGCTCCTTCTTTCTCCCCGCCTCTATTTTACCTCCTTTCATTCCTGTCATTCTCTCTCTATTCACCCCGGGGCAGTTGCATGTCTTCAGTAGACACACCATGAGTGAGCAAAACCCAACAAACCTCGAAAGCGCATCACAGAAGCCCAGACATTATCAATATTTTAAGCCATTAAAATCAGCATGAAATTAAAAATGATATTTCATTTAGGTTCATGGTTCATGTGTTATTGTGGACTCACACAAAATAATGTTTTCATAATCAACTGAAACAACCTCAGATGTTTTTCCTGTTTGGGTTATGTCACCTGTTACGCCCGGGTAATGGTAACTATTCCATTCAGGCATTCTATCTTGTAGGAATACGGCTTTTAGTATAGTGATCCACCAGGAACAAGTTTGACTAAATAAAGAGGCTTTGGTTGTTGTTGTTGTTATATCAGAACAGATAATGCCGTTAAATGGTTTAGGAAGTAAGATTATATTCTGCATACCATCTTATAAAACTGTATTATCTGTTACGTTAAATATTGTAGAGAATATATAAGGATATAGCTGCAAATAGCAATTCAGCTCCAAGCACTGAAAACACAGCAAACACAACAAATACAGCAAGCATGGAAATTACAGTAAGCACAGCAAGCATGTCAAATGTCACAGGAAACAAGGACTGCAATGTGCATCTCAAAGGCACACAAAAAAACAAAAAAAAGTTTTTTTATAGCAGGTCTGTTATCTGAAGTTGCACCAAAAAGGAACTGATTTTAAGTTTCAACAATTTGTAGACGCAGGGAAATACTGTATATCTAAAAGTTGTGGACCAGCGAAATGTTGGAAAATGACATGTGAGTTATAATCAAAACTAGCATTAATAAGGAAATATAATGTCACAAATTACGTTTAGTAAGTATTTTTGTTAAAGCCTTCTGAATGGTAGCTGGTGCTGGCTTTAAAAGTCTCAGGTATTCAGTATGTTGTCAATTTACCTCACCAAAGTTCATGATTTTCTGACAAACATTTCAAAAGTTTTTGACCCCACCAGCCCCACCCATTTAAACAAAAAAGTAGTATGAAAATTCTTTTCAGTGTTGCTCAGATTGGTTTAAATTTACAGGAAGTGTGAAAAATGGAATATAGTACAATTTAAAATGTCTTGTAATACTGAATTTCATCATCCTGAGGACAGTAATTAGGTGTACTCAAAAGTTATAACTATTGGAAAATTGCATTTTGAACTGGTGGTGGCACTATAGAGTAGGTCCTAGAGACCCCAAATTTGGTCACATACTCTTCATTACAATCACTATAATTTGTCAATTTTTCATAATTGTCCTATGTGCCTTTCATAGAGCTGCCATTGACTCAACTTTAGTAATAATAAGACAACTCACTGAAACTTACATCACATTCAGTGCTACAGAACCATTAGTACATTAGACATACTCAGCTGTGAACTTGATTCAGCTTCTATAACTCCAGTCATTCTGATATGAAACCACATTATAGAACCCTACTTTTCATAATCCAATCAAGGAAAAAAATCACATCAGAAAAAAATCACATCCTTTGTTTTTAAAATATCCTGTTTCACCCAGAAATGTTACTTTAAGGAAAGTCAATAAAGACCTAAAATATTAATATAAATTTTGACATACACTAACATGTTTTAATATTAAAGGCACATTCGTGCATTTATAAATTAAAATGAATCCAGCCTAATATATGCTTGAAAACTGTTTCTTCCTGATAACTAATGCATTAGCTAATGTTTAACCTTTAAGCCAAGTGCGCAATGTCTTCATGAACACAAAATCCATTTTTCTTATTTGAATCATTTTAAAATAAATAAGCAGCTGGACATTAACACGTGCAGAATTACATCTACTGTAAACAATATTCCATATTTAATTTAGAAAAAAATCCTTATTTACTATTGTCCGTCATTAAGGTTGCTGAAACATTATTCTCTATTCTCCATGCTCCATTGTGACAGATCATTGAAGCAAAAGATGTAACAGGTCCATTTAGCTCACACCACAGTTTCCCGAGCTGGGTTTGAGCACTCATTCTCTGATTGTTCCTTCTCTAATGTGTCTGATTGTACTGCAGGAGAATCCACTTCGAGAGACCCCATACTGCAGCAGGACTCGTCCAGTGATCTGTTTGTCTCAGCTTCCTCCACCTCTTCCAAGGGTAACTGGAGGAACTGAGGCAGCATTAGATGTTCTTTCTTCAGGAGGCCTCGCTGATCATCAGCACTGCAGCACTGAGCTCGGTTTAACAACTCCACCAAACCTGAAAGTCCCAATACATTTAGATAAGCAGATTGAGTGAAGACCAAGAGAATAGAAATTAGATAATCATCATTTACCCTCCATGTCGTAGGTCCTCCTCAACCCCGGGTTCTTTTGACGGGCAGCTGATCTGGAATTCCCTGGAGGGAACATGTTTGCATCCACGGCACCTCTCCGATCCTGGTGACAGATGCTTAAGATATTAGACCACAAAGGACTGAAGGAAATCCACATATTGAATCCAGCTATCCTAAAGCGGCAGACTCACTTGTAATGAAGGAGGTGAGAAGTTCCCTTTGGGGCTGCTGGCCTGATCAACACCTGCTATAGAGAGATTGTTTTCATCTTAGAGTGGGACTGATTGGATCTATATATAGCCAGGTCTAGTGTGGGACAGGTTTAGAGCTGTACAGGGCCCCCAGCAACATCTATATATCTATCTATCCATAACTAGTATCTATTTATCTATGTCTGTCTACCAGTCTATCTATAGCTGATGTGAAACCTGACAGATGTAAAATTAAAAAATATTATTTTTACATACCTTTATCTAGAATTAGTGTCTTATTGGCCAGGCAGGTGACTATGGTGTTCATATTTATTATCTGTCCAGTTCCACTCTGAAAATAGAGAACAGAAATGCATGTTAACACATGACTGCCATAATGGCTAAATCAAAGTAATTTATAATAGTATTGATTGTTCGGGGACTGTGATGGACATAAAAGCATTAAATGATTTATTCAGTACTGGTACTGTCCTACTTTTGCAGCTGCAGTTTAATAATGAGGGAAACAGGAAAGTCTCCCTGTATTTTGTGGTCCATCAGGAAAGGTCAAACTATTAACTTTCAACAAAGAATGAAATGGCTGTTCCGGTCACTCTAGTTCTCACCATGCTGACACTGACGTCCTGTGCCCTGAGGCGATATTTTTGAAGCATTGTCGTGAGGGCGTCCTGCAGCGTCTTATTGGACTTTACCACAACGGCCACCGTCTTTCCTGTGAAGGCTACCTTCACTCTGTACAGGAAATATAACACAAACACATGTGCACATAGCATTGTTTGGGTCAACCCAAAAATCATTCATCATCTACACTCATGTGGTTCCAAGCCTGTATGACTTCTTTCTTCTGTGCTCTGTGAATCACAAAAGGTGATGTATTTTGAAGCATATTGGGCGACACTTTAGAATAGGAAACACTTATTCACTATGACTTTTCCCTCACTAAATTCCTAATTTGCTGCTTATTAATAGTTATTAAGGTGGTTGTTAAGTTTAAGTATGGGTAGGATTAGGGATGTAGAATAAGGACATGTACAATAAGACCCTAGAATAAAGTCTTGCCGAATATTGGAAATTAAACAGTTTCTGTTCATATTGACTTTAACTGGACAAAAAGTGCAATGGAAGTCAACATGAACATAGCCAGACCTTCAGGATGATAGGTGAAAGTCTAGGAACTTTTTCCCCTTTAAATGTCCAAGACCTGCCCAAGAGGCCACACTCTAAACCTGGTTAAGTTGAATTTACCTAAAAAACATTTTTATGTTTACTGGGAAACTTGAAGTAATGATTACTTAAATATAGGAGTCATTTTAACGACCATTTTAAGTTTAATTTACTTAATTTACTAAGTAAAGTGAAGTAGAAACAGTATGTTGTACTGACAAATGCTTAGTTAGTATAATTTACTTAAACGAGAGGTATAGTTAATAAAGAAAATTCAACATTGAAGAACACTTTGTTAACCGAGTGAATTCAACTAGTGAAATATAACAGACACTGGGAATTTTTTTTTTCTTCCTCTGTTGTTGTGTTGTGCGTTAGCAACAAATTAGTGCACTGCTGCCTCTCACTGCTTTATTAATGTCATTGGTTCCTTTGTGGCTACTTGAATATTTTAAGCAAGCATACAGTAAGTAAATTCGCCTTGAAAGTTGCCATAACTTGGTAAAACCTAGTAAGTATAACAACTAAGTACAGCTTACTAACTATATATAAGTAAGGTGAACTATTCAATTTTACAGTGCATTTAACTGACAGGTAAAGCAACCAATCACGTTTTATTTTGTGGCGTGTCATGTTTAGGGGCATGACCACAATAACAGACCGGTGTGTTAAAGATTCAATGCCGCGCAATATAAAGATTTCACACACTTTTAAAAAAACAGTGTTTAGTTAAGTTTAGTTTAAGCGTTCATTATCACAGTTTTAAACACAACATCTGTCTTCTTTCGTGAGGGCGTTTGGTGTCATGGCATCCTTGCTTCCAGGCAGAGCATTAAAGAATGCAACACACACGTCTCCTGGAAATCCTGTGTAATTTAACCAATCCGATGACGACTTTGAATGTCCTAAAGTGTTTCCAGATAAGTGTGCCATATGCATCAGACGTTTAGCCTACATTTTGTGGGTGTGATGTCTGAAATTGAGAAGTTTTTTTTTTTTTTCTTTCAGTCAGCATTTTTCTTTTGCACGCAGCGGTAAAAGTCATGCAGGTCTGGAACCACATGAATGTGAGTAACAGAATTTTGGGACTTTTAGCAGATTTTTTGTGCACAAAATTATTTTTTATCTAATATATATATATATATATATATATATATATTTGTGTGTGTGTGTGTGTGTGTGTGTGTATTTTCTCTAGCACTCACGCAAATGTGACCCTCAGTTCCAAAAACACCTGCTGGTCCTTCAGCACAGAGCTGTCCTGGTCCAGTGACAGTGGTTGCTATGACACCCAATGTGTAATTACAATAAAAGACAAACACATCAAATCAAAATTTTCAAAATTTGACAAGAAATTCATATATATGTAAGGGACGTCTTCTGTTCACTTAGTTTAGTCGTATACGTGGGAACGTCTTATTAACTCGTGGGAATGTGTTATTATGTCGTGACCACAAGATCGTTTTGTTGGCCTTGAGATGCTATATTTTTCTTGTGGCCACAAGTTTATTGCGTAAACAAACCTGGGTGACCATAACAACCTGGGATTATCAGAGATGTTTAAAACATTTTTATTACATTAAACATTTTATTTAATATTTGTATATTCCTTTTCTTCTTCTTCTTCTTCTTCTTCTTCTTCTTGTCTTATATATATATATATATATATATATATATATATATATGACAGGGATGATTTCTTAGGCCTACTTTATTTACTTTATGTAGTATTTATTAATGAAAAACTTAATATAAATGATGTTTACATTGCGTGCAACATAATAATTTATATTTAAAAACAATAAATCAGTCAATCTTTTTTGCTAACTTTTAGCAAAACATAAAAAAATAAAACAAATTATGAAATAATTTTTATAGTACAATCATTTCTATAATAATTCAGAGAATTATTTTTTAATTCAAAATAAAATAATGAATCCATATCTGATAATCCCAGGTTGTTATGGTCACACAGGTTTGTTTACGCAATAAACTCATGGCCACAAGAAAAATATGTTGTTCCCTCATCATAAGAAATCGTGGCCAAGAGAAATGGATGTCGTTCTCTCAACATAGCATCTCAAGGCCACCACATAAGGATGTCCTTACCTTGACAAAACAATCTCGTGGCCACGACAAAACTTAGTGAACCAACTAAATGAACTCCCGGTCACCGTATATAGACAATTTTTATTTGTATATATAGACATTTTGGGGGGTTAAATGTCTTCATATTGTGACTGGTAATGCACATGTAAATATTTCACACTCCTTACTTTATCTTTGCCATGTAGATAAATAATGATGTCTGAGAGAGGAAGGCCTCTTTTTTCACACAACCCGGTGAGCATGTTGCGGATTGTGACGCCAGGTCGGGCCGGGGTCAGAGAAGCTGTACCATCAGGCAAGAAGACACAGCAGTACTTATCTACCCTTCCGTCTGCAGAACGTGCCACTAATTTCTCAACCTGCAACAGCAGTACTGATATGAGCCGCTACTGATATGGCATGATATAATATACTGGTATTAGTAGACTTTGGCAAGTTACCTCTAAACTCTTCACAAGTCCAGTCTTGAAGCTGATAGGTGATTCTGGAAATGGCAAAGAACAGAGAATTTCTTAGACTGTCTAAAAGGTCTCTCCTTAGTTGAGTTTGTGCTACATTGACATCATAAATTCACCTCCCCAAGACCCTCTCTTGTCTTTGCGCTTGTCCTTTCCCATCATGCCTTGCAGATTGACTTTCCTTCTCTCTACTACTACGTCATCACCATCTGCTGTTCCAAGCTTCATCTTTACCCTCTGGAAAACACCAAACTCATATGAATCTCTTATAAGGATAAAACATAATAAGTTGCATATTTGGAGAAATTCATACCTCCTTTGTTCTATCAAATTTGACTTGCTCTTTGGGTGAATTGCTGCTGGTGGGTTTTGTTGCTGTGATGGGTCTGCCACGAGCGTCCAGCCCCGGCAGAGGCCTACCCTCTACATTAGCTAGCATGCAGCTCTGATAGAGCTGTGAGCGCACAAAACGAGTATAGCTGTCAAACTTCATCAGTTTAAAGATCTGGAAGGGGGGAGCGGGAAAAGAGAGGACAGGAGAGGTAAGGACACTTCTGCTCAAGAGGGAGTCAAAGGAGGGTCGGTTCTTGATTTGATTGCTTTTAGTAGCTCTGGATAATTGAGTCAAAATTGCTGTCTGTTCTTAAACTAAAGTGGTTTGAGTCAACTCACCCCGTATGACACAAGAGACATGTCACTTTTTATTACATAATGGAAAAATATTTTCATTATGACACATAATCTTCTTTATTAAGCATCACAAAAGAGTATAGTCTTTTACATTTTTCACAGACAGATGCTTCAGGGTTTTTTTGCAATGCAAAAATATCTGCTGATTTTTTGTCTTGTTGTTGAAAGCATCTTAAAATTGATTGGAAAAGATACTCAAGATGGTGCCTGCTTGTGGTGAAGACACCATTGTTGATTGTAATGGGAATGCTCTAGTTTTTCAAATTGCGTCATGTACATAGAGCATTTTAAATTGGGATGCAGTGTCATGAGCAAATAATCTTAAATATTAAGATTATTTGATAGATTGTATTCCCTGAATGCTCCTTTTTATACCAATATTCAATATAACAAAAATGAAGTACAATTATTTATTTATTTACCAATATTAATTGTCAAATAAGTAAATAAAAATTAATTAAAGCCTATTTTTAGAATTCCCTAGACCTATGCTGCAATGAATCTGAATTTTTCCTTTCCATTTCTTAAAGGGATAGTTCACCCAAAAATGAAAATTTGATGTTTATTTGCTTACCCCCAAGGCATCCATGATGTAGGTGACTTTGTTTCCTCAGCAGAACACAAACAAAGATTTTTAACTTTGACCGTGGCAGTCTGGTAGTCATTTAATGGAAGTGGATGGACACCAGACCTTTTAAAGTAAAAAAAACATGCACAGACAATTCCAAATTACACCCTATGACTCGTGACGATACATTTATGTCTTAAGACACGAAACAATCGGTTTTTGTGAGAAACTGAACAGTATTTATAAGACATCAATGTATCATCACGAGCCACGGGGTGTAATTTGGAATTGTCTGTGCATGTTTTTTTTTTACTTTGAAAGGTCTGGTGTCCATTCACTTCCATTAAATGACTACCAGACTTCCACGGTTAAAGTTAAAAATCTTCGTTTGTGTTCTGCTGAGGAAACAAAGTCACCTGCATCATGGATGCCCTGGGGGTAAGCAAATAAACATCAAATTTTCATTTTTGGGTGAACTATCCCTTTAAAGGGTTAGCGCACCCAAATATGTTGTCTTTAATTACTCACCCTCATGTTATCCCAAACCCATAAGACCTCCGTTCAACAATAATAAAGCATTGATGAGAATATAATGTGTATAGTTTAAGTCGTGAAACTATTTTGATAACATTCAATTCTCTTTCATGTTTATGTTATATCTTTGCATCTTGACATGGTGAATTGAGAATTTTCTTTATCCCTCTTCCTCCCTAGCACCACCTGTCTACATCTACTGCGCTCTTGTAATTTGTGTAATTCTAAGCAGTAAGCCTTCACTCACTCCAGCAGCAGTGTAGCAAATCTAGTTCGCCAACGGCAATGCTACCTGCACTCCATTCTTACAGTTAAGCTGCTGTTAAAATCTATTTTGAGAGTGGTCATGATTGAAAGATTTATAAAACAACATAAAACCTATAAAGACAAAAAATAAAAATCATTTAAATTTTAACAATTCATTTAAGATCAGAAAGTTTTAGAAATGATTTTTTTTTTTTTATCCTCATTATTTAATTTAACCTTACCATCTGGAAACAGGTTGAGAACTCTGCATTAGACTATGACATCACACACCTGTTGTTGTGCTTTTTGAAAGATGTCAGGATGAGGATTTTGTACATCTTTCTCCTCGACCCGTACCCTGTCATCTATGTTGATGGGAGACGTTGCATTGTTGGACAGGAAAGTGTTATAAATAGAGTTTGCCTCTTTCTTAAGCTAGGGTGAGAAAACATACAAAATATTTATGTTCTTTATAGGAATTAATTTAAAGAAACAATGATAAAATAGCAGATAGATATAAAATACTGATATTTACCTTCTCAGTTTGATGGACAGGTATCTTGCGAAACTTTTCACATGCTAGCCAGAACAAAATGTTCTCAGCGCTGACCTCAGATTTTAGAAATCCCTGTGGTGAATAGAGACACATTTTAATTTTGAGAAAGTCTGTTTCTTTTATGCTAAGAATTCGCCTCAAATTTAGATGAACTTCATGTGTTGGTGGGCATATACACATGATAATTACCATCACCTTTAATTTCTGGTTCTAGCTGGCATCTCAGGCAGCCACCAAATGAATTCACAGAGGTTTATCCATCTCAGAGCTCTCTAACCTAAATGCCTGAATGTTTCCTTTCCCCCACAAACTCTCTTCCAGCCCCCACCCTTTTAAAGATTCTCCACACCTCCTCATTTCCCTATAATTACAGTGACTCATACTGTGGGCTGTTTTCCTCCTCACCTCCTTTTTTCAGATTTTACACATTTCACAATGAATTGGGGTTGAATTACTTGCTCTGCGTGGTTGGTAAACAAATGAGCAGCTCTCAGCGGGACTCTGTTTATTAAGAAGTGAGTAAGTACAGAACTGTATGACGTGTGCACTTAGAAACTAGAAGCACATGCTTATTTCTAGGACACCACTTCTGCTTTTGTCTCCTGAGTAAGATAGTCAGCTTGCTATATGTAGTTTTTAGATGTTAGAAAAACCAGCAAGCAATGATTTGAATTTTCTTTAATATCATTCCATTTTTAGGGCTGTCATTCAGTTCAGTTAAAATAAGTTTTACTTGGTATGTAATAAAGTTTAAAGTGGACCGTCAACACTGAATTTGGGCATTTTGTTTAGTATTAAAAAGAACTAAATCTTAAACATTATACACAGTCCATTCCAGCATTCATCCCACTTTGTTAACTTAGCCATTTGTAAAATAAACCTCCACGGTAAATAAATTAATATCCCCCACTGATGTGTCGATAAATATTCACTCTCACAAAATATTCACAAATAGTGGTGCTTTACTTACCGTGAAGTAGCGTACACCCGTTGGGTCCTCCAGGAGCCTCTCAAAGCTGACGGCCCAGCTGGCCACCTGACCCACCCCTCTACTTCCTTCACTGGGCACAGTGGGCAGACTGGTGTTACTGCTGGAGTACTGGGATACTGACCGATCATCTGTGTCCAGTACATTTAGTTCTATCACCCATGAGACAAAAAAATATGTTAAAGAGCATTAATTATTATTTTTATACTTTGAAGTACATTTAAATTTTAAAAATGTTTCATAATTCAAAAAGTACATTGTTTTATATGTTAAAGGGTTACTCCACCACAAAAAGAATGTTTTGTCAATAATCACCCCCATGGCGTTTCTAACATTTGTAACCTGTTTATCTTCGAAACACAATTTAAGATATTTTGGATGAAATCCAGGAGGCTTGTGACTGTATGAACACTGTCAAGGCCCAGAAAAGTTAGAAAGTCATCCTCAAAAATAGTATATCTGCCATCAGTGGTTCAATCTATGAAGTGGGGAGAGTACTTTTTGTATGCAATGCAAATAACAACTTTATTGTGTTTAGCGGACACTCTCCAAAATGGCACTAAGATGAATAAAATAAAATAAAATGAATAAAATCTTGGTATACAAAAAGTATTCTTGTCGCTTCATAAAATTCAGATTAAACCACTGATGGCAGATGGATTACTTCTGATGATGTCTTTCATACTTTTCTGGACCTTGTGTTCATAAGATGAACAAAGCTTTTACAGGTTTGGAAAGATATGGGAGTAAGTGATTTATGACAAAATGTTCATTTTGGGGCGAAGTAACCTTTTAACTTATAAGTTAAATACACTACATGCAAGCTTTTAAAAAATGACATTAATGGGATAGTTTACCCAAAAATGAAAACTCTGTCATAATTGCTCACCCTCATGTCATTTCAAACCCATAAGACCTTCATTCATCTTCAAAACACTGATAAATCTTTTATTTGATGAAATCCAGGAACTTTCTGACCCTGTAGGCAACTGAGGAACTACAAAATTCAATGCCCAGAAAGGTAGTAAGGACATCATTAAAATACCCCATGTGACATCAGTGGTTGCACCATATTTTTACGAAACGATGAGAATACTTTTTGTGGGCAAAGAAAAAAAATATTAAGTTTTTAACTGAAACTCTTCTGTGTCAGTCGTCGATGCATATTCACAAGACTAAAAAAAAGTATTCTTGTAGCTTCATAAAATTATATGGGTACACCACTAATGTCACATGAACTATTTTTATGATGTCCTTACTACCTTTTTGGGGCTTGAACATGCTCTATGAAGAGGTCCGTCCTCGGGTTTCTTCAAAAATATCTTAATCTGTTCCGTAGAAGGCCTTTAAGGATTGGAATGACACAAGGGTGAGTAATTCATGACAGATTTTTCATTTTTGCGTAAACTATCCCTATAAAGTAGATTTTAGTTGACCATAAATGTGAGGCAGTACACTTAAATTGTGAAATAACACATACATTTAGTGATTATCATCAAATTTGATTACAGAGGCCGTCTCTGCATACGATAAATAAATAGTTTAATCTCGTCATTATACATTACCATCACTCTGTTCTGTAATCAGCCTCCAAAAACGGCTTGTTTTAGATCTAAAGGCCCATTTTGTTTTGTAAACGAGGCACAGTGAATTTGTTGAAAGATAAAGCTGTACTAGATCTGACTACAGCTGCGTCACCAACCAGAAGTAAATTATTTCATAATGCTTTGTCTGAAAATGACCGTGCTATTTTAATTATGTTGTCAACACATGCTATAGCAAGGGGGCATTGGTATTGTTTCCTATGTGATGATGTTTGAAAATCATAATAGTGGCCGATTATTAAGAAGCCTTAAGGACACGCCCCTTAAAAACAGGTAATTTTAGAGAGAGGGTCAGGATTAGTTTTAAAAAATAATCATTTTTCCAAATGTTTTTGTGTCCAAAAAAAAAATACATATTTTTTTTTAAATCCATGTCATAACTCCTTTAATAAATCTAGCCTCATAGTGTACATACAGCCTGTCCTCCAATAAAAAATGACACTATAGGTTGTTTTGTAAGTACCGTATTACGACCTATATTTACATTTTAAAGATAAGTGCCCTCTAGTGGGCGTAAAAATAATGACAGTGTTGTATTGCATCTGCGCGTTTTGTTTAAATGCAGTATGTGGACTTTCCACACTGATCTCACTGTGATTAAAACGTATTTTAGGAGGTGTAGTTTGTACGAATGACGACACTAACCCACCCCTAAACCTACCCGTTACAAAAAGGCAGCAAAATCATGTTTCATAGGGATTCACTAGCGCATGCATCCCCTGGGTTCGAACCCACGATCACATCTCATATTATAACACATCACTCTACAACCTGAGCTACACCAACCCTGAATCATAGTACAATAGTACAAAACATTAATATGTAAATGTTCTGTTGCCGATAGGGGCGCAATTGTTGTATACGCTCTGAAGGGTCGTATTTCACTGCTATTGTAGAAACGGCCTATACGAGCGTATTAGTTGGAGGACAGGTTGCGTACATATTAGTACCCAAATGGTACTTATTAGTACCTTGTGAAAGGGTATACCACCCCAGTGACAGTTTTTGTAACTTTTTTCTGACATGAAATAAGGGTAGCCTGTGTATTTCTAACACAGTCTCACGACCAATTTGTACGTATTCATACGAGGTGCCTAATATGTGCTAATTCGTACAAATTTGTACGACTTTACTCACACAATTTGTCTAACACTCCATGACCGGTAGGTTTAGGTCATTCGTACAAATTCATAAGAATTGGCAACTCATAAAATACACATGATTTAGCAAAAATCGTAAGAATTTGTAGTGAGGTTGTACAAATTAGCCACCTTGTGAAATATGTACGAATTGCCATGAGATCGGGTTGGTTTTTCTTATTATGCTAGTTGTTTTTACATCGTTTCTAGAGTAACCGTTTTCATCATTTATGGTCATTAGATGAATAAAGTATGTATCAGATGGACTACCAGCTGGTGATTGACCTGGTAGGCCTTGATCAAGCTGACTATGGTAAAACCCAGCAAAAATCTTCCAAAAACTTTCAGTCTTCATCAGCTAATAACTGATGTTTTCTATTTTAATGTAATGTCAAATCAAAAGCACTGCATATAATAGTTTTTTTTTTTAAAAAAACACTGTACAAACTTGTCAATCAGTGAATCTCAATCTTTTGTCAATGGGCGGATGAGCTAATTTAGCCCTGTTTTGTCTTCCTCTGGCTGTGGGAGTGTGTGAGACATGCTAAAGAATCAGCTCATCAATCTGACACGTCTTTTTCTGTACCAATCATGTCTCGCCGGGGTAAATGCTACCGAAAAAACTGTTAATAACACTTTTACAGCTCTCTTCCGTTATTCCGGCACTTCACTCGTCACTTGTTTTTGCAGTAGAGGAATTTCCCAAGCACGATTTAGAGTCGCGCTGATGACTAGCATCAGACGCTTGATGATTATACTGCTGCTATCGATAATTGTCCTCACTTCCAGACAGTCACATGACTTTCTATACCTCTGACTGTCTGTCTGCCTGCCTACCTGTTTTTTCTTTCCCGGTCTCATTATGACACTTGAACAGAGAGAGGAAACTGATGTGGTTACACCTGCCCCCCAAAAACGGATGTAAACAGGTCAATTGTAAAGTGCTAAACCTAGATGTATGATAAACCTAGATGTCTGTTCGACAGCCACATGGATAAAGTATGGAAATACAGTATTCCCCTGATGCCTTTCAACTCACCTCCATCTGAAACAGCCAGGGTCTGTGGGAAAATAAAATAATATTGATCAGAGTTATAATAAAGTACACTAATCAAAAAAATATATGCTGGATCACGGCGTACAGTCATTTGTGGCATTTGAGACTCAGTTGAAGCACATTTCTTCGGAAATGAATGTTGTTTGATTCAATGCCTGCAGTCGATTGAGACAGACTGAGGAAAAGAGATCTCCGCACGCAAGCACCAAAATGTGACACACAATTGGATTCTGAGACAAAATGGCTGCTCATTTTCCTCCCAAATTGCATATTAACTGATATTATTGTTCTCTGATCTTCTCATTCGCGGAGGGTAATGTAGTAGAGCTTATATCTTCAGTGATCTGCAGGAATGAATCAAGCAGAAGTGCCAAAAAAGACTTTTTAAAACTACTATTTTTCACCCTGAATGAAAGAAAGTAGTTGTAACTCAATGTTAGCTGGTACAAGGCCACTTTTAGCCTTGTATAACCTGACTTGCTAAGGCTAAAAAATAGTCAGCTCATTGTTTTCAAGCGCATTTCCATTATCATATTCATATTTTGTGGCAGTTCTCTGTTTGCACACACAAACAAACACACACCTTTGCGGTGTCACACCCTCTGAACATACCTTAAGTCCGTTGGATATCCCAATGTTGTTCCCTTTCAGAGACATATCCTTTTGATTCTCACGTACTTTAGATTATTAATGAGTGCATGAGTGAGTTGTTTCTGATGTGCGTATGAGATGAGCTCTGAGCACAATATAACTTCCTGCTTGAACAGGAAGTCTTACCATGGTAACATGCCGCAAGAGGAAGTGTGGGCATGTTTCAGACAGAGCTCTTTTTTGAACGTTTTTACAGTGGAACCATGGCTGCACTTCTTCCACCATTACATAATGAATGAAGTAATTTTTGTAGAAGAAGGGTCATTGAAAAGAAATGATTGTTTATTTGTGACATTTAACATTTGTTGTAGTGTCATTGAAAGGTTTTTGCAGAATTCCTGTCAGATTAGATCAAATATTATCGCTTAAACAATCGTGACCAAAACTTGACCGCTGCACTTCTGTTGGTGAATGTCAATCAAGCTTCTATCGAACACAATCAAGTCTAGCATTTTGATGATTCAACCCAACATTTAAAAGTCATTACTGGAATTTCAGCTAATGGTTAGCATGGCAGGAACTCCATGTGCTTGGCAACAGTACAGAGATGAGGAAATGTGGGTTCTTATAAAAAAGTATTCAAGCTTTTACCTTGTTGAGGGTGCGTGGGTGACTGTCTGACAGGGTGTTGTGTCTCCCAAGAGTCCTTCGTAAAGAGTTGCGTCGAGCAAGAATTGAGAACCCTCTAGTGATTTCATTGAAACTCAAGGTCCTCTGATTCACACAAAAAAATATCGTCATATTGGGGTGAATTCAAGTAAATATCACAATATTTTTTGACAGTATTTCTGTATTATAGATCATTAAAAAGCATGTACAGTATCTCACAAAAGTGAGTACACCCCTGACATTTTGGTAGATATTTTATTATATCTTTTCAAGGGACAACGCT
>JAUCMS010000048.1:9664783-9679242 GCA_032357445.1 Enteromius radiatus
TTGTGTGTAATGAATCTAAAATATATGAAAGTCTAATGTTTATCAGTACATTACAGAAAATAATGAACTTTATCACATTATGCTATTTTTTTGAGAAGGACCGGTATATTACTTATTTTCAAATATCATTTTCTGTTTTAACTTTTAAAAATGCTTTATAGCACCTCGTTCCAGCCTTGTACAAAAACAGTACAGTCAAGATGTTGCTCAGGAAAAGAAAAAATTAAGAAACAGGAGAGCAAACATCTATATTTGCTTTGACTATAAATGCTGTTGGAGAGAAATTATATTAATGAGATCTCATTTGTGGTTTTATATTTTCCAAAGGGATCAATTAATTTCAGTCAAGCTGACACACATATATGTAACTTGTAGGCTAATGTAATCATGGAGACTGAAATTAATGTACTTTTTGCTAATGATGTTGCCATAATTAACATGCTATAGACTGTGGGAAATGTCAGAGATGCTACCTATCATCAAAAATGAGTAATATCTTTCAAAGTTTCGCTCATGCAAAAGAGGATGGGCAGTAAAGGCTGGAACAAGAGAAGCTGATCCATGCTATAACATCTCTGGAGGAGTGAGTTGGTCATTCAGTAATTGGTTCCTAATCCCCCAGAATATTTTAGAATCCCTACAAGAGCAAACAGCCAACAAAAGAGTTCAGTGCATCTGCAGAGCAGTGATAAGAACCCTTGGGATGCACCAGGGATCTTCTGCATTGTGAGTCTGGATTCTGACTGCTCTGTGGATAGAGATGTTCCCCATTGCTTTCATTAACAGGGAGAAAGGAATATTGTGGCTCTTTGGAGTAATACAAAGAAAGAGTAGGACCGTTTCTAATCCCTGGGGAAGTGTTCTTGCAAGGGAAAGATGAAGTCTTGATGATGGCCTGTATTATACTGCTACCGAAACAGATCTGAAGCCTTACATGCCTGCTTGTATCGTATAAAGGTCTTATGTAGGAAGAGAAAGTAGCTTTACAGATTCAATATGAAGTCGAATCTTGGAGTAAACAATCTCTATTTCAATCCCTGCACGAGAACTAAATATATAAAGATGATAAGTGGTCTTGACATTGTAACTATAGTGGAATATACTATATTCTGAAATATGTAAATATTTGACATTATTCTGCAATCACATAAAAATATTTTCTTTTTTTTTAATTATTATTTTTATTATTATTTTTATCATCAATATAATTTTTTTATGTATCCCCCACTTTGTGATTTCTTAAATTAAATTAAACTTATATTCAACTTAAAATCTAATTAAACTTAAAATATTAAACATTTTAAAAAAAGATTACATCCAAAATAAAAGTTTTTGTTTACATAATGCATGTTTACTGTGTATATTTATCATTGATATATAAATTCACACATATACAGTATATATTTTGAAAATGTTTACATAAATATACATTTATTTTTTTTTATTCTTATCTTTTACATTATAAATAAATATATTAATTAAAACAAAATATATTTTTCTCCTAAATATATACACGTTTATATATATATTTATTTATACATAATAAATATACACAGTATACACACATTTAAACAAAAACTTTTTGGATGCAATTAATCGCAATTAATCATTTGACAGCACTAATAAACCATTCAATTCCACTGACTTCAGAACGATAGAACCGGAAGTCCTCTGTCTACGAAAGTACAGTATGTCAGTCTGCAGCGCTCTATTAGCCAACCCTAATCCCTTGATCCCCACCCTAACATTACCTCACTGTGCTTACCTCACATTACACCCTGAAAAACCCAAATTTCAAATATAAACACTACTGCCCTCTGCTGCTTGGGAGAGGTATTGTGAATCTTTATTCACAAGAACAGTTAAAAATGACACAAGATCTTATGTCATATTATTTGCTTAGTTTGTTTGTCCATGTGACTTTTTGGTCCAGAAAACAGCTAGTAAGATATGGGGGCCACCCAAGCTTGCAAATATTAAAAGAAAGTGTCAAGATGACAACATAGTAAAGTCTAGAAGTGAGCACAGAGAGTCTCAGTGGCCTGTCCTGAAGCAGGTGGTTGTTAAGGATAATCCAGGTAAGTCTTTAATGCTGGAGATGTGCTGGAGGAGACGAGTGGAGGGGAGGCGGGCGGAGAGATTGCTAATTGTGGCCCACTAATCCAACCCCTCCCCCACTCTCACCCACCTCCACATCCTCTCCCATGTCACATATGAAGAAGGCCAGGCGCAAAGAGAAGGAAAGGAACTGCACACTGTGAAGTGAAGAACAAGTATTTTGAGGGAAGAAGACCCAGGAAGCAGTGGACAAATAAGAAAACCACACACTTACCTGGATATATCCTGCATAGAATGTAGCTGTGCCTTTCCATCTCTCTCCACATCCTCTTCCTATCACAAAATTCACGGCACTATGGGAGAAGTCCAAAAGGTAAGTGTTTTGATAGGCCTTTTCAAATAAAAGTTTTTTTTTTTATTAATGTTATACACATTGTTGTGATTTCATAAATATACTTCAAAGGAAATTTTAATTAGATCTCTTAGGCACAAATGTTTGTTTTCAAGGGTTTGTTTTCAGTCATTGAGAAGCTAAAGGGCACTACTGAGCAAGAGCTGCGGATAGTTCTTCTCGGTCTCGATAATGCCGGAAAAACCACTTTGTTAAAGCAACTTGCTTCAGAAGATGTGAACACCATCACTCCAACTCAGGTGAGAAGAGCAGCCACGAGGGACTTTCGAAGCACTCGATTTTTTAAAAACATTACTTTGACAACCAGGACACATGTAATTATAAAAACAGCACAGCCATCTGACATTCCAGAATGCACATTTACTTTTTAATGATGTGTTATGAATGGCAAAAAAAACATGTCTCATGGGTAATTCAGCCTAATTTGCTGAGGCTGTTGAAAGGTGTGAAGTTATTAGCTGGTGTGAAATGTTAACACGTTTCTTGCGTTTTTTTTTACTGTTTAACAAATTCAGTAGAGATATTCACAAAGCTTTTGACAGTTACACTTCAGTTTAATTTCCATACAGAATTGTAAATGATAGTGGTATAGTCATTTTTTTGGCTTGGAACCAATGTGTATCTTTAGCTGCATCTTGGATAACACTTGACTGTACAACCAAAATGGATGAATTAGGTTAATCAGCGATAAAGAAGACAGACTGTGAATGAAAAATACAGTGAAAAACACCTTAAAAACATGATTAACTTTGGGGTAACTTTTTGGGGGTCTGCCTAAGAGACAGAAAACAGAGTATACTGTACATTAAGTATAATATAACATAATAATATTTTATAGCATATTTTTTAAAAAAGTGAAGGATATGAGAAATAAACTGACTAATTAATAGTTTATGTTATGAAAATACAATTAAAATCAATCTATCAATCCTCAAACCCATCAATAATACTGTATTTTTCACTTTATATGCAATTTGCAGCAAAAATATTTTTTAAGAATACACAACTTCTAAGACAGTGACTTTTTAGTCTTAGGTAAGCACCCGTTCCATTTAGAAATGATGTACAATAACAGTTTAACCTTTATAAGAGTGATGGTTAAATGTCAGCTGTTTCAGTTGTCGTCAAAAAGCATTTAATCTTGCCCTTTGACCCCCTAAAAAATAAATGATTTTTATTTGATTCTATGTGTTATCGTAGCATGACAAAAAATATCCACTTAATGTTGTTTCACCTACAAGCCATGAGACAAAAGAGAAAAAAAAAACAAAGCATAGACTACAATCACTGCTAGCTAACCACTTGATGGCGGATACTTCCCTAGAAATAGAAAATACTCCAAGAAAATGGTATAAATACACATGAAAACATCTCA
The DNA here is from genome assembly GCA_032357445.1 of Enteromius radiatus. NCBI lineage: Eukaryota > Metazoa > Chordata > Actinopteri > Cypriniformes > Cyprinidae > Enteromius > Enteromius radiatus. Next base: position 9,668,629 of record JAUCMS010000048.1, read on the forward strand.
ATCTTCTGAGAAAGTTAATAGGATCAAATGTGGTCAGTCTGGTTTGCTGCTCTGTTTACTGTTGAGGGGTCAGGGATATAATACACCATCACTGTGTGTATTACTGTTAGCTATTAGCATAAAATCAACTAATACAGATAATACATCAATTTAATTATATATATATATATATATATATATATATATAAAGTCTGAATTCATGTCTCATTGATTGACAGTATCTTCCATTTGTAGAACTGCTGAAACTTATGGTTGTTAGCAGCACAACATTTAGCATGGATGCTTGTGAGCTCTGCTGCGCACAGCATGCTGCTAGTTAAGATATTGGTAAACCATTATTTGATTAAAATAACCTGGGACCTAGGTGTAATGTGAGACTATTTGCTTTTTAGCATGTGTTTTGTTAACAGACATTATATGCTGCAGCCAGTTAAAGCTGTAAAGAGCTGAGGCCTGTGGGGGGAGAAGATCCTCTCTAAGAATAGCTCCACAACACTGTCTTTAATCCCACGGTTAAAGATTACTTAACCATAAAGTATCAGTAGTTGGAGGTTGCTCAGGGCCAGGATAAATTTAGACTAGAAGAGTTTAAATACATCGTGCCTCTATCTGGTGTTTTATATGTGATTAGGATTGTGACCTAATCAAGCCTGTTTCTGCTTCATAGCAAGAAATAAATAATACAAAAAATCATACTATAAGATAGGTATAGTTTCAACTATGAGATATAAAGACGCATTATGTGATTTAAGTCACATTTGGGATATATAAATTCACAATTACAGCTTACGAGATAGAAAGTCAAAATATATAATTGAGGATGTGAGATTTCACTCAAAACGTAAAATTATACTATTAATTATTCACCTTCGTGTTGTTCCAAACCTGTAAGTTCTCCTTTCACCTGAGATTTTTGATGCAATCCAAGAGCTTTCTGACCCATATCTTCTGAAGAAGGTCTTACGGGACCTTTGGAATGAAATGAGGGTGAGTAATTAATAACAGAATGTTAATTTTTGGGTGATCTATCCCTTTAAAGTCACTATTATAAGATTCACAATTAAGCGGTTTAAGTCATATTGTGATAAATAAAGTCATAATTGTTAGATTTAAAGTGACAGTTGTGAAATTTAAAGTCACTTCGGAAAATGTGAGATAAATTCACAATTGTGAGATTTCTTTCTCCAAACATAATTTTAAAGTGATATTAAAAAGATTTGAGAAACAAACACTTTTAAAACATTTTTCCAAATTTACATTTGCAAATTTTGTGATTTCAGGGTTTCAACATTAAAAGTGTGACCTGTGATAGCATGAAGTTGAATGTGTGGGACATTGGAGGACAGAGGAAGATTCGACCATTCTGGAAGAAGTACCTGGAAAACACAGATTTATTGGTATGACAGCAGTGTTCAGGCGGAGGTTTCTAAAGTTAACTTTCTCAGTGACACTGACCATGCTGAGAGTATTTACAATCACATATGTAATTACATTTCTGTTTTGTGTATCAGTCAAAAAGCTTTTTTTCTCTCTTTAATAGTCCCTTTTCTCTCTCCCTTTAGATTTATGTGATTGACAGCGCAGACAAAAAGAGATTTGAGGAAACAGGATTGGTAAGACTACACATCTGTGACAATCACAGCTTCTCGGTTTTTTTTTTTTTGAGAAAAGCATTTTATCTTATTTATACGCAAACAACCCACCCCTAATTTCCTTCACTTGCACAGGCTGGGTATCTGTAGTCTCCAGACTCAATTGAAACAGCTGTCAGCACCAAACAAAAGACATGCTCATTCTATGTGATTTCTATATTAAATTATTTTAAAGGAAAATGTTTTCAGGATATATTGTAATAGCTTTAAACAGGTGCATCTAAAAAAACTTAAATATTGTGAAAAAGTTCATTTATTTTTGCAGCTTATTTCAAAAAGTGAAACTTTAACCCTATATTCTAGATTCATCACATGTAAAGTAAAACATTTAAAATCTTGTTATAAATCTAGAAGTTTTTGTTTGTTTGTTTTTATTTGTATGTTTGTTTTTGATAATTAGTGCTTACATCTCATGAAAGTCAAAAATCACGAAATATTAGAATATTTACATTTGAGTTTCAATAAATTACTATCCCTACAATATATATTCTGGGTATCTCTTGTTCCTTGAAACTACAACAATGGAGAAGACAGCTGACTTTGTGACAGAACACAAAATTGAGACCCTTCACAAAGAAGGCAAGTCACATAAGGTCATTATTGAAAGGGCTGAAAAAAAGCATATTAAATGCAAAGTTGACTGGAAGAAATTGGGTAGGAAAAGGTGCACAAGCAAAAGGAATGACGACAAGCTTGAGAATACTGTTAAGCAAAGCAGATTCAAGCACCTGGGAGAGCTTGACAAGGAGTGGACTGAAGCTGGAGAGTCACCACTCTCAGGCGTCTTCAGGAAAAGGGATACCAAGCCACTTCTGAAACCACAACAGAAGTATCCTACCCGGGCTAAGGAGCAAAAGAATGGGACTGTTGCCCAGTGCTCCAAAGTTCTCCTTTCACATAAAAGTAAATTTTACATTTCATTTGGAAATCAGTATCTGGAGTCTGGAGGAAGACTGCACAGAATCCAAGCAGCTTGAAGTCCACTGTGACGTCAGTTCGTCCACTATGTTTTATCAAGTCCAAAGTAAATTCAGCCATCTACCAGAAGATTTTGGAGAACTTTGCTGACATCTGATCTGCTGACAAGTTTTATGGAGATGCTGATATCCTTTTCCAGCAGGACTTAGCAGCTGCCCACAGTACCAAAAACACTTCCAAGTAGTTTGCAGACCATGATGATATTACTGTGCTTGATTGCCCAGCCAACATGTCTGACCTGAAGCCCATGTGGAATCTATGGGAAAAGAATAAGATGAGAAATAGTGAATCCAACAATACAGATGAGCTGAGGGTTCAATAGTGCCTCAACAGAGCCACAGATCACTTCCATTCACTGCCCACTTTTGCTGGAGTTTGTGCTAAAGGAGCTCTGAGTGCATAAATGAACATACTTTAAAGAACTTTTTTCTAAGTTCTAGACCTTCAGCCGTCAGTCTGAAGGTCTGGCTACGCGAGACTACTGATATACCATTCCCCAATATGATACTGTTCAGTGCTTTGACATAATCTGCATTGTTAAAAAAAGCTATTTAAATAAAGGTTATTGGTTGATTGATATGATTTTGAAAATAAAATGTATTAATATTAAGATAAATGTACTAATGTAGACTGACTACAGTTGGAAGAATTCCTAATTTTAAAGATGCACCAAAAATGACTCACTTATGACTCACTCTCAAGTTGTTCCAAACCTTTATAAATTTCTTTCTTCTGCTGAAAACAAAAGAAGATATTTTTAATAATGTGGAAAACTAAACTGGTTTCTGGTATCCGTTGATTTTCCTTATGTCCGTATACACACTACCATAATATTGGCCAAATGGTACTAACTATATACTAACCTCTATGTTCTGCTGATTACAGTCTTTTTGACTCCTCTGTGTTGACCTTCTTCCACAGGAGCTCTCGGAGCTCATTGATGAGGAGAACCTGAAGGGTGTGCCATTGCTCATCTTTGCCAATAAACAAGACCTGGCCACAGCCTCCCCGGCCAGTGAGATCGCTGAGGGCCTCAACCTGCACACGTACCGGGACAGAGAGTGGCAGATCCAGGCCTGTTCTGCCGTATCTGGGGAGGGTGTACAGGTTTGTAAAAAATATAATGAACTTATTTTAGTTTTACCCTTATAGGAATAGTTTATTGTTCATTGTTTTTTTTTTGTTTTTTTTTATTTCAGGATGGCATGAACTGGATCAGCAACAATATTGTAAATAAGAAGAAATAAATCTGCTCACTTCTAAGTGTTATTTTGTACAATTTCTCTGATTTTCTGTTAATGTAAACCACTTGTAAAATATTTACATCGGAAACTTTTTTTTTTTTTTTTTTGTAAAGTGGCTGCCAACAGAGACTGGCAGGAAAACAAACAAAACAAATCATTTTCCCTCTCTTATCTCTTATTCTCTTACAGAGAGTTTTTGTTGCTCTCTGACTAGACAAGCTTTCTTTAAGATCTGTAAATCATGCTTTCGCTGTCATGTTTTTGGGAAATATGACATACAAAGGCATAAATAATGCAATCCAGCAAGATTTGCAGCCTAAAATAAGAATGAGGTATTCATGTATCTATCACAAATATATAGTCTTCTTCAGCTTTTTTGAATTTTTTTGATAGTCGTCACACCAGAGAATTATCTCTAACAGAGCAAAACTCTTGTACTGTAAGATGATATGTGAATCCCCCTTTTTGTTTCAGTGTGACTGGATTTGGTAGTTTCTGTGTGGACAACATGTGAATGATTATGTGAAACTAAACTGTGACATTAAATTTTCTCTAGTTGTTTAAGATTGTCTTTGATTCTACTTCAAACGAAACCCTAGTGTTGTGTTGGCCAGTTCCCTTGACAAAAACTAGGCAGAATTTTTCCATTGGCTTTTTGGATTGTTGCAGAAAAAAGGTCTATGACCGACAAAGGTTTGATTATCAAGATGAAGCCTAAATACAATTGCACAAGGCTATGTAAACAAACTAAGCCAAGTTCAAATGACCATAATGTCACAACCATTAAGAATTATCCATAAAAGTTTGAGAATTTTTTGCAAAAGCATGATAAACATAAACACAAAGAGGCTGTGAAGGCGTACTGAGTGTCACGCCCGCTCAGTCAGCTGATCCGGGATCAGCCGTTTACAGCCGCTCCCAGTCTCCAGACTATTAACAAGACACACCTGTTCTAATCAGCGGCAGCAGCTAAAAACACGCAGTCACCAGTCTCTCAGCAGCTGAGCTCGAGGTAACAGAGTTACTCACCTCTCTTGTCTCTAGTGCTTACCTTGTCTGCAGATTCACGGATCCTGAACAGCTGACTAAACCCGATTGAGTTCTCCCCCGAGTCCCGTATTCATCCAGCCTGTATAACCTCGACGAAACCAACGCCTACCTGTGAAACTTACCTAATATACTAACCTGAGTTCGCAGCTCTGAATGTATCACACTTCTGACCTGGAGATTGTGCATCTTGAAGTAAGATCGCTTTTAATACCCACTCTGCACACTCACCTGAATACCTGCACTGCACGGCACCTAAATGAATTAGGACGCGATCAGGGAGATCGCTCAAAGAAGTACTGAAAGTCACCCACATTTATCCTTGCATATACTCACCTGTGATGTACTGTGCTCACAGGCTGACGAGGGGTTCTCGCGATCAGGGAGATTGACACACACTGACTGGAATTACATGCCTTGCCTGCACACTACCAGGGAGATCACTGTGTTCACGATCAGGAGATCGCTGCTACATAGACTTCGTTGATGCTGAATGCTTTCTGTTTGAGCCTTTCTCTCTAGTCATCTAAATAAATACCTCTTGTCACTTACCTGGTCTCTCCGCGCTGTCCTTGAGCGTTACAATGAGTTTACCTGTTCGACAGTCTCAGAAATCACAGGGGAGTTGGGAGAGTTCCCAGCCTTTATGGGCCATGGATCGTATGAGTGCTCAGGGGCAGTGAGGTCTGGCGGGCAATCGGAGGAGCTGGCTCCGATGGGCTCCCAGGAACAGGAATCCGTGGGGAACTGGAACAGCTCTCCTGGCTGTGACTGGAACAGAATCCATGGGAATAGCTCTCCTGGCCGTGACTCGAGAACAGGACTCAGGAATGGGACTCCTGGCCGTGACTGGAACGGCCCTCTTGGCTATGTATGCCCCTTTTGGCCCTCCATAGGGTGCGTCAGCGGGTCTGTGGACGGCGGGCTGGCTCGAGCTCAGGCCCAGACGCTTCTGGGAGATCCACGGGGTGGTGACTACAGACCCCAAGCCGAAAAAAAATGGATGATAGTGGCATCATCCAGCTTGACCTCCACTGCCAGCTGACAAAACTTCTCTGTGAAGGAGTAAAAGGAGCTATCTTTTAGGCAGAGAGAGAGGAGGCGAGCAGCAAACTCCATCGCTGTAGGCCCTGTCTTCTGTTACGGTTCGCCCAGGAAGCAAGATAATGCAGGAGTAAATAACACTTCTTTATTAACCAAGATTGCCTCAGACATAAATTGAACCTTGCAACAAGTAGACAGGACAGAGCACATAGGGAAGAACACACCTTAAATACAAGACATAACGAGGGAAGAACTCAAGACACCTGGGGAACATGGCTGGAAACAAATTAACACAACAATCACGTCAAGGACAGGACAACCAAATAAGAGCAAGGGTGGATAGGACACACAGAGATTGTGACACCGCACAGACAAACGCCAACAGACTAGTTGGTTCAAGTTGACTATTGTCTTTAGAATCTTCTGAAAAATAAGAGTCATTTTCACACCGCACCAAGAGGCACTGATGAACTGTCACAGACTGGGGAAAAGATGGATGATCTTATATTCACAATCCAATTTTTACTCTTATTAATGTACTTGTATATCATTATTCACATGAAAAGACGGTGAATTAAACAAAAGGGGCTGTTGGTGAATCCGTGGTTGTTGTAATTTAAATTAAAACAAACTCTAACCAACTCCAACCAACATCTGACAGTGGTAACACGCAGATTCAACAGAATAGTCTGTTGGTGTTTGTCTGTGCGGAGTGAATTGGCCTTTAGTGTTATGGCCAGTGGATCAAATTTTTATTAGTGTGGATGCTGAAGCTCCACTGTGCTAATCCAAGCCCATTAGATACACACTGTACTTGCTATAATAAGACAGTGATCTAACCAGGGCGAAAAGAGGGTCCACAGTATGTTTGGGGCTCACATAAGCATTTCTACCTCTGGACAGGATACATCATCGAGACAAGGCAAGCACAAGAATTTAAATTGGTAAGTCTTGCTGTAATCAAAGGATTTGTTTGTTCTGTGACCTATGCAGCTCAGTTTTAACAAGTGTTTTCAGGTCTGATTGGAGATCAAAGAAGTACATCTATCACAAGGAAAGAGTCAAATAAGATTCAAATAAATTATTTATCTTACTGGACTGGTTTTATTAAAGGCTATTGATATCACCATGCCTGTGCCATACACTGATGTACCCAAGAAAGAGCAACAGGAGCTGTATTCAGACAAAGATGGAGGTAAGACACATTAAAAGCAGTCTCTCTTCAAACAGCATGACTTCTCAATGGATAAGTCTAATTCAATTAAATAAGCTTGAAAGCAACCGCACTGTGACGTGTAGGGGGAAAGCAAAACGGTCTGAAAAGTGAAAACAGAGAGCTAAATTTTCACTTTCTGCTCTGGCATGGCTTAACAGCTTTCACTCGGTTTCCAAAACAGTAAGGGTATTTGTAATGCAATATGACAGCAGGAGACTAAATGCTTTACTCCGGGAGTTCATGACTCATCCACGCCTGATCTGAAGATCTGAACCCTCTTAAACATTACTGAACAAACTGCAGGCTGAGGTTACACCCAGAAGCATGTGTCAAATTTCATGATTTAAGCACAGTTGCACATATTGTGCTCATGATTGGAGAGCCAAAGATGATGACAGAAAATGTTAGACATGCTTTTGACAGCATTAATTATGAATGATCATATAGTGAAACCTGTAAATGTCTATATAATAGTTTTTTTATTAAAAGTTCAAAAGATGAGCATGTAATTATTAGTTTAAAGTACTGTAATTACTAGTTAGTAACATTGTCATGTAATGTCATAGTTGTTTTGTGATTGATATCAATGCATTTCAACATATATTTACATGTAAATCAGTATGTCTGAATCTCGGGAAGAAGATCAGTGTTCCTCGGGATTTGATGATGGAGGAGCTCAATCTACGGGCCAACAGAGGATCTATAATGTTCCACGAGAGACTCAAAAGAGTGGAGAGGTTCACCTTGGAGAATATAGCAAAGAGACACCTCAATGTAAGACATTTTACTCTAGGTTAACGTCAACATGAAATTAGAATTGATCCAGTTTAATTCTTGGTTCAGTATTTAATTACATTATAATAATTATTTATTTTATTTGCAAGATTAAAGATTAAACTTATAGCTTAACACTGTCTTATAGCTTTATACATTGGCCTACATATAACTATCTATCTATAACTAATGTGTGTGTGTGTGTGTGTGTGTAATTACGAGTCTTTAAAAAGTCTATCAATAAAGTATCTGAAAAAGATCTGAACAATACATTAAATTACATTAAATAAAGACAAAATCACTAATAAATAAATCAATAAAACAAGCTGAAACAATAACTAACACATGGTCCAATGCCATGTCTCAAGTTAAGTGAATGAATCTTATCTTATCTTATAACAGGCATTTAATACTAGGGAATAACCAATGACATTTGAGATTACAACTAAAACACTAAGCCCCGCCCCACGACTGACAAAAATAACATAGTATGTCCGAATTCATAGTATTCGAAATTCAGTGGGTGAGACGTTTTCCTCTCGCGTATGTGATTTAATGGCATGGATTTGCCGTACTTTAGCTCTGTTCTGGAACCCCCTTTTTCATGATTCATCATCCCTTTTGCCATTTAATATCTCATTTCATTCACAGTCGCAAGATTTTTACTATACAGAAGTAAAATGAGTTGTGAAAGATGTCTGAATGTGAAATCAGAGGTGTACAATTCTCCTCTTAAAGGACCAACTTCTTGAAAAATTTAGATCTAACCAGCTTTGAAATCTCTAATCACTCTGAAAAGTTTGATTAGTTTAATTACAGTTGCGGTGGAACTCTGACAGAAGGCCCTGCAGGAGCAGGACTGGGCACCCCTGAGCAAAACTAGAGACATTTAGTGAGCAAATCTACTTGTACACCTGGAACCATGACCTACCTAAACCGCCTAATCAAGGATTTTTAGATCCCTAGAAACCTTCAGGCAGCTGGTGTGCAGGCCCTCCAGGAATAGGATTGGACAACCCTGAAAAAACTATTGACCCCACTGGTTCTGGTTCCATGAAGAACCTTTAACATATGTCCATTGCCAAAAAAAAAGGGTTCATTAGATTACTAAAATGTTCTTAACACTAATTTAAAAAAAAAGAAAATTAATTGTTCACTGTTCTCTGAAAGGTTCTTTAGCAAACCTTTTATTTTTAAACTTGTAGGTTCAGTAATAATGGATGATCTTTAAACACTGTCTAGCACTTAGAGGAAACACTTCAAGGCCAGAACGCCATGCAAGGAGAGAAAGGAAGTGATCGCTTCTCTGACGAAATCTACATCAACCAGCCTGGAAAGAACAGCCTAGTCACAACACTAAAGTACACAATTTCTAAGAAAGGAAACCCAAGTGTGCTTGCACCTGGTAAATACAGCACAATTCATTAAGGTTTCTGTTGTTCTCAAAGTCAAAGGACAATTCTGAAGCTCACTCACTCAATTCTCTTACACAGGTTATGGGGGGCCTCTGAAAGAGGTTCCTTTGGAGAAGTTCAATGTCACTGTGATCCCCAAGGCTTACCAATCACCTTGGGAGAAAAAACCCATTGACAACGAGACGCTGTTGGCTAACATCAGCAACCATCTGCCTGAGCCACCTTACAAACTCCCCCCAGCCAATTACAAATGCTTCAACAGGTACAAATGAAACATAATAATACTTTTACCCTCAATTCAACATAAATTAATTTCCAATTGAATACCTTGCTGAAAATTCTCAGATATAATTCAGATTAAGGAAGTAAATGTGCTTTCAAATGTGCCTGACCAATTTCAGCTGCCTTGTATGTATATGCATTTTTCATATTTTTATGAACACGTTATTGAATATTTTTTGTAATAAGTCATCAATCAAACAAACTAGCATTGAGGTGAATGACAATACACTTTAATTTGAAGAATTTGCACTTTTTACTTTGAGGGAAAGAACTACAATCCCATGAGGTAGAAACATAAAAAAACCTGATGAAATGAGAAAGATATACATATTTAGATTTATTCTGATCGTTCATCCATACTGTTGTTGCTGTACTGTTGGACAGGAAGCAAAGTGATACAGAGAAGGGCTTTTGAAATAATCTGAAGATTTTGGCTTAGATATGTTTTGGATCAACTTCAAATGTTGACTAGTGTATTTATGTTTGAGTCATGTGCAGCTGCTTCATGAAAGTGAACAGGACTCTAATATGTTCTTTTGGCACAATTTGCTTGTGAAGATTCCCCACATGGTTCCTGCTTTTATGGAAACATGTCATGAGTAGTTTTTTCTTCCCCAGGTATCATGCTGCTAAACATAATTATCTAAATAAGTTTAAGTTTTACACGTTTTTTAATATCCCAATTCCACTTCTCTCTCTATACAGTGGATACGGAAAGTATTTAGACAGCCCTTAAATTTTCCACTCTTTGTTATATTGCAGCCATTTGCTAAAATCACAATCAAGTTCTTTTTTTCCTTCATTAATGTACACACAGCACCCCATATTGACAGAAAAACACAGAATTGTTGACATTTTTGCAGTTTTATTAAAAAACTCAAACTGAAATATCATATGGTCCTAAGTATTCAGACCCTTTGCTGTGACACTCATATATTTAACTCAGGTGCTGTCCATTTCTT
>JAUCMS010000048.1:9679342-9697746 GCA_032357445.1 Enteromius radiatus
CCCTGACTTAAACCCAATTGAGCATCTCTGGAGAGACCTAAAAATGGCTGTCCACCAACGTTTATCATCCAACCTGACAGAACTGGAGAAGACCTGCGAGGAGGATCCTCAAATCCAGGTGTGAAAAACTTGTTGCATCTTTCCCAAAAAGATTCATGGCTGTATTCGTACAAAAGTGTGCTTTACTAAATATTGAGCAAAGGGTCTGAATACTTAGGACCATGTGATACTGCAGTTTTACTTTTTTAATAAATCTGCAAAAATGTCAACAATTCTGTTTTTCTGTCAATGTGGGGTGCTGTGTGTACATTAATGAGGGGGGAAATGAACTAAAATGATTTTAGCAAAATTTAAGGGGTCTGAATACTTTCTGTACCCACTGTATATTCATAAGTAGATAAAGTAAGCAGCAAAGATCTCTCAAATTGGTGACTGAATTAAGAAAGATTTCATAGCATGTCTGATGTGAGAAGGCTGCCTGCCAAAAATTGTTGGAATTAAGGTCAGGCCTTAAAACAGAATTTGTGTTTTGAAACCTTATGCTGGTCCAGGCTCATGTATCAGTGGCCAGTGAAAAAGATTTGTTTCACTCAGCTGTTAGATAAAGTCAGCCTATTTTTAGGAATTAAAATGGGCATGAACAACAATCATTGTCATTCTTCACAGAGCTCCAACGCCGTTTGGTGGCACAGCTGGCACTGTGAGAACTCTGCCGCTGCCTGGCTTTGAGATGCTGCAGGCTCACACAGAGCCACACCTGACCTGGGACAGGATGTGCCATCGGCCCAATTTCAATCGTACTCCACGGGGCTGGAGGATGCAGTACGCTGTTGAATCTCCCGATCTGTGAAATTGGCATATGCAACTATTTTGCTAAACTACAACTGAAGTCTAGATTTCTAAAGGGATTCCTAAATTGCTACTGTGAACTTTGATCTGAGCCACCAACTACCAATTTAAGGTTTACATACTTTGTTTACACAATCGTTCACACAATAATTCAAAATGTGAAGCTTCTTTAATGTAACCACAAACTAGACAGCTGTACATTTAAAGAAAAAAAAAGTCTTAAAAACAATTCAGGACAACACACTTCATACTTTACAGAAAAGGGGATGATATGGAGATTAGCTGAAATATTTATTGTAATATGAATCCTGGAATATACTAAAGGTGTAGGACAATAAAGCGTCATAAACCAAGACTTCAGGTGCATGAAATAGTCAATAGTGCCCCCAATTGGTAACTGTTGGTCACTGCAACCAATTCTCTGTCAGTCTGCCCTAAAAAAGCCATATCATCAGTTTCATATCATTACATACAAAACATAAAAACTGACAAAAACATAACAGAAACTATAAGGATTATTATAAATCAAAAGTTAAAAAAAGAAAAGCTTTGCATTGGTTTAAATTCTAAGATGCTGGTATTTTCCCAATATTTTCCTTGTTTATTACGCATTCCATCTGACATACTCTGAAAATGATTGACAGAAATAAACACTTAAAAATGTGGGCATAGGTGACATCACTCTGGGTTCAGTTGTTCAGCGGTCATTGCTGAACAGTGAGGTAGCTGTATAACTATCTAAGGGCCTCCGTGGCGACTTGCATGGGCGCCCATCCGCTGAGGGTCTTGGGATGGGTAGTGGACCTGTCCAGGGGGCCTCATGGCCATTGGAGGGGGCATCGGTGGGGCCATGGGATCCATGGTGTGAAACATAGGAGGCCCAAAACCTGGATTGAACAGATAAGATTACAGGACAGTTAAACATAATATAAAAGGTTTCAAAGGGAATTGAGTGGAGTGAAGCTCACCAGGCGGTGGGGGCATGGCAACCCCAGGTGGAGGAGGAAGTCCCAGGTTCATAACGGCAGGGGAGCTGGTGGGAGCCAGGTTGAAGTAGTTGGTGGAGGCATCTTCATCAGACACAGGAGGTGGGGGCAGAGCTGTTGAAAAAGTATGAGAAAATTTAAAATATAGAAATGTAGTATATAGAAAGTGTAATTTTTCTATTACTAATAGTAGTAGTATTTATATTACATAGTTGTACATATACTTTTCATTTTTATTTTTTGCCTTAAAATAATAATTACTATTGTAAATGCATTTAATTTACTAGTGTGAAAGATCAAGATCCAAAAATAAAAATAATAAAAACTGCAAAAAAAAACAAAAAAAAACAAACAACAACTTTAAATTAAACATTTAAATATAAAAACAATACATACAAGTCACATTCATATTATATTACCATATAAAATATGCTCATGTGTAAGAGACTTCGTGACATACCACTAGGGATGCAACAATTTTACATTTTGTTGGTACTATTATATATACGATTATATTTAAACCTTTACTGTTAATTAACCATGACGATTTAAATCGGGGTTAATAGCGAAACTGGTTAATCGCTGCATCCCTACATACCGCCAGGGAGGCCGGGCACTGGCTCCAGCCTGATTCCACTCTCCGTCACCCCATCCTTCTCTTTTCCTCGAGCCGCTTGTGACCTGAATGAGACACGACAACATTCAGAACGGCCTCCACAAAATGATACCGTTCAAATTTCAGCTTTTTCTTGCACGATTAGACACCAACCTGCCCCATTTAACATTAAGTCGACGTCCATTAATGATGAGTTTATTAAAAGACTTCTCAGCAGCCGTCTCTGCAGCCTGCCGTGTAGCAAACTGGATGAAAGCACACTGCTGCCTTTGAACGATGGTGATAGTACGAATCTCCCCAAACTGGTAGAAGTGGTTCCTTTTGGAAAAATATAAAATAAAAAAAAAAAGTAAATCATATTCTTTAAATCAAGAAATGACACATAAAAGTTTTTGTTCTTTTTAAATATAGTTTTGGTTTAAATTATTTTTATTATTTCAGTCATTTATTTCCAGCTAGTAATTTTACTTATTGGAGTTGCTTGCCAAGACAATATTTCAGCACATATTTTGAATAATTTTAGCTTCATGAACTGTGAAGAGCATTTACCTGAGCTCAGAGTCTGTAACGTCTTCTCCCAGCCCTCCAATGTAGAGTGTGGTGATGGACTTGTCCTCTGGTATGTCCAGTCTGGGCATGGATGAGGCCCGCATCAGGAGTTTGTTAGCCACAGGATCATTGATGCCATAGTAACGGTCCTTAATATTCTGATCAGCCAATGGGTCATCTGGATCTGTGGGCTTCTCATGCCTGTGATATTATAGCAATGCATTTTAAAATTCACAACCGCTCATACATAATTCATAACTTAAGCATATTTCATTAAAGGTCGCTTTATGAAATGCATGAGTTTTATTAAACAAGCAACATGATGCAACAAAAACACCAAAATGAAAATCTTCTGACACAACGCAGCTTGAAATGGTGCATTGTGGGTCGTAATTTTATACCTATAAAAGATTCTTGAGGTGTTGCTCACCTGTATGGACATTCTTCACCTCTCTTGCACTCCCCTTTCACCCAGAAGGAACAGATGTGTGGTCTGTTCCTCTTGTAATACGGTGTGGTACGAGCCAGTTTCAGCAGCATATCACTGCTGCTCGGTGCCTTCCCAAGCAGCCCCACAGGTCTTGTGCCATCAGAGTTAGCAATCTAGAAGACAAACATAATTATTTGACCCACAGATACTTAAAGCTGTTTAGTACTATGCTGTGTTGCCATGTGAAAAACATTAAAGGATTCTTTTCACCAACAAATACATCAAAAAACATGAATAAATTTGTAATGTACAGGGAAATTACCTCTCTCTCCATATTCTGAGTGTAATACTCCTTATTCACATCTGATCTGGGTACTTCATCTTTAACAGACAGCCCGGTGTCACGAACCTGAATGGGCAAACCTGTCCAAAATTAAAAAAAATAAAATAAAAATTTAATAATCTGTACAACAATTTAAAATTCCTATTAAATTAAATAAACCTATTAAAAACACATTATCCTTTCTAAGGATTCCTACTCTGCTTTCTGTATAAAAGTTAACTTAAAATAAGTACCAAAAATATGTCCATACTACTGATACAGAAAATGTGGCAACTAGTGCTGTCAAAAATATTTATTTTTTGATGCATATAAATTCAATGTTGCAATGCTCTGACAAAAAGTTGACAGAAACACATACTGCAGCTTGCGTTTTATTCAAGTAAGCAGTTAGTCTGTTACACTGCATCCGATTGAAACATCACTGTGTTCTTACACACAAGCATATCATCATCATCTGGTGCTTTCAGCATCTGGTCAAAACTAAAGGGAGCAAATCTGTGCAAGTGCTGTGAGTTTGACATGCTTTTGAAAACACAACATATGGCAGAGACGCTTAAATGGGCCTATAAATGTTAAAAAGTGGTGTAGAAAATCTATATTTTAAATTCCAACTATCCTGACAAACTAATGTCAACATAATTTTACTAACAGATACTTAGTTATAGGCCACAAATGATAACATTACCGTATTCCAGATCCAAAAGGCAGGTTTGACAGACATTTTTCATTTTACTGCAGGTCTGACACACTTCGGTCTTCTTAAAGCGCATCCTGACCCCAGGACACCAGCGGAACACAGTGAAAGGACGTGCACAGATCTAGAGGACAGGAAGTATTAGAAAGTTCAAAAATGTGGGGGAAAAAATATAGTCTGCCATTATTCAAGACAGGCTTCCCAAACTTTTTGACCAATGTATTTCCAAGGCTTCATCATGAACTGAATAAGAATTTCAAAAATAATTTTAAAAAAGATTATTGGAATGAGTTTTGTATTACAGGTACTAAGGTTTGGAATTAATATCAATTACTTAAAACAATCTGAAATTAATGTGGGAACCCCATCAACACAACATTTAGCATTTTTAAGAGGATGAACACAGCAGTACCTTGCACTCCTTGCCAAATTTCTCTTTGGTCTGTTAAAACAAAAGCATGCAGAGTGAAAATGTGCTTAAAAACAAACAAACAAAAAAATACAACTTCCTTTAAATTCAGATTAAATTAATAATTAAATAAATAAGTAAAACTACACCAACTCAACCTACCATCCGGATGTAAGGGTTTTCTCCCAAACATGTTTGGCAGAGTATGGGAAAATCCTGTTCAAATAAGAAAAAGTCAGTTCTGTACATGCATGTACCTATTTATTAATAAATAGATGTCTTCTATACGTATGTAACATTAATTTAACAACAATTAAAAATTGTTACTCATATCAAAAGGTTATTAATGTTATAAACAAATGAATAACTCGTTCACATTGAAACGTACATAATTAGTTATATGCTAACCTTAACTATATAGTGTATTTCTCATCATGTTATTTCAACATCAATGGGATGGTTATTTGCCTGTACAGTAAAGATCAATAACAACACAGAGACTGGATAGACCTTCACGCTATTCTGTTTGTAAATTTCGGTGCCAGTATATTTATACAAGAATCAATATTAAGTATTGATTTGAGATGAATATAAATGCTAAAAGGGTTTTCATTAGCCATGAGCTTTGCCACAACAGAATAGAAGAATAGAAGGCGTTGATTTGGCGAGCTCAAACTAAAAACAAAAATGCGCCAGTCGTGATAAGTCATACGTTACTCCTTATATATTCTTAAACAAAAATAATTGTATACTCACCGAATCTTCCCAGTTTTGTCTGTTGTAAGTGTTAGAGCCTAAAGACGTCGCCATTGCTACAGCCTAGCGCGAACAGAATCCTTACCTACAATGCTTTGCGTCTATGGGCCTGGGAATGAGTCACAGCGCTACCTACTGTTATGGAGGCATATACACACTTCGCCTCGAGCGGGATTGAAAAAGTCGGTAATAATTTAATTAAATGTAATATTCTGAAACAATACCTCACTTACTTTTTTTTCCAGTTCACCGAAAGTCTGGAGAAAGACGTTAATGTCTGTCTTCACTCTTTATCAGGTACGAAACCACTGCCTTATAAGCAAAAACAGATACAAATTGACAATAATGAATATTTTGTATAATTTCTTTAAATCTAACATCCACAGATGCTAATATAAGAAAATAATCTGTAATATTACTGTATGTTATAGGCTCTTCTTTAAAGTTTTTTTAATGAAATAAATGACACCTCATAAATCATTAATCACGTAAACATTTGATGTGCTTTGCCTTCAACATTGTCACGATTTAGACTGATTACTAGGGTGCATTCGTTAATATCCTCTGATTTGAAAATGTTTTCTTTTTTTCAGTGTTAAAGTTTAAATGCACAAGGCCATGTTTGTGAACATTTTTTAACATTTAGTAACAAATAAAGTTATATAGTTTAACATACAGTTTCTTTCATCTACAGAATGTATCTGAAATGGACTGTGGTAATGTTATTGCAATTCAAAGATCAACTTTTGGAATTTTGTATAACTCACTAAAGCTTCGCTTTGACTGCAATGTGGAGGGAGTCTACATATGTCATGTCCTAGCATGTAAGGAACATAGGATGAGCAATAGCATAATATCCACAAATGTCATTACAGTCCCCTAGCCCATTACTGTCAAAGCATTGAAGGCCATGTGACAGACACTGCAGCTTATAAATAAAGAGTCACTGAGACCGTGTAGACTGACTCGTCACTACAACTGATAAATGCACAATGACAATCATGCTTATACCTTTGATTTTAAAAGGCATTCATATTTATTATAAATCTGGATTTGGAGGGTGTTTGTGTGATTCTGTCACCAAACAAGTTTGCAGACGCTTTATCTGTCCATCCGTCAGCTTGTCCGTCCCTCCAACTATCTATCTCATCTATCTGCTGCAATTTTGTAGGATTTTGTTATGGTTTGCCCAAAATACGTCTTACATAAAATACACACAAACTCAACTATGTACATTAAATATCCATCAATGCGGAGGACGCCGATCACTGCTAATATCCATCAAAGAGTCTGTCTGCTTATATCCCGCTACGTTGCTGTCCACTAGCGGCGAGTTCGTGCGCTGCAGCCTGTGAGTGAGCACTAGCCTGTGGAGAAGAGGCAGTCCAGTGTGTGCGAGAGGGACAGTCAGGCTCGAGTTCTGTTGGGTTCAGCCCAGCAGAGACGCACCGCTTACTCTGTACTCGGACCGGTACTCTCGATTCTCCCTAAAGCAGAAGGCTTGCATTATCAGGCTGAATACCTCCAATG
Organism: Enteromius radiatus; assembly: GCA_032357445.1. NCBI lineage: Eukaryota > Metazoa > Chordata > Actinopteri > Cypriniformes > Cyprinidae > Enteromius > Enteromius radiatus. The sequence goes on from JAUCMS010000048.1 coordinate 9,686,505, forward strand.
CTATATGCATATTTCAGGATTGAAGACGGTCTAAGTGCAGCTGCCGCTGGCTTGATATTAACTTGGTGAGTGGATCCTTGTATTCTGGATTAGCTAATTTGCTAATATGCAAACTAAACGAATTTTATAAAAGAAAGTATCAGTAGGTCTAGGTTTTGTCTAGGTTGGCACACGCCCTGAGGTAGCCAGAGATAATGGCTATAGTGTTTAGTTGGAATGGGTAGCAGGCTAGGTTCTGTGTGTCCGTCTTTAGCATTAACAGCTATTTTCAAAACATAGCGAGTTGTCTATGCAGACAGCATTTTTGGGCGTGTTCAAACGATTCCCAAAAAAGCTGTCTAGGTAGGCAGCTCACTAGGTTTTAAAACACAGCTCAAAGTCTCACTGGATCATGAACCCCATTTACCTTCTCCACAGTTTAGCCTAGCTTAGCCAGTTTGCTACTGCTCTTGAAGGTATTTTGTGTTGTATTAACATATATGCCCCAATATTTTGTAAAAGCTTCCGTAAACGTAAAACAGCGCTGGAAATGAGGTTTTATGTGATAGTTTTATCCGTCCACCCCATCCCAAATCGACATTAGCCGCCGTACTGAATCTAAACGGTTCGACTAGCTGTTAGCAAGCTAACAAGCCAGAGGAGAGAAAGAAGTTTGTACAGTATTAAGTCCATTTTCTCCTGCGTTTGATTTGGATTATTTGGGAACTTATGTGGTTGTTTGAACGATTACAGGTCAGTATCTGCCTCTCATTAGAGTTGTGGTTAATATCGAGCTAATGTATTTCCATTTGTTACTCGAAATAGTTGTGTGGGTACACGTTGTGAATTTTGCTGTTTTTCTTTGATCAAATATTTTAAATGCACAGTTTGCAACTGTAAATGAGAGCAGCCTGGCATTGAACCAAATCTAAAGGATATGTTTTTGTAAAGCAGATTAGTAAAACTAAAATGTCATCGTTGACTGTATATGGAACCCAAATCAGTTTTTATGCAGAATAAACACAACTATGACAGAATTTACTAAATATTGCCAAATCTCCTGATCAGAAAACGTTAGATACCATGGTGTGGCTTCCACAAACAAACCAGTGTTTGTTTGCAGGGTTAAAAAAGAATGTGCTTGTTAGTTTATAATTAGATCCTGTGGCTTTATTTAAGCTGTTTATGTATTAGGGAGCTCATAAATACGTTATAGTGCTGATGGAGTAATTGGAGTCTTAAGGTCTCTCATTGAGATTTAGATTAACCTTCATGAGTCAAGAAATTTAGCCGTGCTGGTCAAAGCGAGTTGCAAGCCCACCAGATAAACAACGTTGGTCAAATATTTTTGCACATGCTTATTTAACTGGGGTACACTGACTTTCTGTCTGAGCAGGGTCTTTGGGAAATATTGGCTGTAGGCTCTGAAAAACAGCTTTGTGGGAAATCAGTGCAGTGGTTGCGGATGGAATATCTGTTAGTGCACAGCAAAACATGTCGGGGCAGCAGAGTGGTTTGTCTCTGGGATTAGGGCGAGAGGCTCTTGTTTTGCTGGTTGAAAAGCTGCATCTGAATGGAAAGGTTAGAAGATTCAATAATGAGAAATGACAGGCATTCTGAACCTCCTCGCTGAATAGCCAGAGACGTTGAATGTCTGTGCTCATGCAGGTATTTATCTCTGGTTTGAATGTGAATGGCGGAGTCAGATGGAAACCGGGGGCATGGAAATTGGTGGCTCACAATTTGTTTGGCTCTGTGTGAAGCAAGATAAATATCAAATTGAGTTTTTCATTAAAGAAAGGAAAAAGACCTTGCCGGCAAAGCAGAAACAACCCGAATATGACCTGAGTCAATAAAGGATGATTTCAGACTGCCACTGGCTAGCGGCGAAGATCTGAGAGGGGTAAACTTTGAGTCAGTGTGTGGCTCTCTTAACATCAGATCTAGTGTTGTCTTCCATTTATTGAGCAGTACATTTTGACATGCACACTTTGAAGGGATGTTTAAAAGTTTTAATACAAGTTAAGCTCAATGTAATGGTTACTTTAATAATCAATTTATCTATTGATTGTCATTGATTAATTGGATGCAAAAAAAAAAAATGTTACATCCTGCCCAACATTATTATCCAAACAGTGTTCAAAATCAAGTGTATATGTTGTAAAAAAAAAAAAAAGCGTGATATGTATCATTTTAAATGTAAATTTAACATGTGTAATAAATATTCAACAAAGAAAATCAGAATTACCTGATTCTCCAATTGATGTGCACGTAGGCATTTGTTCAACAAAGTTAGATTAATAGAGACTTATTTTTAAGACGAGCATTAGTGCAAAATGTTTATTTGACTTTTATTTACAAATAAGATATAAGTAGGGTTGGGTATTAACCTGGTTTACTCATATACTAGAACCGAGTCAGAACTCTCATTTCAGTGCCACTTAAATGCTTGAGCGATCGAGTGACATTTGTCCTCCAGTTCTCTGAAATAGATGTAATCACCAGCAATAATTTCAATACTGAGAAAAGCAGGAATTAAATTTATACTACTGTTAGCTAGCTAAGCTAAACACTAAACTTTCCTTGTAATGACTTGCAGTGAGAAGCCTTTCTAAACCTGTTGTCCAACAAGTGAGAACAATGTTTTCCACGATACAAGGCAAATGCTTCTTTTTGTGATCTGATGTGCCTTCTTGTCACAAAATGAGGCAGAAAATATATTCTATAATGTAAAAGGCTATGTCGATTAGCAGTGGATTATAAATATATTTAATTATGAGAATCCCAAATATGGCTTAAAGAACATGGATAAACCATATATTTGTGCGGTCAAGTGTTTTTTTTTGGTACGTGTCATCATTTGGAAGGTTGAAACCTGTTCTGTTTACTCAGTTATGATAGCAATACCTTTGTCCATATTAGGAAACTCCTGGAGCGTGATGATTCTGTTTCTGTGATGCATTTGTAGAGTTTCTGACTGGTGAATGTTTTCTGTGCACAGCATGCAGGAACAGTTATCAATGATCAATTTGTAGTTTTGTAATTATCGATTACTATAGATTTTATTACTTTTTGATGCACTACATCGTTGCTATAATGTTACTTACTACAAAAATAATTTAAATTTTAATATCCTTACACTTTTTTTTGTGTTGTAATAATTTGTAAAACACTATTCTTCTGTTTAAATGTGCATTTATGTTTTTTTGAGGGTAGTATTTAAAGTAAGTTATTATACGGCTCTCTGGAATGCTTGATTCTGATTGGTCAGTTGAGACATTTGCAGGTTCGTTCTTTTCAAATAATAACCGCTCCAAAGTAATAACGCATAGCCGGTACTACTTGTATGTTTAATATCCCACCGTGACAACAAAGATTACCGTTTGGCGCCATCTTGTGACAAACACTGGTAACAATTAACAATGGAAAATTTCAACATTAATTTTAACATGTACGGTAAAAACAAAACGTAGATGTAGATGTTATAAATTGTCTTATGTTAGTCACGAGGAACTATATCGTTTCGCGGAAGGATTAAAATGTTAATTTAAAACAAATGGCAATAAAATGTTTCAAATTCATATTCCTGTCCAGTTTTTTTTTCTTATGTGGCAAGTAGCCGTATAATAAGCGGGATAATGGACGGGTAGCCGGTAGTTATTGCAAAATAAGCCCCTTCAGCGTGATGATCACACTGTCGGGGCTTATTTTGCGATAACTACCGGCTACCCGTCCATTATCCCTTACTTGTAAAATTGAATATAAATTTACACATTAATTCTAAAATCATGTTAATACGCATACTGCATGTTATGACTGTACTATTATCTGCCTGATTCACTATTTTTGCAAGTGCCTCTTATTCAGATTTTTGCTTTTTTTATATAAAGGAACGAATAGATAAGTTTAAACCATTTTTATGGTAATCATTTGAGACCTGTGTTTTTCCTTAAAGTAATGATGATTTTGTAACCCAGGCCTAAATGTTTATGCAGAATGAGTCTAGCAGCAGATGATTTTCATGAGTTTGTTATATTTGTGCAAACAGCAATAACGCCTACAGCATTCCAAGTGCAGATATTCTGACCCTTTCCTCTCAGGTTAAAACCCCCTTTACTAGCGGATTGGACCTGAGTGATACTGCAGTCTGTAGCGCATCTAATGCTCTTGAGCTCTCGCTGTGCAGTGCCATGGGTTCACCTCTCATGACTGCATAGAGCCAGGGGGGTGGTCTGCCACAAGCAATCAGGCAAATTAAGCAGGGCAGTGGGAAGCGGAGTGCGCTTGGAGCTCGATTTTTACTCCTGAAGCACATCAATAGCTTAGTTTTCTTCTCTGTTTCTCTGAATAGCAGTGTTTTTGATACATGAAACATTAGGACAAGTGGATTTACGTAACTGATGATGGAAATTGTTTTGATTCCCGCTGCTTACTGACATTACAAGAAAGCTTTCAAATTACTAGTTATTGGGGTTTTTGCGTAATGTTTGGCTTTGAAATAATCATGAATGATAGTAATAATAATATCCCAAATTACATGGATACCTGGATTTCAAAAGGTATGCTCTCCCTTATGTTGTCCCTAATCCTAACCTTTACGATTTTTCCAATTTTCCAGCTGATCTTGTTTGGAAGCAGTGGTTTCAAGCTTTAAGATATTTTAACCCAACGGTCGCGGGTTTGAGTCCCAGGTCCAGCGGGGATTGTAGGTGGTGGGAGTGAATATCCAGATTGGGTTTCATGGTGTGTGTGTGTGGGTGGTTGTTCACTTCTCACTGCTGTGTGTGTGCACTTGGACGCAGAGCACAAATTCCTAGTATGGGAAACCATACCTGGCCACATGTCACGTCCTTTCCTTTTAAGATTAAGATTTCAAAGTTTAAGAAAAAAAAAGAACATTAAGTTGTCCATATGCCTTATGAAGTCTCATGATTATGGATGCACAAAATATGTCACACATATAAAGCCGTTGTTTAATATATGCACTCTTGTAATAGTAGTGTGGTAGTAAAGTAAAATAGGTTAGTTTATATATTTAATCTGATTAAATAATAGAAAAACGTTTACATTTTTCTAGTTGCCATCCCTAGTTAGTATTTTTCTCCAGAGTGTTACCATGATATTTAGCCAATATATCAGTTACTTGATTATTATGAATAATTGTTGGTTGTTTCATTTGACAAAAAAATAAAACATATTGAAACCTTTTTTTTAATCATTTTTGGAGGTTGGCATTCTGTGGTCAGTGTATTTTTTCAGTTTTCCTACAGAACTCTTTCTAGGCATTCATGCCAATGTGAGTCATTTTGGCTGTTTTGTTCTCGTAGGTGTAGATTTAGTACAGAGTCTCTGAATCCTATAATTTGCTATTCCTTAACTTCTTGGTATGTCAACTAGTGCTTGAGATGAGATTTCAATTCAGGGTAATGAATGAAAAAAAAAAAAAAATATATATATAGTAGCTATATCTAGAACATTAATTTTGTCATAACAATTTAATGAAGAAGCGTTAATATAGGAAGTGCATTGCGTAATCGCCATTTATAGATGATCAGCTATTCTTGACAAAATGGGTAACATATCATCATTTCGTGCTATTTTGCTCAATCACCACCGGATATGGACGTCTGAACGTTGTTCCTGGAAGTTAGGGTTAGTAAAGAAAAAAAATGCATAAAGGCATCAAATAGACCTGCAAATGAAGCTTAATATCTTTCTTGGTTAAAGAAGCCTGATTGTTGTGAGTTAGAAACAATATGCTGTGTTATGGAATTTACTTTTTAGGACTATTAAAGACTATCTTTGATGCAATCTGTATTATTGAAAGTGCTATATAATTATTTGATTTTGATGAAATAGGAGAAAGATTTCCATACTTAAAGGCCAGTGAGCAACAGTCCAGCATCATGGAGACAACTTTTGCCAGTCACTGTTTCTTCAGAACATGTAAAGGTCGAGTTGTTTGTATGCTCTCGCCCGTTTCTTGAGTGATGGAGGCCAGGAATATTGAAAAACATCTCATTTGTTGCATAACATAAGAGCCTGTGCTTTCCCCCTGTGTTTGATTAATGCTCAAATGTCTCATGGTTGATTAGTTCACATGAAGTGCACACATGAATTAGCCTAATTGCTCTTCAGTAATTAAAGGCAGCTTCGTATGAAGAGTGAATCCTTGCCAAGGCTCAGCCAGCAAAGCTTGAAGTTTGAGCCGGTGACAGATAATGTATTGAACAGGCTCTGGAGTACATCCATTATCACTTCTCTTTTTTTTTTTTTTTTTTGTTGACATGTGACCCAAGATGGTGCTTGTTTCTGTTCATGTACTTTGGGTCATTGACTGAAAGTTGGTTATTTCTGCTGAGTGCAAAAGCAAACGTTTTAATGACTGTGGTAATCTAAATGCTTAGCTGCTGCCCTTGAACTGCCTGTTTCATTTCATTTGCTGTGACAGGCCTGCTTGTTATCAGCCTTTTTAGGGATTTTCTGTTCATTTAACTTATCAAGAATATTGTGAAATTGCATGGACTCTAAAATATCAAATATTTTAGGCATTTTTTTTTTCTGGATTACATTTTAATGCGTAATTTAAATTTGATGGATTGTATCAGATTGAACAGATTGTATGGAAATGTTATTTTTATTTTCCCATGATTAATGTTTTGATGGTTTAATTAATAATTAAAACGGATGTCTAATCCATTAAATTTATACCTCCTTTATTTATTTATTTTTTAATAATAAGGTTCTGTAAAATGCTTTAGCCTATTTTTTTCTGTGTTGTCGGTTTACATTTTTCAACAATTGTTATTAAATTCAATTGGTGTCACCAGAGCTAATATAATTGTTTTTCTTTTGATGACACATCTAAAAAGAAAGCTAACATGTCTCAGAAGAGCTTTTTTTTAGCAAAAAATTTTTTATAAATATTTTCACTTTAGTTTATAAAATGTATGCATCACTGCACTGTGCAATGTATTTTTTAATCTAATAGGTCTTTTTCACGCTTCCAGGCTTTCAAATTTAGAAGAAGCAATAGTTGAAAAAAGGACAAATTCAAGCATTTATGTACTTAATTTTTTTTTTCCGAGTGATCAGATTATTTCAAGTCTACATCACCCCAAATGAAATTTAATATGGATAAAGCTCATTCCAATTTATCTAGTAACTAACAGATTATTTGCTTGCATTTATACGGCTATTTAGAACCACAAAGAGTTCCTTTTATGTAATATTCATTTTCTACTCTCATTTGCACTGTGGGAAGTCTGTACCATAATGCTATTCGCTACACTGTTGTTGTGCAGCATGATGACGAGAAGCTCGCCGGTGGTTCTGTAACGCAATCGTTCTTAATGGCATTGAAACGTCTGGGATTCTCTCGAAGTCTAATGCTGATATGTTTCAGATGCATGTTATACAAGCAATTAACTCTATTGCTCTGCTATGGCGGTATTATCAAAATAATGGACACTTAGCAGAAACTCGACCAGCTGTTTTTCCACTGCTAATCTTTTAATGTTTTGAGGGGAGGGGAGGGGAGGCCAGGAAAAGGCATTTATTTTTCCTCTGAGTCCTGGAATTATCCTTCATTTTCTTTTCATAAGCCCTCTTATCATTAAAAGGTCCTACAGTCTTTTAGGATCTATTAAACGTGAGCGTAATTGTGGGGTCGGACTAATCTTTCCAGTCTAATCTGTAGTATATCACAGAGAGGATGACTTTTCATTGGTTAAGTCTGATCCAATCAGAGAGAAAATAATGCGCAATAGCAGTCAGGTCCTGTGTTTTATGTGCTAATATTGCCTCATTCAACCCTAGTGACATTGGGGTGGTGGAACTTAGAAAATGAGATGTGAAAAACACCAATCAGAGCCAGAGTGATTTGTGGAGGCCCCAGAAGAGCACTCGAGTGTGATCAAATCCTGGCTCGGGGTTTCAAAAAACCTCATTATCTGTACTCCCACAAACACAAATTATCGCTCCACCCTGAAATGAATTCTCGCATACACCCTTAAATCACAGTTTCCTCCCTCACTTTAGCTACTACCTTAACGTTTCACCAGTTCTAGTGCTATAGTATCCCACATGCTTGTTTATACATCCAGGTACATGGTTGGATTTCATGTACCTTGTCATCCTGTTCAAGGAGTTAAGGGGATGGTCCCACAGAGTGCTCCCCACTTGTGTCGTCCTCTGCCCTCTCTGCCAGCCCCCACGTCCCCTCCGACGCTGATTCTGTTGGACGTGCAGGGAAGAGTAATTAATCTCCAGGAGGAGTGTGCCAGATCAGGGCACTGCATAACAATTTGTCTTCTTCGCTGGGGCGTTGGCAAAACTTTTGCCTGGCGCGATCCCCCCTGCTCTCTTCCTGCTGGAACGTAACACAGAGCAAGCTGTCGCTTCGCCTCTCCCTCAACATGCCAGTGTTTGTGTTCTCTTCGCCCCAGTATCAGCTTCTCGTCATCTGAACAGGGGTACATCAGCAGCTGGCTGCTTATCTTTTGGCTTGCGTGAGACACTCCACTTCATTAATAGGTGCCAGTGTTGCTGTGATGGTGCCTGAAGGTCACATCCACATGTGGTCCACAATGCCCTGAGGTGAAAATAAACTTGAGTCAAGATCTAATCTGACAAATAAGGAATGTCACCTTTTTTTTATTTTCTTTTTTATTGATTTTAGTTTAAAAAGGTGACGCATCATGAAAATCTGACTTTTCCTGATTTTAAGTGGTGTAATAAGGTCTCCATTGCATCTACCAACCAAGGAAACATGAAAAAGAGTAACCCAGTAATTTTGTTTTAGTAAGCCTTTTTCTGCATGCGTCCCCGATTTCGCTCCCCTTGTGACGTTCCAAAGGATCTCATTATAATACTTCCCCCTTAATCTGTACATGTGATTTACAGATTTCTTTCTCAGCTGTTTACCTTCACAGACATAACCGACTGTTTTTGTAACTCGTGTGTTTTAAACGTGTTAAATAAGAACATAGTTTAGTACTCACAGCCACTTTCTGTCCTTGTGCTTTGGATGTATCCACTCATAAACCACCTGTCAGAAGTTTAAACTAATATGATTTAAAATGCATGATTTAAAATGATTTCAGCGCGATAAACATGATAATCAGAATCAAAACAGATGTTTTTAGCAGGTACAAGCTGTAACGGCACAGCTCTATTCTGGAAAAGGGGTAAAGAGCTAAAGCTCATTTACATTTAAAGACAAAGGCACTGAAAACAGTGTTTCTGCTTCCACTCAAAATAGCCATTTTCAAAATGATGTAATAAATGATCTGTAGGTTATTTTGAGCTGAAACTTTACAGACACGTTCTGGGGACACCAGAGACTTGTATTACATTTTGTAAAAAGGGGCATAATATGTCCCCTTTAAAGTTAACTTAGTTTATCCAAAAATAAAAATTCTGCCGTTAATTTATCACCCTCATGTTGTTCCAAACCAATAATACCTTCATACCTCTTTGGAACACAAATTAAGATATTTTTGATGAAATCTGATAGCTTTCTGACCACAACGGAGCTACCACATGCAAGTCTGAAAGTCTGTGTGACGTCAGTGGTTAAATTATAATTTTATGAAGCTACAAGAATACTTTTTGTGCACAAAGTGAACAAAATAACGACATTATTTAACAATCTCTTCTCTGTGTTGGTCTGATCATAAGAGCATCACGATGCGAGGTTGAATCACAGATGACACATGGGCTATTTTAACAATGAAAGTATTGAAAAATGGGTTTTAAAAGTATCAATTTTACAACTGTATCATAAAAAACCTAACAGGTCCACAACCCGACTTACTAATACTATTTTGTTTAATTTGCATGTCATGTCACCATTAACTGACAGCAAAGAACCAAAACATACGAATATGTGGACTTTCATTGATGGGGAAAAAAACAATTGAAACATTTTAAATATGATCTTTTGTGTTTTATAGAAGAAACGAAGGCATATAGGTTTAGAATGACATGATGAGAGTAGATGACAGAATTTGGATTCTTGGCTGAACTATCCATTTAATACTGTGCAAAATAGTTGTTGATATTTGACATTTCTTGATGAAATTGCTTAAACCCACTTTCATGTCTGAGACGTATTAACTTTTACAAATAAGTTCCTCTTAAATTGTGCCATCTGGTCAAGTTTTTTTTTTTTCTTCACCACTCCAACATGCTTGCAGATTGAGTTCATTTGGAGAGATCAGACAAGTTTCTCAGTAACCAGCCCATTCTGGGTTAAATTTGTCTTAAGGCCTGCGCATTTCCTGACAGATGGGCAGCATTTGGAAGAAAAAACAACTGCTCTTGCTCTGAATTTTTATAAGCTGTTGCTTGTAGGCTGGGGTCTGGTAAAATGGCCACGACTGTCGTCTGAAATTTTAAGGGTCTTTACAGGCAGCTGCATTCCGACCTTGTCTCCATCAGTGGAAACGAATCAAAACAAACCTGCAAGTTTTTGTGTTCCTTGTCGATTTGTTGACACCTGCATTGTGAGGAGTGTGAACATTTAGTTGTGTTGGCATCTGCTCGTGTTCTCTGATCTGGTCACACTTGTTTTTGGCAGTGCTCCAGGAAGGCTTTGCTTCTCTGGCAGCGGCGTACCGCTTGGATGCCGGAGCGTCTTTGTTTCAAGCATGTAAACAGCAGCACGCAGAGAGGTGTATAGTATCAAATGCCCCGAGCTGAGAAAGCTGCAACGTTTCCAGCACAAATGCCCGCTCGCGGTTTCTGGGTCCGATTGTGAAAACGTGTTGGAGCCGCAAAAGCTTTAATCTGTGCGTGATCTGTAATCCAGCAGGCGTGAACTATGCAGTGGTGCCGCTGCAGGTGGGCTCTGCTGACGGCAGCGCTATTGCCACAGCATCTGTAATCACCACTGATACCGCCTAAACAATCTCAGCTGTGTTTAACATCCGACCTGATAAATGAATGAACCTCATTCACCAGAGCCAGGTATAACACTGACTCATTAGTGCTGTTTGCTACGGTGCTATTGCTCATACATAAGATTATGGTTTTCAAAAACCCTAACTCTAAATATTTAATGTTAACACACAACTCATCCTGCACCATATGTGCTACAGACATGAATGAGATCTTGCGTTTCTAAGCAGTCAGTGAACAATTGAGATGGGATTTGATAATATTTGTTTAATTTAGTGCTGGGTAATGATTAATCGCGATTAATCGCATCCAAAATAAAAGTTTTTCTTTACATAATATATTTGTATATACTGTGTATATT
>JAUCMS010000048.1:9707920-9751325 GCA_032357445.1 Enteromius radiatus
GAACACAGCTCATGCACGGAGCTCTCTTCTAATGAGGTGATTATCAGAATCAGGTGCGTTAACAAAGAGAGACATGCCAAATATGCAGAGCAGGGGGGCGCGAGGACCAGGGTTGAGAACCACTGCCTTAGAGGTAAAGGTTTTGCTTTGTGAATCAATCTTTTATGATTGGCTAACCTCTGCATGTTAAATTCGCTATGGCTGCATACATCAAACCTTTTAAATGCAAAGTATTGAATGGTATAGAAACTCAATGCCTTGAGTTGTTGTCAGCTGTCCCCTGGTCACAGAATAATGAAGCGTAATGGAAATCTTGCTGCGCTGTTGATGGAATATTGAAGTCGTAGCCCAGGGACAATGTTTGTGACATTTTGTCAGTTTTTAAATGATTTTCTGTCTGATGCAGAAAAGCATAAATGCCTTTTTCTAAAGGTAATACTTCACTGTTGTCATTGTAAAGAAAGGGCTCTAGATAACAAAACCACCATAAAAGTTTTGAGCAGCTGTTTAGTGAATGCTTTTTCTGTTACATCTTGGCATTTGTGCACGCGGGGGAGCAGAGGAAATAGCTACATTGTGGTATGTGGTTCTGTAGTGATATCCTGGCTTCAGGGATATGAACTGTGATAAAGAGCAAAGCAACTTCTATTTGGGCAAGAGGCACAGGAAAAGAGATGATGGGCCGAAGGGATGAGTTTGATAAATTTACTTTAAATGTGCAACCATTTTAGGAGAGTTTTGTCCTCCTCTCCCTGTATTATACTCTGTCTACACTATCTTATGACAACAAATCATATTTGGAAAATTGGAGTTGTTGGGCATTTCGACACACAATTTGCAAGGAATTTGATGCAACGATCCTTCATAAAGTTTCATGCTCACTCTGTGAGGGCTTAGGAACTCGTGAGCTCCCTTAATAACCCACGGATTTGCATTTGTCTAGAAAGCGAGCATGCAGCAGTTGTGCGAGCCGGTGAGGAACGGCCTCAGCTGTTCAGACAGGCACCAGTGAAGTGTGAAGTTGTTATTTTTGGGTCCGTTCCTTGTGCTCACCTACACTGTGTTTTGATGCTCTTTTTAAAGTGGCTCTTGCCAGCCAGATATATAAGAGGTCTTGGCCCCGAACAGCTGCAATAACCATTCTTTCTGTCTGCGCTCTCGCCTGTCACCCCTCAGGTCCAGTGACAGCACCCGGTGCTGATTTTGTGCACCTCTGATTGTAATCCGCCACTCAAGACCTCTCCACACGAGTCTCTTGATTAGAGAGCGGTCATTAGAGCAGAGAACGATACCCTGCGCTTGAGCGCTCGTGCTTTAGCATTTGCGGCCGTCTGCTGGATGTCTTGCCTCTTGGTTGGACAGATCGGCATTATGTTAACCCTTTTGGAACATAGCTGTGAAAGCATGTTGGTTCTCTTGCCTCATTGCCAGGACGACAGACTGCAAGATATGTCTTTTTTTTTTCCTAATTTAAAAAAAAAAAAATTTAGAGGAACCGGTTGGCCGGAATCCAAATCTGCCACTGTGTCATTGCCATCCCTTGGTGGCTCCAATCCAACTGCTCAGATTCAGCACTTTTCCCCTCCTGCTGCTGTAATGTGGCCTTGCTAAGATAATGTATCTTTTTCAAGATAAAGCACACGTCTCAGCACTAATATTGATGTGAAGTTTACTCCATTTGTGAGAGCTCCTTGTTCTTGTTTTCTCCCGTCAGGGGCTACAATGCACTCTGTAGCTCATGCATGAAAGCTCAATTTAAAGAGTTTTGCAGGCCACGAGTTCCCTGACTGCTCTGGTAGGAACCGGATAAATTGACCTGTGGTTGCTGGAGCCGTAGAGCATCAAAACAGGGCAAATTCTGCTTGAATTATTCATATAATATATCTCGAAGCACACTGACTTGGATTTTGGTGGGCAGTAACTGGATTTTGATACTCTAAATGATCTCTTAATGCACTGCCGCTTCAGCCAGGTAGTGAACCCACTCATGCTGTTAGTTAGTTAGTTAGTTAATCTTCTTATGGAGTGGCATGGTTATGTAAAGAGGTTGTTGTCATCATTTACTCACCATCATGCCGCTCCAAACCTGTTAATGACTTGTTAAGAAAAATATATTTTGTGTGTGTATATGTGATATAAAACAGACGCTAAATCAAATATTATGTTCCACAGAAAATAGAAAGTCATACAAGTTTTAAAACATCAGTTTTTGATATGGGTCTCTTGGTTTGTCTAGAGACTGAACGACTGAATACATGCAAAATGAATACATGCAGTGTTGTTTTAATGATATGGCAAAAATATTGTATTTTTTTCTTTAGCCAAAATCATGATCAAAGATTTGCTCATTATTCTGTTTTTACGTTGGGTTTTAAATTTTCCGGTATCAATCGGACAAAACTGCTTAATGTTAAATTTTGCATTTTATGTTCCTCTCCATCTTTAGGTGGCCTATGATTTATTAATAAGGTGTGTACTGAATTTGATCGTATATAATTTTTAAGTTATGTTGTCTTTCCATTTGGATTACTGTTATCTTAGAAATGGATGATTTATGATAATCATCTAGAATCATCTACAATATTATCTGTGATAATATTGGTTTTGAGTGGGGCTCGGCGATGTATTCATGCACATCTCGTCAGTAAAACTGGTTCTTTGATTAAAGGTAAATTTCCATCAACTGTTTTCAAATGGAGCAGTTAATACACAGAGCCGTAGATCACTGACAATGCAATATTGTGTTCATTTTAGCGGATTCATCTGCGATACTGAAGCCAATATTGCGTAGCTTGTCAGTGTATTAAGTCCCGTTCCATGTGAAAACAGGGGATGGAGATTTACCGCTAATCAAGAAAGAATATATCGCCCAGCCCTAGTTTTGAATGGTTTTTGTTTTAGGTTATTAAGCCATGTTAACATCTGCACACCATACTTAAAGAACTTTTAAAAAAGGCATTAAGAAATAGCAGAGAACTTTTTATCTCATGACATGACAAAGCTTTTTGATATTTGGTTTTCTTTTCAAATTCATAAATAAATACATTTCTGAAAACAAAAAGTGTGTGGAATGAAATATTGTGTCGAAATCATATTTCAAATCCAAATCACTATGTTGATGAAAAAATATATCACACATAGGCTATCGCACAGCCCTTACCTGAAGAGCAGAATATAATATAATATAATGTTATATTATAAACAATAATTTGATGTTGCAAACACATCTGAAAACTAAGGAGGGAAAAGCTGCTTAAGGAAAAGTTCACAATCCAAGTTGTCCTGAACATGAGACGTGCTTTTATATTAAGCGCTTCAAATGAACCCATAAACTGTGAAGATTAAAGTGACTGGCTCTTTTTCCTGTGTTGTTTAATACATTTAAGACCAGTTTTTTTAGCGCATAAATTACATCTTTGGCTTGTAAGCTTATCAGTAAATGTTAGGAAGTCAAAGAGTCTTTCCATTTGGCATAACGGCTCATTCTGGCACCAATGGGTCTGAGGAAAGTAGAATACGAATGCAGTAATTCTGACTAAAGTATACATTTTTCTAAACTGTTTAGCATTCAGAAGTGGAAGTGCTTTAAATATTTTCCACCATAAACTGCAGTGTAAAGTAGTGTGTTGCAGAAGTATTGACAGAGCTGTTGTTTAGTCCGTAAACTACTGCTTAATAAAAAAAGGAATTTTAACTTGTTTATCTTTGGCTCTACAGGAAACATAGCGATCTGTAATTTCAGAAGAACTGAGGTATATCAAGAAATGTCCCTATTTAATGCACACTAAAACTGTCTAGCTACTGTAATTGAATGAATCTAAGCAAGGCCTGTTTTTCTGCAGAAAACCTGGGTGGTAATCTGTCTGAAACCCACCGGTGTGTCCCTTATATTCTCCCCTGCTTGCTCCTGTTATTGCTTTGTTAATCGATGTGCTCTGATTCGTTTCACAGGAATGCCTGCAGCGTCTCTGAAGACTCACCTGCAGATCCCGAGCTCAGGCGAGCAGAGCCACTTTTGATGAGATTCTGGGAGGACCACACTGTCAACCAGAGGTAAGATGGGAGCCGGTCAGGGTTTATTGCTTTACCAGTTGGAACGTTGTTGTGTGGCCTTGCTGTTTCTTGTAATGTGCTTGCACCAGCTGCTTGCCTGTCAAAGGACAGAACACTGAGCAAACAAAATTGAAAGTCCTCAAATGGTCACATGTAGTCACATTAATACTCTCAAGAAAATTCCGATCCCCCCCCCCCTACTTTATGAGGGCTGTATGTAAGTTTGAATTTATCCAAAAGTGACAAAAATCTGTCATTAAAAGTCGGAAACCCAGATATTTTGAAGACCGTTTCAACTGTTTTTCAGTGGACAGTGCCTTTAGTTTGCAGGTATGATTTCCTGGCCATGCTCCATTATTCTATTAATAAAAAATGTCAAATTGCCACATTCTGGCTATGGTTTGTTAGTAGATTTTTAAAGAGACGTCTGTATTGAAGAATTGCTTTGCAGTAGGTTATAAAGCATCATGTATGAAGCATTTCCCTTCTGTATTCAGAGAGACTGAAAGGCACACGAGTCCCACTGATGGCAGTTACCAGTGTTTCTGATCCGCCACAAAGATTTGGAGAAGAGCCCGACTGTATCCCTCACGCGGTTCACATTCCTGCCTGTGGGAATGCATGAAAAATGAAACCTTGGATTCCTTACCAAATTGAAATTCTGCCAATCTGTTGTTTTGCTGTGAGCTGTATTTGATCATTTAGGTTAAAATGCTTCAAATAGTCACTGCTAAACATTTTCAGATGTTTATGCTTTTGTAACGGAGCTGCACATTCAGTCTCATAGAGCTGCGTACTTGATGCGGGCCTGATGGTGATGTGATGTTTACGGGCATCATTGATCTTTACATCAACTCCTCTTTTGTTTTTCACCTTATAGAAGTGAAGGTGGAAGATGAATTATAAACGTTCATAAATAATTGAGAGCCATCGGCAGAAGTGAATTATTAATAAGTGAAAAAGGCATCACTCTAGATGCATTGTGATGGGCTAACATGAGCTTGTCTTAGTTTCATGAAGCACAGACGTGTTATTTCCTCTCCTTAAGAAAGTGTGGTTTTGTTAGAGCAACTGGAGTAGGCCTGCTTGCAATTTATTTTTGTGATGCATCCTATATTCTTTTTTTATCTGAAGATGGAATCAGATTTCCAATCAGAATTTTTGGCAACTATTAGGTGCTTTTAACAAATACCCCCCTTCCCTCACTATTTCATTAACTTCTTGTTTTGTTTTTTTAATGCAATGTATAAACAGTTTTCAGTTTTATACCAAACAGGAAAGTGTACTACTTCAGTATTTTGAATACAAATATCTAATCAAGTCACATTTGCTTGATATTTCTACTTTAATCATAAACAGTTTGATTAGCTTCTCAGAAAACAAGACTTCTGATATGGTGTCATTTTGCATGTCAAAAAAAATATTGTTTAGATATTTGCACTGGAAAACAAGACAAAAAATAGTGAGGAAAAGCATTACTTTTGTGTAGTTTAGAAGGTGCAGTAAAAAACCTACTTATTCTAGTTAAGCTGTTTCTTTAAACTTAATTAAAAAGTAAAGTATATCTGAAGTTGTTTTTCTTTCTTTTTTTTAAGTGTTGCTCATTGTCTGCTCTCTGTCTAAACATGAACATTTAAAGAACATATTGACACATTGTTCAATTCAATTTGGTCCTTTAATTGAAATTTATTTTTGTTAGTAATACCATTGATTTACCGTCATAAAACCTAATCCTGCGGTTTAGTTGAGTAACACAACTTTGCCTTTTTAAAACATATTGCTTCCCTTATACTTCATAGTGAAGTTAAACTGCATATATGTCAACATATAATTAAAATTAAGCTGTTAACATGTTAACACATATATCAACATTTCAACGAGTGTACCTCCATAATTTGCATGTAGAATCTGATGTTTTTAGGAACAATACCTGAGATCTCCATGCTGGTTTGACATCACTGCTATCTTACATAATGACAATAAACACTAACTACGAGATGTAGGCCAGGTGAGCAGATTTCAGATTTAGAAAGTGAAAAAGTGCTGTCTAATATGTTTTACTCTTTAGACACATTCATCAGAATTTAGGCTGTGTTTCCCAGAAGTATCGTAAGCCTAAGTAGATGGTACCGCTGGCACCAATGGTTTCTAAGATCTGCTTAGGTTTACAGCACTTTCGGGAACCACAACCTTGGTCTATGCCAGATACCAAGTAGTGGCTTGACTTTGACTCCATGTGAAATGGCTTGGCAAGATCTGGAGATTTTGTGGAATCTAATTGTACCTAAAGAAGACCGATTCTTGAATAAATTCAGGTCTTTTCTGACCTGTGACTAAACACTTGATCCTTAGCTGGAGCTCGACTTGCTTGACGTCAAACACTGACTTTATTTGTGTCTGCTTTGTGTTTACTATTACACACTTGTTTTGCAAGTTTAAAAAATGCAAAAAAAATATTTGCATTTTATTCATTCAGCAGACGTTTTTATACAAAGCAACTTACAAATGAGGAACACAATAAGTGAACTCATTTTAAGGAGGCAGAATAGAATAGGTGATACAGAGGATAGCTTTTATGGAATTAGTGCATAGGAAGTGTATAGAAATATATATACCATTCAAAAGTATATTTTTAAGAACACATTGAATTATAATGTATAGGCATTTTTGATTATATCTGTTTCAAGTAATTAATGTTGAACTTTCAACATTTCTAATGTATTTCCTAAGTGCCAAATCAGCATATTACTATGATTTCTGAAGGATCATGTGGCATTGAAGACTGGAGTAATGATGCTAAAAGTTTCAGCTTTGCAGTCACAGTCACAATTGTAATCAAATTTCTCAATATTACTGCTTTACTGTATTTTGATCAGATAAATGCAGCGTTGGTGAAGTCTTTTAATAACATTAAACATTAAAAAATGTGAATGTAGCATTCGTGCATCAACAAGATAAGCCTCATGATTATATACCCACAGTGCCTTTGTAAACAAACAGTGGGGATAGTGCAAAGAACCTGTGCTAACAGATAGAACCCACACTGTGTCGTTTGTGGTTTCAACAACAACAATTTTAGTAGATCAGCATCTAAACATTCACAATGAGTCCTTTTAACACTCGTTCTCTTGCACTAAATACGGTTAATTATGCGCCCAAGATCATTTGCTCTAGACAATGGCAGTGCCAAGAGCACTAGACTTGTGCCGTCTTCGTCTTTTGTGTGAATGTTTTTAAATGTAAATTCAAACTTACAACTGTTGCACAGGGTGCCTGGATCATGTCTATGAATACTAATGAAACGGCCTTTTGAGCAAATTCACGTGATGTTTAAACAGTACTGGTTTACTCTCTCTGTCATCCCGTTTTTGTGCTCTTTCTCTCCTGATTTCTCATTCTGTTTTGGGATTGTTGCAGCAGTGGTCAAGGTGAGGTTTGTGTCTCTTCCCATTTTCAGAATGATTCTCTGTGGATGTAACATTGTCTGGGCTCTGTATATGGCTTGTGCTGCTTTGTCAAAGGAAATGAAGGTGAGATTTCAAACAGCTGACAGCTGCATATTGGCCGAGACCTCTGATGACTGTACCCGACACACTCCAGAGTCATCCTGCCCTGCCAAATCATCACAATTCCACACTTGAAAGAAATTTTTCTGACAAAGCAGCATCCACACATGGTTCAGGTGGTCACTGGTCCTGCGGAGTGCAAGGAACCGTTGGGATCGCTCGCATCGGCTCATTCGGCATCTGGCATTAACATTCACTCTGAGCCATACGGAAAAGCGAGATAACCCACCGAGCTTTTGTTGTCCTTTATCTGTGCGTAGCATTAATCGTACATAAACTTAATTACTGAAAAGACTCTACCTACAGAAATGTGTATTAAACCACTGCCCGTTTATGTATTGCTGTTATGTTCCCGTTGTGGCCATCATTCTCCGCATCCTAGTTCAGTTGACAGCCGACAGCCAGCTGGTGTTTTTGTGTGTGTATGTGTATACACATGCCCATCCTCGCTCAATCCTGTTCCCTACACGTCCCTCTGTGTGTCTTGCACCACTGCCCTCTAACTGCTGATTGATCAAATCCACCTGGAGACCAACACCCTTCTTTCATTTCCCAGCACCTTGGGAGACAAGAAGCAGGTTGCCTGCTAGCTCCACACAGCCTCCTTTGACCTGCGGAGTCTGCACGGTTGCAGCACAGCAACAGGAGTGGTGCTTCGACCCACTTTAGCAGACACAGAGGTGCTTTAACTTTAGCTCATGTCCTTTTTGGGCAGCCTAAATAGAACAAGCACCTGGTATCGATCAGTCTCTCTCATGGGCTCCACATGCTTGCACTTTGTTGCTCGGTGCAGTGGTAATGCTACTAACATACTCAGACATACGCACTCATTCACAATTAAACATCCCCCTGTTTTCCTGGCAGCCCCTCATGTTCTTTTCACAGTCCCAGAACAATAAGCCGTCTCAACAATCTCCGAGCGCTCTCTTCATGATCCAGGGCAGTCACCAGCAGGCCACATGTGCTAGCATGCTTCAAGTGCTCAAATGTTCTCCAAGTAGGGTGGAGACCAGGAAAAGAGCCGTCGACTGGGATGCTGGGTGGAAATGTATTCCCCCCTGTAACGTTCAGCAGAGATGCTACCGCTGCTCTCTCGCTCTTTTCCTCCCCAGTTGCTGTTCAACTCAATTATCTGATTCGCTGAGTAGTCTGTTCCGCTCTCATAATGTGCGGTGCTATTAGGAATTCTCTGCATGCTGTGGGGGGAATGAGGCCTACAGGCCTTGCCCCCGGGAGCCATCCTTCAACCCAGAGAGCTCGGCGCTGACGCAAAACAAAAAGAATCCTTGCTTTTTTCCGACTAATCCTCTATATTTTCTCCATTGATTCAGTCTACACGTAATTTCTTTGAGAAATATTGTCATGAGAGATAATCTTTAGGATATGAAACTAACCTTTTGAATTGAGTCAATTTTTTTTGCTTTGTTGTGCTTTTATCCTAAAAAAAAACATTGAGTCAGCTCTTATTTTCATTTGGTCTTCATTTCAAGTCTTCATTTTGATAATTCAAACATAAATTAAGGTCTCTGTATGCACCTGTCCTTATATCATAATGAAGAAAATTTCCTTTTAGTGAAAATTAAATTCTTGTAAATAAAATATTTTTGATAATCTTATTTATTTTTATTAATTTCTGTTCATACCACTTTCAGTTTTTGTTGTTCTAAAATAAATACAAAAATATTATAGGCAGGCCCTCATTACTGTGTAAATACTAGGGCTGTCCTGAACTAAGGATTTTTCTGGCGGCCATTTTTGAAATGCCTCTCATGCATCCAAGTGCAGCTTGTATCTCTTTGAATGGGAAAACATATTTTATTGGCTTCCTGTGATTGATTAGTTAAGTGTTTTCCCCCCATTCAAATCTATACGAGTGGCATGTCTTGGGTATTCTATAGTCATTCATTTTAGTTATTAGTCAACTAATCGTATGTTTGTTAATAAACCATTTATATAATTATTATAAGCGTTTTGCCTACAAAGCCTAATAAGTGCCCAAGCGCAGACAGTTTCGGTTTAAGAGAGGAACTCGGCGACACTGACTCATTATCACCAGTTTGGTTTCATTATTTGATGTATGATGATGATGTATGATTGGATGTCCTGACAGGGGTACTGTATTACCATAAACAAGCCGTTAACAATCTGTGACTTCGCCCGTGTGTGTGTGTTTTGTTTCTCAAAGTAAGCGACTAAGGGTTTGTTGCTTATTAGGGGGCATCCCTAGTAATTACTTTATTAAAACGTCAAATAATTTAGCCTTTTATGATTAAATGTTTTATAATAGCAAAGTGTTTTAGGCTTTAAAAATGTAACGCATAAAACATATTTATGATTTAACAACTTGTTAATTTAGAGATTAAATGTTGTTTTTGAAACTTTATATTTACACATTTTTACTATGGACTTCCTATATGTCATTGACCCAATTACTCTTGCATTCACTTCAGAATGCAGCCATCTTCTCCATTGCTTATTCCAGAAGGGAGATGGGTTATTGTCCATCTTACTTCCCTACCTCCCTTTTCTGTATGTGAGTGGAAATGGCCCTCAGCTGGAACCGCATCAAATATGAGTCCATCATCTCTTCCTCCCTATCACATGTGACTTGGTCTGGTAGATTTAGACCCTTCCCAACCTGACTTCTCATGGGGTGATGACTCCATTTAAGCATGCTGTGCTGATGAAAGTGACAGAGACAGTTCCCGTGTGTATAGATTCCCCCTCACCGAGAGAACGTTTCCTCCACAGTAGCCTGAAAGCTGGACTCGACTTAGCACCCTGACGATGGAACCACTTAGTGGATTTTAGCTTCAAATGTCAGACCGGTACCCCAGGGATGCGTTGCACTAATGTGATTTTTATAAATAACATTATTCAGCACTTTATTCTGCACTGAAGTAGCAGCATCTACTCTACTGAAGAAATGATAGTGTCTGATCTGAAATTTGATGAAAGTTGTTGACTGACCTTTCACTCAAACTGTAGAGCTTATTATCGATTGGCGCGCCACATGCTTGACTGTCAACATGAGTAAGATTTTCTGCAAAATCCCGCAGTGAACCTTGAGCCAAGTCTCCCTGATGACTCACTGCGTCACTGTGATTTAAGCTAGTTGGACTTTTTTAAATTTTAAAGTGGCTTTTGCTTATTTTTCAGCAAAAAAGCAAATCACTTTTTTAAAAAAAACATGTTTGGTCTATTTGTGTGCGCCTTTCCAATGATGTTGACATTTTAAGATGCTCATCTCTGCAAGAGTCGTTCCCTGTGTCTGACAAATAGCACTGCCAATTCCAGAAGAGATGCCAGCCAGAATTCCCCACTGAGAGCTTGGACACACACACTGATGATCAAGGCAGTGCAAATGCTACACCTCGCCTTCAAATGGCACCCGGCGCTCTGGCAGTTGGGAAGACGAGCAAGAGAATAAAGCAGGATGGTTTCAGGGTGTTTTGGGTGGGTGGATGTGGATTGACGTGCGTCTTTGTTCCGACTCAAGTTATTCCAGTATGAGTCAATGTTCTGACAGTCGTATTGGATATATCTTAGGGGCTGACCATAAAAAGGTAGCTACTGTTTATTTAAAAAAAAAAAAAAAACGATTAGTGTTGGATAATGCTTACTGGTCTAAAAATGTGTAGATTATATTGTTATATTACTGGTCCAAAGTCAAAACTGAAGTAATATTGCAAAATATTTTGATAGATTTTAAAATGTGACCTTTTTTTGGTTTGTTTTGTCATTAACCATTACTCTAGTTTACTGTACATGGTCACTGGCCTTCAGAAACCATTAAAATGATCAATAATTCAATAATTATTAATTTAATAATACATAATACATTTTAATCTACAATTCAATTTCAAGAAGACTGTCAACAGTTAAAAAAAAAAAACTGCAGACATTATTTAATGAGTTTGTTTATTTTCGACTTTTTTCTTGAAATTTAATAGGTTTTTTTTGTAACAATGTAACAACTTTTTTCTATTAATTTGTCTTTTTTCGTAACATTTTTCTTAAAATTTAATGAATTTAACATAAATTTTAAAATATATTTAATATTTTACAGTGCATTTTATTATATACTTCATAAATTAAATATATAAATAAAATCCATTTACAAAATATTGAATATAACATTTATATATTTTCAAAATTTAAAGCTTTTTCATAATATATTATTGTTTTGGTTTTTATTTTTGTTCAAATAAATGCACTATTGTGCATTCCGATCTTTTGACCAATGGGGAAAAAGGAATATAATGCCCACTTTGCACTTTCCATCAATTCTTTGTGCGTAAAATCAAATTGTATTATAATTTATTTTTGTAAATAAATAGGCTGTTTCACAATGAAATGGGTCACAAGCAGAATTTAACATTGACTTTTATGTTATTCTTATATTCTTATTCTTATGTAGCATAAACATTCTTTCCTGATAAGCAGTGTTGTTAAATGTAACAGCTGTATATAGCAGTTACTGCTTTGGATCTAGTGAAGCAAAGATGCATATATTAGCACTCATCAATAGCACTATCCCACACTGCTCACACACAAAGCTTACCCTGTGGCCCGGCTTATACCTGTGACTTTCACCACCTGGCTTACTTAGTAGGATTTGGCATCAGAAACGGGATGCAGAGGATGGCAGATGCCAGTAGAGTTGTGTGTGTGGTGTTGCCTTGTGAACTAATGGCTGCACCTGTGGTGAAAAGAGAGACCTGTGGCTGAATGAGCTTCAGAAGTCACTTGTTCAGTTCCAGGGTTAGGACGAGTTTCTCCTTGGAGTGTCTAAATGTAGCTGGACCGACCCCTAGTGCAGATTTAATTTAGATCACAAGTCCTCTGAGCTCAGAACTGTAGTTTTCATCTGAAGGAAAGGCTAATCGGGTATTTACACATGTTAGGCTTGGGCACCCAAAGTCTTTAGCTCAAAGTTTACGAAGTGAAAAGTGCTGATGAAAAAAAACCTGCCAGTAATACTCCACCCGTTTTGGGTCTTTGAAGGGCTTGAAATGAGTACACCCTCCTGAAAGTTATAACAAAAAATGCTATTTTTGATCAACAGGTAAGTATATTGAACCAAAATGTAAACTTGGGATATCTGGGACACAACAGGTACAAAAGGGCGATTGTAAATTATCTCCACCATGGTTGATCAATGTTTTTATTTGCGTGAGCGACACAAAAAACATCCTGTGAGTAATATTCGCTTTGCGTTTCATGTGAAAACACCATAAATAAGAAAATATTTTACATTTGCTGAATTAAATCTGGGATGAACTCATTTCTGCAATCCTACATTTTAAGTAAATGGCTAATTTACTTGTTTTAAGTATTGTCATATTTAAAATTTTCAATAGTTTTGTCCAAAAACAATTAGTTATAGGTAATAATACAGAATTTTTCTTTGATCAGTTGACTAGTACTTTGGGAACCCTGCCAATTAGTATATTATTAAAATATGTAGTTTTTCAGTTCCTCTTTTAGATCCAGAATGCCGGTGTAACAGCAATTTGAACCTTGTTTCTTGCAGCTGAGGCTAAGTACAATAAGGCCAATAAAACACACAGATGCACACACACACACACACAATCACACTTGCAAACATATACTTCTCCTTTTTTCAGCAGTTAATCTCAGTAGTGTGATTATACAGTTGTTTCTTGGTTTTTGCCAAGCTGCAGCCGTGTGAGCTTCAATTAAGGTGTAACGTAAGGTTTGACCCTTCAGAAATCGATGGCTGTTAGTGCTCAGCCCGTCTAATTGGTAGTCAATGTGATGAATCTTGAGGGTGGCCAATCGTATTTGTTTCCTCTGAAATCCAATAGAGTAAATTCACTCTCCCTCTGTTCCTCGTTCATGTCAGCATGATGCATTGCTTCTGGCTTTGCTATAACTTCTAAAGCAACATCCTTTCTCGCTCTCTCCCTCCTCTCGCCTCTTTTAACCTAAATCCCTCCTTCCCTTTCTCAGAGTGAAAGAGGAAATCTTCTTGTTCCCTAAAGCTATGTGGCATATAGAATATGCCGAAAAGATTAAGGCACTGGGGTTTTTTTCCCCTTCCTGTTTTGATGACCCTACACAATAGCGTTTGCTCTCATTTCTGCTTATTTCCAAGTAGATTCAGCCTGCAGTTTTATGTAGGCTACACATTCGTCTTTGAGCTGGTGTCATGTTTGTTCTCGCTGGGATGGTTTCTCACATTAATAGGGGCAAAGTTGTTTCTGTAAGGTGTTCCCTTACGCTGCCTCTTCTTCCGACAAGTATTAGGAAGGTGAGATGGTATAGTTGGCTACGTGCTTCATAGATGATGCATTATGTGTAAGCTTGTCCTTATGGCTTTAGCTTATTACTTTTTCTATACATGGATTATTGTACCAAAACCACTTCACTGGGAGGTTTTGCACTAGCTCTTGAGTGCTGAGCTGTCTTCTTAACCATTGAGTCCTTTTGTTTGGACTTTAAGAGAACTATGTTCCAAATCCTTCATGGTGTAGAAAATAAATGTGTGCCATGAACACACCTGATGTGGTGGTGTTGGAATTGTTGGAAATATATTTGAAAAGGTTCGCTGTAATCCTTTTGTTATTAAATAGTTTGTTGCAATCAGATTGTTTTACTAATTTAATTACTAATATAAATAATAGAAACGGTTGGAGGTTTTTTTTTTTATGCCGTTATCTGATTACTTTTATTAGTTTCACTAATGCGGAGTCATTTGTTTTGTAATAGTAGCACAAGAGACTGTGTAATTTCTTTTTTAATGAATTAACAAAATGCAGTCTGGCTGGTATAGTTCATTTTCAAAATGAATAACTTTTGAGCAGGTTCTTTTTTGTGTGTTTTTGTGTATTCAAACAAATACTGCTTACAATGTGCTGTATGACATTTTTACATTTTGCTTCTGAGACTTGAATCACTTGAGTCATGTGTATACATAATTTTATTAAATTTTTTTCCCAAAATACTGATGAAAATGTTTTTTTGTTTTATTTTAATTAAGCAAGTATGCAATATGATCAAAAGTAACAGTAAAAATATCTATAATGTTATTTTAATGGTATGTTATTTAGATTTTATTTTACATTTATTCATTTATTTATTTATTTTACTATTTTATTATTTAAAGAGCCCTTAAAATTATATCATGGTTTCCACAAAAATATTAAGCAGAATTGATGATAATTTGAAGACCAAATTAGCATACTAGAACATTTTTATAGTTTTTTCCCAAAGTATTAAGATAGATGGATGGCTGGATGGATGGGTGAGTTTTATTTCAAAATAGATATTATTGGTACTGAAAGAATCATTAATGGAATCATTAAGGAGAAGTAAACATTAAGAGAATCATAAAAAAAGATTATAAATATTACTGATAATAAACATGTTTATTGTATTCGCAAGGCTCGTAATGAAAGCATAAATCTCTAGAGGCATGTGGTCTAAAAGACGGAACATGATGAAGCATGAGTCAATGGTGTAGCCCAGAGCATGTTATCAAGGGGATATTTTAAGCAATTGATATCAGAATTTAATTTCCCAAATAAACAATTTCCAGTGCTAACAGATATTTATAATCTTAACATTCAAAATGATTTGCTTGATTACATGTGGTCTAGAATTGGTGGTTTTTGTGAATGCTTTTTAGAACAATAGAGCAATAAATTATCATTGTCATTATTTGCAATCATATCAGCCAAAATGTCTATTACTACCAGTAACCTGAAGCTTGTACAAGAGGAAAAAAGAGAGGACTATAGCCTTATCAGAGACAGTTTTCCCCCCCTTTAGTGAAACCTGAAGCGTCTTTTGTCCTGCCTCAGCACAAATGGAGCCTGGATAACAAGAGCAATGTACAAACTGACACGGACACTCCATTGTGTTTGTCTCTTAAGAGGAGCTTTACATAGACGTCTCATTGTGTTTCAGACACTGGACTCCAGAGCAGAACTTCACGCCTGCGCTGATGGCATTCCATTAGGCTCTATCATAATAAACCCCATCTAATCACAGCTAATAAAACCTGGTGCTTTGACACAGTTCCCTTTTAAACAACGGGTTAAAAAAAGACATGTAAGCGGTTTGCGCAGCTGTCCTGGATCAATCGAGCGCGAGCTGTGGGAGATTAGACAGCCTGTTATATCCTTCTTAATAGCATTGTGCTATTGTGTCTCCACTGAGTTTGATGGACAGAATAGGATATGGCCCTGGCCTCAGGACTGCAATAGAAGCTGAGAATTGAATCTTTTTGAAGATATGGCCGAAGACGTGGAGGGTTCTAATTTTTTTTTTCTTGTCACTCTAAGGATGTATGACTGTATATACCATCACTGGACTTTTTTTACAATATGAAGCACCCCTTATTCCCTTTTAAATTTGTTTAATATGTATTTTTAAACCGATTCTATCCTTTTCTTGCCAGTTTTCATTTCTTGATGAAATATTACTTTAAATAGTAGCCATATTATATCTTGATGCTTATTTATATTTGAATCGTGACAGACATGTTTACTGTGAATCATTGTATGGAAAGTGGCTTGTTTAGCATTATTTTGTGTTATAAGCAAAAGTCAACTGCATATGAGTTTGAATTGGCAGGAGTGCGAGTACATAATGAAATAATTTTCATTTTGGGGTAAACTAAGCCTTTTAACGTCTGTATTGTGAGTGCAGCAGGAAATACTGTAGACTTGATTTACCCATTAGCATTTGATTAGCTTGTGAAAGTGGGCTGTGATATAATTATTACTGATGCTTTCTAATGCAGTCATCCTTACTACTATTGCAGATACTTTGGCTGAAGTGTTTTTCAAGACAGACATACCTCTGTGATTTAAAGGGTTACTCCACCCTAAAATGAAAATGTTGTCATTAGCCAAGTTTCCATCCAAGGCATTTTTGCGAAAAAAAATAAAAAAATAAAAAAATAAATATTTAGTACTTCAAAATTTTTACTGATATAGCTGATGGATAACATTTTGTAAATGTCTACACAGTATTTTTCCATTTAACTTTAGCGGATAAATTCTATACCGATACTTCAAATGTCGCAAAAAAAATGTTTGGACCCCCTTTGTCAGGAAAAAGAGCTTTAAGGCGAATAAATGTAGTGTCACATGACAGAATTAGCCTATTGGCACGGTGTTGCTTGTGTCTAAGAACCTTAGACTACTTCAAAAGCGCATTGAATCATATTCATATTATTGCATCTAACATTGTATAAATGGTAAAAAGATGGAAACAGCTTACTATACTCGTTCAAAAATAAGACATTATTCGAAATATTTATTTTATTTGTGTACATTCACAATAAAAATGGTCGTGCTTCTGTAAATAATTAACTGAACACAAGAATGAACTGAAATTCTGCTTATAGGCTGCTACTTGTTGCAGGTTTTTTTTTTTTTCTTTCGTTTGGTTAAATTATTTTTTATTTACAAAAAATATATATTTGGCATATGGGCCTTTTTTCTTTTATATCTTATGTTTTTCTCTGTTCGCACAAGCTCTGCGCGTGATGTGATGTGAACCCTCATGTTCTGTTTATGCTGCTTTTTTCATGTATAAAATTAATCCCTGGAAACAAATTGAGCTATTTTTAATGGGTCACAGCCACGTATCAATTCAAATTTAATGCACTAGTAATTTAGTATAATCTTGTCGGTTAATAATAAAATAACCTAAATTAACATTCCTGTTTCCAATACAGTCTAATAAAACAAAATCAGGAAAACAACAACAAAAATCAACAACTGCACCTGCTTATGAGTAGCCTATGGCTTGATGCTGGAGTGTCTAAATAGTCTATAACAAAGTACAAAAACATGAAAACTCATTGAACTTGCTATGTTTATGTAGGCCTCCATAATTTAATAACGGACTAAGGTTTCTTTTTTTGTTTCTCAAATGGATGAAGAACAGACTATTTGCATATGATTTGTGCAATAGGTGAAATTATGTATGGAAACAGATTAAGGGCAATTTTTTTTGCGATACACCAAAACTTATGCAACAATTAGGTTTTTTTTTTAAGGATGACGTCATGACGCACACCATTTTTTCGGTAAAAGGCCAGTTGAATGGAAACAGACTGGAGATAGCAAATTTAAATCAAAAATAAATATTTAAAAATTTAAATTAAAAATAAATAATAATAATAATAAAGTATATTTTATAGAAAAGATGTTCAGTGATGTGTAAAATTATATAATGATGTAATCTGAAAACAAAACTATTACTCAATGAGGTGGAGTGAGTTATAATACAGATATTGTGCTATTAAAATGCCTTGCATCAAAAGGCCTGTGTGTGAAATGCAATATTTGATTTAGTTGATTCACTCTTTGAAATTGATTTTGTGTGATTGCCCTTCAGCGTAATCTCATTCATAACGTCCTCAAGATGAATTCACTGTTATCT
Organism: Enteromius radiatus; assembly: GCA_032357445.1. NCBI lineage: Eukaryota > Metazoa > Chordata > Actinopteri > Cypriniformes > Cyprinidae > Enteromius > Enteromius radiatus. The sequence continues at coordinate 9,725,965 of JAUCMS010000048.1, forward strand.
TTTGGAGGTAATTTCAGGGTCAAGTCTAAATTTTCTTACTGGAGATAACAAGCAACACGTTTGAAATCAATTTTTCTGACCTTTGTGGCTCCAGTGTCCTCTGAAATAAAGGTGACATTTCTCTTTCTCTCTCTTATTTCTACTCTCCCCCTGATCTTTGAGAGCCCTCTGTAGTTAAAGGGGCTAAAAATAGCCTGGTTCCCTTCGTGTTGTGCAACCTAATTAAGAGAAGAGGGACGGAGGTGCTTCCGAGCATCTGGGCTCGGTATGTAATGGCTGCCCTTGTTTTTATTTGCTAGTGGATGCGCACCGCTACCAATTATCCCCTGTAGCATGGCTTACCACTGAAGACATACTTAAAGAAGCTGACGGAAGTTTTTCTGCACCCGTTCCCGGAGCGCTGTGTCGCAAGAGCTTCAGTATAAGCAGTTTCCTTTCGCATAGAATGTCATTCTGAACATGGAAAATCATTTATTTTGGGAATTATGAGTAATATGAGTGTAAAGCCTCGCTTGTAGATACCAGGTGGATTCGTGCAAAGTGACTAGTTTCTTCCCCTTTTAAATTTCTTCAAGACTTCCCTGAGTTTAATGTTCACATGGGGCTTGAAGGCTAGTTAAATCAAAATATCTCTCAATTCTGCACTTTTAACCCTGCAGATTGTCATTTAAAATGAAATCGAAGCTTGGATGACTTTATAAGTGATGGGGTCAAGCTTGCACTGTCTTCTCTTGTCTGAGCCATTAAGGCACGCAGAGGGAAGAGATTGAACTGACAGCTCATTGATTTCTTTTTTGTGCCTGTGTCCAACATGTTTCTGAAATGCTTCTTTGTCTTAGCGCCACCTGAGATGTATTTGGATATCAGCGACTGATGGAGGGACATGAGAAAAGGAAGGAGCTGCACTGATGCACCTCATGCTTAGCTTGAATAAGAGGACCCCTGTAGGCCCCGCTGCTTCTGCTGTGATTCATCCATGTGCACTAAATGTCTGATTGCTCTTTTTTGTTTGTTTGTTTGTTTGTTTGTTTACCACGAGGATTGCCCAGACTCTGTGTAATTAGCTAATTTTGCATGATTGTAGGCTCATTTGTGTGACACCTGCTAAAATGATTGCTTATGGATCGTTAATAATAATGGAAATTTCTTTTTTTTGCATTTTCTTTTGTTGGGGGGGGGGATAATTTTCTGTCATAGCAGTGGTTTTAAGCAACAGATATATGACAAACTAAAAAAATATTCAAAATACATGAATTGCATTTTTATTTATATTTTGTAATTCATGTCTGTTTTAACTATAGTACACATAGTATAAGCGTGTACAATGGTTATGAGATATTCATTTTTATTTTGCAAGGATGCCTTAAAATTATCAAAAGTGATAGACAAAAAATGTAAAAAAAAAAAAATAATAATAAACATATATATATATATATATATATATATATATATATAAATGTATATGTGTGTATGTATTTTATTTATTATATATATATATATATATATATATATAAAATCTAGAATAAATGAAATACATACATATATACATATATTTATGTTTATTTTTTTACATTCTTTTGTCTATCACTTTTGATCATATATATAAGAGATAATTACAATTTGAATTGTTGTAATAATGAAATGAAAACTATTGATGTATAAATTAAATTTGTAATATAATATAGTTTAATATAGTTAAAACAGACATGAATAATATAAATATTTCCTCCTTTCATAAATAAAGAAATAATGTTTATTTGCTATGACATCTAATGGACAAATCATGAATTTTCAGATTTTTTTTGGAGTATCTACATACTACTAACCTTAGTTTACTTGTTCATTATTTTTATTTTGAGCTGTTTGGCCCTGCATGCAGAGCCATAGCTTATTTACTTTAATCTCTGAGAGTCCACACTGTTACCCTAACAGCCTGCGAGCTATTCACCCTCATTTTTAGGAGACAAGCCTCTTCCATACTCATAATCCCATTTCTCCTGTGGTAAAGACGGTCGGTTGGGCGCATGATTGCATGTCTTTGCTGTCCGGTTTCTCGGGGTCAGTGCAGTCCCAGTGAAACAGGAGATTAAGTTCACTGATTAGGGTTGACATTAGATCAGCAGTGCGGTAGATGCACAGATACAGATGAATGCGGCCCATGTTGTGCGTGGGGTGGGGAAGGATCTTTTGGCAAGCCAGCCTGTCCTCGAGCTTGGCACAGGCAGCAGAATGGTGGCAGCACACTGTGTGCAGACAGACTGGAGTGTTTACCAGTACAGTTGTATCAAAACTGGTGTGTGTGTGTGTGTGGATGGCGGGTGTGAGAGTGCCCAGGACGGAGCATACTCAGCACACACACCGTCTGGCCTGGCAAGGGCAAATGCAGTCTTCTGATGGAGACTGAGTGCCCTTGAGATTGGAGCCGCCAGCAGGAAAGATTGATTTGTTGCTCTCTGCTGCTTCCACTGTGCCTTCATACATAATAGTGACTTCAAGTGTCCCCTCCATTTCTGCCACCTCAGACAGCGAAGTCCTTACATCTCAAGTATTCCGCATCTGTCAAGATTTCTTGAGCTCCTCAAGACTTCACGCTTGTTTATTCATCAGTGTCAAGTCATTAAACAGGATTTTCTAAGGGCGATCGGCCACTAAATTGTAATCTGTCTGTGGTGATACCTGTCTGTGAGGTATTTCTGCATTTCTCTGCTGCCTGGCTTCTGCTTTCCCATATTTGTGTCCTCTCTGTAGTAGCCTCTAATTGATTTGAACTGTGAACTGATCCGCAGAGCTTTTTTATTTTTTATGTTGTTGTCGGCAGTGAAGTTTCAGGTTGCACGTCGTTTGCTCGATGCGCATTCATCTGCCATTTTCATCGGCACATTTGGTCCAGCCCAGATAAACAGGATTAGGGATTTAGGATTACACTTCCCCGACCTTCTCCAGATTGTGCTGTGTCTAGGCCCTTTGGGCATCTAATGCTGTTTGTCAGTTCAGTGTTTGAAGCCCTGAGGAGTTTACCAACCATTTGTCCCAGTGGCATCTTTACCCTTTGAACCATGCAATCTGCTCAATGGAGAAGCTTGTTTTTATGTATCTCTTGTTTGCTCTCATCCTATCAGCCTCTTTATCTTTTGCTCTGTTTCTCTGCCTGTCCATTTTTCTCTCCCTCAGTCCTATCCAGTTTCATTCAATCACTGACAAAGCACTAATAGAGTCTTATAACACCTGTAAGGGGACATGCGCATTTGAAGTATTAGTGGCATTATAGTCATTTGCATTACTTTCGTATTAATTTCTATTATAGTACTTTAAGTGCTGGGCTGTGACTAATCACAATCACATTAAAAAGAAGCTTTTGTTTATACATTATGTGTAAAATATATATTCCACATTATGTACACAAATTTGTGTGAATTCGTCTGTTGTGATTGGCTAACCTTCACTTGCTTTGGCACAAATCATTAATTTTAAATACTTCAAATTAGGGGTGGGCGATATAACGGTAGACCCGATTAACTGGTAGAAATTTGTGAAAAACTGATAGAGATCGTCTTAATCGCGGTTGAGATCACGTGTTGTTGCACGTTGCGTAACCACGCAATACACATTATCTTCGACAATGGAAGAAGCAGTGTTGCCCAGTTATTGATTTTGTCGCTAGATTTAGCGACTTTTTAGACCCCCTTTGTGACATTTTTGGCGACAAATCTAGCGTGGTAGTGCCATGCACCCGCGTTGTTTTCCCAGCGAGCGCACCCCTCGGTGTAGCAGCAGTGAGTTCGCTTACATGTGACTAAACCAACATCGAGGAGATTGTACAGAAAAAAGGTGCATCGTCTATGGTGTGGAATTGGTTTTGGGTATAGGAAAAGTAATACGAATGAGACGAACGTGATTTGCAAGGTTTGCAAGAGCACTGTTTTAGCAAGCGGTGGAAATGGGACATTCTATGTTTAGAGTTAAGTTTAAAAACGCTTAATGTGGCTGAATGCACCTAAAAACTGACGAGGGGAGCCCAAATTTCTGTCAAACCTTCCTTGTAAAAATCACTAACTACTCTCAAACGAACGAGCCCATATTTAACAGATAAAGTGAGTAATATTACCCCCATAGAAGTCCATTATAAAGGAAACAGCTTATCGTGATATTATTCACTTTATCTGTCGAACATGGCCTCGTTGTTTTGACAGTAGTTAGTGATTATTACAAGAAGCGTTTTAGAATGTATCGTAGAAACTGGTATACTGTCAGGCACTATGTTAGTACCTGTTGTTCTGAGAAAAAAAACATAAAACTTACAGTATGGTTGTTTTTTTTATTTTTTTTACTTAATTTTTTTAGCTGCAATTCAGTTTAAATAAAATTCCATTATATTAAACAGCTTCTTTGTGTTTGAATTTTTATTTGCATTTTCAGATACAAATTGCTATATTGTGACCTATATCGTTATCAAGGTAGAAAATTGCTTATACCGTGATAGAAGAGTTTGGTTATATCGCCCACCCCTACTGTAAATCGATTAAGGCGTCATCACAACATTATAATGTACAGTATAGATATGGTACTGATGTATTGTGAATTTTTGTTATATTAACATGGTGCTCTGTGTTTCAGAACAGCATTTTGTTTTAGGTAGAAGTATGTCTCAGTTATGTTACTCTGATTTCTAAAGAACTAGGAATGTCAAAAATCAATCATATGGCCCCTTTATAACTACCATTAACAAAATTAATTTCTTCTGTGGGAATATTGCATGTTATGATATCAATATTTAGGCCTAGACCTGAAGGGATTACACACACAGCTTTCATGTCAGATGGGTTCAAATCAAGCCAATAGCCAATAAAGACAGAAATATGTCCTCTTCTGCTAGTGTGCCATCCCATATTCGTTATTATTAGCTATTTATTGACTATAAATCTGAAAGCAAGAATGTGCTTTGATGAACACATTGGCAGTGGGAATTGCTGGCTCTCCCTTTCAGACAGATTTAGATATTTCTCACTGAACATGTACTTTGAACTTTAAAGGCTTTTGTTTGCAGCCCTTTGCTTTGAAAAAGTACAATTTCAGCAAATTGTCTCCTCATATCTTCAGTTTTGGGTTGGAGATTAGAGCACAACATCCTGCTGACCCCGAAAATAAGCTCTGCATGTATTTATGAGGGAAAAGAAAGAATCCAAAACATATTAAAAATTTACAACACATTTAGTTCCTTACTGTGCACACTTGGTAAGTCAAGTCACTGACCGCTATGACTATAGCCTTTTATGTGTCATTTAATTGTGTTCAAGACAGATAGTGACCGTTTTCCATCATGGTAATTGCTGTTAATGTGACAAGTGAGTTATTATAAATCATTGTGTTGAAAGATTTGTTCATAAAGAATTTTTCAGTGGTGTTTGTGAAGGAGATAAGTCTTTGGTGTCTGGTACATTAACACATTTTTAGATCTGTGGCCAGCCGTGTACGGGTCATGTTTGGTTGAAAGCTGTGATTTTAACTAGGTCAGGGTTGTTTTTGGCTCCATGTTGAGAGACTCGAAAAGGTGCTACCTAAACAAAGCAGAAGAAAGCTTTGTTTATTAATATTGTTCGTAAAATTAAACTGTGAAGACTTGAAAACTATTATGGAAGCTTATTTCTTCCACTGAATATTATGAAGAGCTTATTAGAAAAAACAGAGAACTTTTGTTTTGTTTTGTTTTGGTTTTTTTTTCCACATTTTCAAATATTGTTTTTTTTTTTATTGTTTTGTGTTAGTTAGCTTTATTTATTTATTTAAAATAATCAACCCAACTGCAATGTGATTTGAGATTAATTGGAATGCACAATGACAAAACATAATTTTAATTTAAAAATGAGGTTATCTGTTTTTGCAAATCTTCATATTCATCTCACAATTCTGACATTTTTTCTTTACATGTATAAACCTCAATTGCAAATTGGCATATTTTCTTTAATACGCTTCCATAGAGCAAAAAAGCAAAATGTAAATTTAGAATTCTGAATAAAGTGTTGAAAAATTGTGAAATGTCAACTCAGAGTTCTAGGATAAATGTGTCAGAATTGTGGGTGGGGGGGTAACAGTTGTGTAAAACTCTTAATTATGAAAGTCAGAACTGCGAAAGTCATAATGATAAGTCTGTCTGACAGAGAAGAAGAAAAAAACTTTTGAATAGCACTTTTATTTTTCACCAACTCCCCACTTTTTACAGACGCAATCATCTTGAAGTCAACAACATTTTGAATGTTGCTCATCTACTAAGGCTGAGTTCATTCCCAGTGACCTGCAGCTGGTGATTTGTCTCTCTAACAAATTAGACTATTTAGCTTTTCCCATGGGTATTTTTTTATTTTTATTTTTTCTTCTCCATTTTCTTTCTGTGCTCTATAAAGACACATCACAAATTAACAGAACGGCACATACTTCTTTTTCGGCATCAGCTGAGCGTAATGACAAGTACAACATGTTTTATTAATTCCTTTTATGAAATACACAGATATTTCTCTGACAGGCTGAATCAGGCTTGGACTGCTCTTATTGTGGGTTTAGGCCGAGTTTATAACAGAACAGAGGTGGTCAGAGCCAGCATTAGTCTCAGTCTGACTACTTCCATTCATGAGCAGGAACGGACCCCGCAGCAGCCCCCGTCGTCATCATGTGCTACAAACAATGTCCGTCATTGTGAACGTTAAATAGCACTGTACCGATTTGGGAGGGGTTCTTTTGATTTTTAGGTCTGCCTGCGGTTAAAACGGTAGAAACGAGTCCTGTGAGTCGGAGCTGTCCAGGGCGATCGGCCAGCTATTGTCCTGCTGTCCTGGCACGCAGATGCAGACCACTTGCTCCAGGAAGTGTCCTGTGTCTCTGAGCGGCAATGAATGCGGCCCTGGTGTTCGAAGCTGTTAGAGCATATCGTCCTTTTTATCATCCCATTCTTCCAGCAGCAGATCTGTACCATCGCTTTGCTTTGACATAAAACGAGAAAGAGGAGACAGTGCAGATAAACATTTGATGGCTCCATATCTTTTTTTCCCGTCAGCAGATCCCTCAAAATCACCTGTGTATATTGATATCCCCTGTTTTTTCCACTCCAGACCTATAACTTTTATTTGGTGCCGATCAATTCCGGATATCTTGTAGATGTCGCTGATTTGTTTTCCAGACTCCTGGGTTTATTGCACTCTTAACTGGAAGCACGTAAATCTTAAGCATCGTAACACTTCGGCAGCAATCTGTGGCATTATAATGTGTCTAAACTAACTTTATCATACATTTTGTATCTGTGTTTTGAAATATAGCAATTGTCAACCATTGTCTGGGCTCACGATTCGAAAAACACTCAACAGGTTTGAGCCAGAGCTGACGGTACAGTGTAAGCTTTTGGGAATGAAGGTATGCTGTGCCCTTGAGATAGGGAGTGTTATGGAAGCTATCCTGCCATCAGAAAATGGCTTTTGTGACTCCCAGGCAGGGTGCATTTTTCACACGTCTGTTGGGCTTTGAGACTGTGAGAAAGAAAAAAGAAAAGGAAGGAAAGATCTGGGACAGAAGAAACTTGCTGGCGTGGGTGAGATGGTGACTGGTTTCTAAATGTCAAGGTCCTAATTTTTTCCATGTCTTGACACTTTCATTTCAACACCTTCCCCCCCCCCGATCCCTTTTCTTGTTTTAACCTATCAGCATGTTGTTTATTTCTTTATTTTTGTTTTGCTGTAGTCGCAAAATGTTAACAGCAGTTGTCTCCATTTTTAGACAGTAAAAAAACAATATAGCCAACCTATGACTGCACATCACATGTTCATTTAACATCTAGAACGTGAACTTCAATCTAATTAAAGGGAAAGTTCACTCAAAATTATTATTCTTCTGAAATATAAAATATATTTTTTTTAGTAAATATTTTAAAACTTTGGTTGGACCCCAGTGTTCTTCAAAAATGGCATACACTTCTGGAATGACATGAGGCTGAGTGAATAAAGACAGAATTTCATTTTTTGGTGAAGGGTTATTTATTGAATAGTATTATAAGAATACTGGTATTTATTCATTTAGATTCAAAACTCTTCTATTCTCTCGACTTACAATTACAATAGCCATTTCATATCCTTAGAATTTTGTTCTGGGTGTGGGCTCTCTTGCTTCATGTCAACTGAGTCATGCTGTTCAGAGTATGCAGTACACAATGGGCTGCTTCAGCCGTCTTTAGTCCAGTCTTCTGCATATTAAAGAACCAGGCTCTGAATAGGAAAGCTCTTTGACTGTAATCCGACCTCTGACGACACGCTGATGGCTGTTCACGTTCCTCTGCCGGACACAATGAGAGGCCAGTGACAGGTATTGTGGCCTGAGAGTAATCCTGGTGTAAAGGAAAGGAGATGTGGCGCTACTGGTTGCAAAAACATTATTCTTGAGTGTCCCTTGTGGAATGCAGCCTAGATTTGCCTAGATTTTTTTCCTTCTCTGTAAAACCCAGTGCCTCCCCACCCTACAGCTGAAACACTTCATGTACTTCTCTTAACAGCACAGACCCCTAAAATTCCTGATGGGGATATTGGATCACACAAGCAGACAGGAGAGTCAACAACTGTATTTTGGGGATTGTGAATGTGACAAGATTTTTACATGTACTCCCAGAAACCTTTTGAAATGATAACATGGCCTTCTCTAAGGCTCTATTATTTCTCTGTCAAGACTTTTTTTTACCCTTCATCATTTTATTGAAGGCATGCTCTTGTGTCTTTTCCCTTTTTTGCGGTGTTCACACATTTTTATCCCCGAACCCCTGCAAGGCTTTGATTCTTTGTTCTAGTCTCCCTTTTCACATAACCCATACATGAAGTGAGTCTGTGATGCCTTTGAAAGTTGACCTGTATTGCTTCTCAGACACGTTGTGTCTTGTAGCTTTGCTTCAGCCTTTCCTCAGATGCCCATTGTGTGCTTCTCCCTCTAGTTAAACAACATGTTGGCCACTGGTGACATGCATGTATGTATAAACTGCATCTTTTGAGAAGATGTCTTTGAAAGTGAACAATGCCAAAAACCACAGTGCCCTTGAGCACAGTAGATGGTCTGTAAATGTGTTTGTTTAGGTCCCTACTTAATGTGAATGGTTTTAAATTGACTTTCATGTTTGCAGACTTTTCAAACTTTCTATTGTCCTTTTGTTTATAATGGGTTTTTCTATAATTTGGAATGTCTTTGAAAGTTGAGTAAGGAATATTTGAAAGAATCAGACAACATCTAAAGTTACACTTGCATGATCCCTCTTGCAAGATACTTTCTTTCATGCCATTCGTTTTATTACTGTCATCACCTTTAGCCTTCAATACAGCTTCCTGCAGTCGCTATTAGTTCTATTCTCATTCTGCAGAGGCCTTTACTTGGTTAGCGCTTACTCATTCACTACTCTACTCATTCACCTGTGCCACACTTTGCGCTAAATCCTTCATTTACGATGAAAAGATTAAATGACTTTTGCCCTTTGAAGTGCATGAAGGATAGTGAGGATCACTTTTTAAAGCCCTTACTAATCAATACAAGCCGCCTCCATTATCCCGTAATCCTGGCGTTGCCTTTGTAAATGCCTCTCTAGACGCTCTTGGTATTCAGTGAAAAGAAACCCAGGTTGTAGGGCTCCCACGGCATCATGTGGGTTTGGCTTTTGCAGCCAAGATTTAGAGAGGGGTAATACAAGAGTTTTTCGTCTGGTCCAGTCAAAAGTGCCTTTGAATACATAGTTGCACCTTAGAGACTGTTCAATCTACAAGTAACATAACTGATAAAAATGGTACAGAGTATATATTTTTGAGTTAATTGCATTGATTTTTAATTTTGTTTGCATTATTTGCACTTGTACTTTTGTTAAATTCATGCTTTTTCTTTTTAGGTAAACTCAAGGAGGCTAGAATGCTCTGGGCATGACCTGTCTGGAGCATCCGGTGCCGAAGAACAAGAAGCCACCTTCAACAAGTCCAAAACCCAGAATCTTTCCTGCACGGGATCAGGAGATAAGGACTCAGAGAGGGTAGAGAAGGGGCATAGAGGTGTTGGGCAGGGGGCCGCTGGTGCATGTGGGGGCAGTGCACATCCCTTGCTGGAGAGTGGAAGCCCACCTCGCCCATGCCGTCCCCTGCCCAACCCAGTCTCACCACCCTCTGCAATGGTGACATGAGCGCATACCTTACGGAGAAGCCCAATTTGAACCCATCTGTTTTGTTTCTTTGGAAAAAACATACAATAGACTTGTAAATAGAGGACTGCGTCTATCCTGATTGGTGTGGTTGCACGGTGATGATGCTGATGTGTGGACGTGTGCGACGGCTCTTCCGTCAGCTCACGCTGCAGACCAGCCTGCTGCTGCTCTTCATTTTCTGCATGGTCAGTGTCCTTATCTCAGCCTATTTCTTGTATGGCGTTAAACGAGAACTGGAACCTGCAGGAGTTGGAGGTGTGGTGGTCCCAGAAGAAGGTACTGCTGATTGGGATGATCCCCGGGCGACTCCTTCCCCTCCGTCAGCAAGGGTGCTACCAGCCAGAACCGCCAAGCCAGCAGACATGTCTCGAACCGACCCTGTGGTACTGGTGTTTGTAGAGAGCTTGTATTCACAGTTGGGCCAGGACATCGTAGCCATCTTGGAATCGGGGAGATTTCGATACCAGACCGAGATCGCACCTGGGAAGGGCGACATGCCCACACTCACAGACAAGAACCGTGGTCGATTTACACTTGTCATCTACGAGAACATCCTCAAATATGTCAACCTGGATGCCTGGAACAGAGAGTTGCTGGACAAGTACTGTGTGGAGTATGGCGTTGGCATCATCGGCTTTTTCAAGGTGAGCCATTTGTGTTGTACAGCTTGACCTTTCACAGCAAATAGTGTCACTAATGGCTGTTAATGTGTCTCTTAATTCCAAGTGGGTCAATCACCTTGCACTAAACGATCTCTCAACTGACATTTCACAGTCTGATTCAAATGTTAGCATGCAGAAATATTGGCAACGGAGGGACGTTGGCGCATTATGCTAAACATTGAAGTAATAGCACATTACTGAACAAGAATGTCCTTGTTGGTTGGTTCTTGTTCTATGGAGGAACTGCTCTTCAAAATCAGTCAGAGGAAATAATCGGCACTAAAGTCTGCACATTTGACTATTACTCATTGCTGCCTGTCATTGCCAGCTTATAAACCTCCTCTCCCAGTTCTAATGTATTGTTTGCCTAAGGCCAGGCCTACTTTTATTACCCTCACAAGCTTGAGTGCAGCACACTAATTGTTAGTGGAGGTTATCCCAGTTGATGAGACTGTTAGAGTCTCGCTCGCCTGCAGCAGAAGGGCGAGGACATCAACACGTCTTAAAAGGAGCCGCATGAAATTTGCGCTCGTTAATTTTTATTGACTCAGGCTGCTCCGATTCTCCTCAAAGCTGTTTTACCCCAGGCTCTTCTTTTTACACACTAACAGGAACAGTTCAATCCCTGATTGGCTGGAAATGCCGTTTTCTTGTCCAGGCAGTTAACATCCTTGCCTTGCTGGACTTCATTGATTGAGAACCTTGAGCGTGTCTGATAACAGACCCTGAGAGTACATGGTTCAGCAGACCAAAACTTTTTGTCCCCTTGAGTGAAGAAGCTGCCTCCAGTTCACTCCAGTAATGAAACATGCATAATTACCTTCACATCAAGCCTTGACTTGCACCTGTCAATGCCAAATGCATTTATCTCCCAAGAGTTGCACAAAGAAGCATCACAGTGGACACCAGCAGTGTAGTTATGCTCGCTTGCACCAGCGGGTTCAAACTCTTGTTTGCCCTTATATTAGGCTTCTAACTTAATACATGGACTCCATAGAGTCAGTGTATAATTGGAATAAACCCTTATGTTTTCCTAACCAGCAATTGAGTTGGAATAGTTCTAGGGGACATATTAAGTCTCCGGCCACCAGCCAAACTCACTGACTCTGTTCTAAAACATAGTGAGTTGCCTACCAATACTACCTTGCATCATAAGGTGCATGACGTGAAGGCTGCCAATATTTATTTATTTTTTATTATTTAGCAGCTTCACGTGTAGCATATGTGAAAAAGCAAACATGGCTCAGTTTCATGATTGGCAGGTCAAGAGATTTTATGTAGGCCTATGCTTATTTCATTTTGTGCCAAAGATTATTGATAAGCTTTGTCTAATCAATATTAGTTTGCTGTATTGTTATTTTATTTAGTTTGTTAAATAAATGTATTGTTAGCTTAGCAACATGCTAACATCAAACTTCTGCATAGAGAGAATCTTGAAGTGCCTCCCTTAGAAAGCAGTTGTAGGCAGTAACCAACAAGCTGGGCTACAATTCTTTAACAGCTTTTTTAGACTTGGGCTAATTATCCAACATGGTTCATGAATTGTTCGGTGTCAGAGTAAGTTAAATGCTGATAAGCTTTGAAGGAGCCTTTGGTTTGCATGTGTTTATGGAACAATGGACACAGGAAGATGGGATTAGGGAGAGGCTCAGGGAAGATATTGATTAAGGCCACTGGTATGTGAAAATCTCCCATCCGTATTTTCCAAGTGCTGAGTGACATCACCACCTACACTTGAAAAATTTCAGCTTGTTTCAGTTTGATGCCATTAAAAGAAACTGATGAAAAAGTGCATGATTCATCGGGCATTGCCTGTGGACAATGCATCTCTCCAGAGAGTCCCATTGCTACCTCTGGTGGCAGAATAATGGCTGTGTTAAGAGATGAGCAGGGTGAAGGCCTCTCTCCAAATTGTAAGGCTCATTGTGTTTGTTCCACTCAGTGTGCAGTTTATCACCGATTGATCCAGCTTCACCGGGTCAGCTGGGCCGAGAGGAGAGTGGACAGCATGTAGATGAGCATGGATGGTGTTTAAACAAATTTGCGTACCCTTAGTACCACAAGGCATCTAAATCAGAAGAACACTAGTTAACGTCAGCTTAGAGAGTAATGGAAGCAGTAAATTGCTGCTGTATTAAAGTGGCCATGTAAAAAATGTCCTTCACAGTGTTTTCAGACCCTTTATGAAATAAGCTATCTCTACAAAAAGAGTGCATTCCTGAAACTTGTGCTGAATTTAAACTCAAAGTTTTAAGCTGGTAATATATTCATTCAAAAATGATATCACAGTACAATAGGTATTAATAATGGTCGAGTAAAACCAAATTATGACTTTGACTAACATGGGCTTGGTGATATGGCCAAAAATATCATTATAAAGCTTTTCATATGAATCTTTTTGATAATTATCATGATAAATAAAATATTAAAATATTAGCCCCTGGTATCACAGGAAGTGTTTAAGCTTGTCCCAGGCTAAAATGCATGTTACAACTGTCTCAACTAAAAATATCTGTGTCAGAAATATGTCAGTGTCGTTGTTATGTGTCAAGATACATGCCTGTAATGTTTTCTTCGATTTTTGTAAAAAATTCCTTAAATATCTTAATTTAACTAAGACCTAGTCCTGGCTTAAGCTAAGTATGGGTCTAAATTTATTAATATCAGATGTTTGCTCCTAAGTGAAAGTTGTAAAAAGCACACTGTAACTGTAATTTTCTGTATAATTCCAGTATTTTTTCCGCAACAAAATTAATATCTTAAAGTCATTGTTTTTGGCAAGTTCTAATAAGTGATTTAAGAAGCAGATTTGTGTTTTCTGACTTTGAGTATGTTCAACACAGTAGTAGTAGCTTGATGTAGGATGCAAATGTAAATTTATGTTCATGATCAAAAACCGTAACATCTGTAAAATAACCTCGACATTTTAACAGCCTTGTATTTATCACAGTTTGAGTTGTATTCAAATTAGCCGTTGTACTTCCATAGAAGCATACATTTAGGTCATGATAGCCATGCTAACCAGGTCATGATGTTTGTATGAAAAACAGTATCTTAAATAGCATAAAAGCAAAAAAACTATACTGTGTATATTATGTGCATATAAATACACACACATGCAGTATGTATTTTGAAAATATTCTATCCATATAATTTATATTTTATATTACATATAAATATATTTAATATATAAACACGTATTTCTGAAATATATACATGCCTTTGTGTATTTATATTTCCATAATAAATACACACAGTATACACACATACATTATGCAAGCAAAAACTTTTATTTTGTATGGGATTAATCGCAAAGAATCGTTTGACAGCGCTTCTGTAAATCCATGGTAAATTATGGCGATTTGTAGATTTAAAAAGCCTTCTGACCATATTGATGTTCACAGCGTTTCTCCTGTTTGTCAGGGTTTGTTCATCTGGCTTTAAACTAGTTTAAATTACCGAGTATTTTGCGTTCTTTGCTGAAATTAAACCTTTCACACTGGTTTTCGCTGCTGTCCAAACTTTTGAGTCGAGTGGATAAATGGTGCATGTGATGTGATTCAATTGATTTGCGCTTTTTTTGTTCCTCTTTTGGCACATAAACATTTATCAAACCCTTCTTATTATGAAATCAAGTAAAATTATATAATTATAGTTAGCGTTAGACTAACGTATGAATGGGGAAAAATAAAATGCTAAAAACCTGTCTGTTATTATTGCTCCTTTTAATGTGGATTCATCTCTCTTCTTCCAACACTTCATGAAAGGCTAATGAGAACAGTTTGCAGAGCGCCCAGCTCAAGGGCTTCCCTCTCTTCCTCCACTCCAATCTGGGTTTAAGGGACTGTAGCATCAATCCCAAGTCTCCACTGCTGCTCATCACCAAGGCCCGGGAGGTGGAGCACGGCCCCTTACCTGGGGACGACTGGACGGTCTTTCAGTCTAACCATACAACCTATGAGCCTGTGCTGTTAGCTCGGGGACGGAGTACAGAGGCCAGTGGAGCTCCTGGACCCCTTCATGCAGCTGTTGTTCAGGATTTAGGTCTTCATGATGGCATCCAGCGGGTACTCTTTGGCAACAACCTGAACTTTTGGCTGCACAAACTGGTACTGGTGGACGCAGTGAGTTTCTTGACTGGCAAACGTCTCTCGTTGGCTCTTGAGCGCTACATACTGGTGGATATCGATGACATCTTTGTTGGGAAGGAAGGCACAAGGATGAAGGTGTCTGATGTCAAGGTGAGCACTGTTCTGTTTAAAAATTGCGCTTGTGGAGTTTTTTTTTTTATAAATTCCAAATGGTTCACTGGTTTATCAGTTCTATCACATTTATATATTTTTAGTTTGACTGAAGTGTGGGATTAAGGGCCATATAAACACACAGTATATATACATTTAGAGCTAATACTCCATTGCTCTTCTCCACTTTTCATCGTATTATCTCTCTCACCTTTTCTGCTTATCATTTCTGTGATCGAGACTAGAGAGAAAGCAGGGCCCAATAGTAAAAACGAACCTGTATGTGTGGATTTCTGGCCAGTTAACTAATTTATGCTGCCCTATTGGCCACAATGGCATATAAGTTAAAGGAATAGTTCCCCCAAAAATGAAAATTCTGTCATCATTTACTCACCCTAAAGTAGTTCCAAACCTGTATAAATTTCTTTGTTCTGCCAAACACAAAGGAAGATATTCTGAACAAAATGTTTGTAACCAGACTTTTGGGTCACCCAAAACAGCCTGGTTACAAACTTACTTATTAAATACCTTCATTTGTGTTTGCCAGAACAAAGAAATTCATACACGGTTGGAACTACTTGAGGGTGAGTAAATGATGACAGAATTTTCATTTTTGGGTGAACTATTTCTTTAATAACGTAGATGTTTTTGTGCTCTAAGAACTTTCTGTGCTGTACTGAACGTTCTGTTCATTTAAATACATCAGTGTCACGTTAGCTAGCTAATTTTGAAGTTTTCTGAAATGGAGAGAATGATTTGTGATCGTCTTTTGAGGCATCAGTGAGAAAATGAAAACAAATCACCAATCCACTGTATTTCATAATTTTGTCACAAACTTGTATGAATTTGTAGCTGTCAAATAGTTATATTTATAACTGTGTAATATTCATTCATTGTTATGATTTGAATTTGACGCTGTTTTTTACTTAATTTTTCACTGTTTAAAAAAAAAATATTTAAAATGTAAAATTCTTTTTTTTGTGCTGGGACCTGTGAACATGATGACCAGTTAACTGACTGGACCAGCAGAAAAAAAGTCTTATTTGTGAATGAGACATAGAAGGAAATATGTACAAAAAGAAAATAACTTAAAAAAGATGGATTGAGGGGAAAGGAGACCATGAAAAAGACAGAGATGAAAACAGCACCTCAGAAGCAGAACATTGAGAAACTGGTTTGTTAGATCCATATAATTCACCAAAAGTTTTCGTGACGTGACAGCACTTTTCCTATCATCAGTCGTCTGCTTTTTCAATACTCCAACCTCTGCTGTTCTTTTTCCGAATATCTCTTTTTCTTTCCATTTCCCTTTTTTATTTTATAATTTTTTCATGACTCGCTGTTCAAAGGGCATCCAAAGACTCGCCGCAAGCATGAATATTTCAAACGCCGTTTTCTGCGTCCTCCTTGTGAATCTCTCATCTTCGGTGCGCCCCGATGCAGATGTTCAGCCGAGGGAAGGAATAGAAAGCAAACATAATCAAAGCCGTCTTGTCTGTCTGTGGACCTCTGTGCAGTTAAATATGAATCAGTCTTTTGATTGAGTCACACTGGAGAGACAGGCAGTCAAAAACAAGCGCAGTAAACAAATCAAATGAGAGGCAGATGCGGAGCTAAATCTGAGAGGGGTAATGAAGCAAACACAGGAGACGAAGAGACGGCAGACATGCTTGCGCTGTCCCTCCAGCACTGTGTTACCACTGAGCTTGTGCGCATATGTGTGTTGGCGTACGTCTTTTGGCTATGTATCTCTTTTGTGTGCTCGTCTGTTGTCTGTGTGCTTTCAATACGCATTCTGTGTTTACTGACTTTTATTACATTTCTAAACTCCTCGTTTCAAAGGCCCTACTGGAGACGCAGAACGAACTCCGAACCCACGTGCCCAATTTCACCTTCAACTTGGGATTCTCTGGGAAGTTCTTCCATGCCGGTAAGCAAATATCACATTGTTAGCTTAGCAAAATGCTAACGACATACCCTTTTGGTATGCGTGAAGTTATTATCAGTCACTTATGAGCTAGTTAGGATGTTTAATATTTGTGTCCTTGTAATTGTATTTCAGGCACAGATGAGGAGGATCTTGGAGATGACCTGCTTCTGTCCTACAGTAAAGAGTTCTGGTGGTTCCCCCACATGTGGAGTCACATGCAGCCACATCTCTTCCACAACCAGTCCGTGCTGGCCGAACAAATGCTGCTCAACCGAAAGTTTGCAGAGGTGATAATCAGAGAGATCTGAAGTGTTTTTGCTTTTTTGGATAAAACACATTAGGCTGTTTAGGTTGTTTACCACGTTGTATTGAATTAAATTGCCTACAAACACTGCTTATGACTTTTTTTGTTGTAAAAGATTAGCAAGACATTGCAGGCGGTAGCTGCATCAGCAGTTTTTAAGTGTACTAACTTCAAAGTTAAAGTGTAATTAATTTTAAATTAACAAATAACATGCAAACCCCACACAGTATGTGGCATCAAAGCACACAAAGTTATCAAAAGCACTTTCTCATTACCAGGGAGATATATATGGATATACTTTTAGCGCCTAGTAGAGGTATAGAGGAAGTTAGGATGATGAAGTTATGCACAATTAGTGGTTCATATGCTAAAGAACGCTTTTTTTTTCTTTCAGGAGCATGGCATTCCCACAAACATGGGTTATGCGGTGGCTCCCCATCACTCTGGAGTGTATCCCATCCATTTGCAGCTGTACGAGGCCTGGAAGAAAGTGTGGGGCATCAAAGTGACCAGTACAGAGGAATATCCCCACCTCAAACCTGCACGCTTCCGCAGGGGCTTCATACACAGTGGCATCAGTGTAAGAATGCTTTTTAATTGGTTAAGTTAAAATAAAAAGTGGGAGAAATTGGCTGAATGGAATTTGGAAATAACACAGACTTGAACCTGTATCCTTGGGACAAACATGTTGCTGCCATATGCTTTGCCAGTGCACTAAGGCTCCAAGTTCTCCTCGATTAAAAAAAAAACAGATGGCACATTTTTATTCAGACTGTAGTCTGTACAGCTGTATGGTTAAACGATAGTATGTTGAATTCTTATTCCGGCTGGATTCAGTACGATAAACCCCAGGCTATTTTGTGTACAGTTTGAGCTTTGAATCCCAGTGGGGGGTTGAGGGCAAACTATTTGTGAAAGTACAATTTTATTTATTTTTTTATTTTTTTATCAACTCTGCATTGCTTCAGGGACAACAAGAGAGAGTATGACAAAAGCTTGGTGAATCATGACAGAGCGGTTTCTGTGTGTGTGTGTGTGTGTGTGTGTGAATGTAAGAATATATCTGAACTCAAACAATGGGCAGAAACAAAATCACCTTGAGAATCATATACAGCAGTTATATATTTAGTTTTTTTAGGGCCATCTAACATTTGCTTATACTGACATTATTATCCACGGTTTATATCAGCAAAAGATGCTCTCATTATGCAGTGTATTATGCATTATGTAAAGATTCTTTTCAGAATGAGGATAAACGCACATTTAATGTAAACCATCTTCATTCTTCCATCATTGGCTGTCAAATAAGATTATGTATGCCGACGTGTGGGCCACATTATTAGAACAGAAGCGTTTCAACTCGCTACATGTCAGCTCTAGTGGATGTGCTCCAGTTGTTGTACTTCATTTTTCAGCGCTGAGGTCAGATAGTCATTCATTTCCCACTCCAGCCTAAAATGACTCTCAAATGAAATGAAGTATTATGGGTGACGAAATACATTTTTTGTTGTTTGCACTTGTGGAGCTGTGAACACCAAAGCTAATTGGCCATATAACCAAAAACAAACATTTCTGCTTGAACGCTTTAGCCTACAATGCTCCTTAACCATGTTAAAATCTTGTTTTGTTGGCTTATAACATCTATAAAATTTTGTAAAAAAAAATCTAATTTACAGTATAAAAAAATGTATTTGATATGCAGTCACAAATGTGTTTATGCTGTCCTTTTAGTTTTTTTGCCAAGGAAGTTTAACATCGTTTTAAATAAAGTGATAGTGATAGTGACAGGAAATGTCTTTGTTTTTCAGGTGTTACCCAGACAGACCTGTGGTCTCTTTACCCACACCATCTTCTACAATGAGTATCCTGGAGGCTCCAAAGAGCTGGACAAACTCATAAATGGAGGAGAGCTTTTCCTAACTGTGCTTCTTAACCCAGTAAGTAGTGACAGTGAATTTTACATAGTCGTTTAGACATGATAAAGAATACAACAATGACTTTTGGGCCAAGATTTTTTTTGGTCGTTTGTTGATTGGGAGTGCCATGTTAATTATTGATTTTGAAAAGTTAATTTGAATCTAAAATTGTATTTATGCATATCTTGTAAGATAATTCCTAAATAAAATAGTGAGCAAATTATGGAAATATTTTGGTTATACATTTTGTAATTTAGTAATTCTATGTTAATATACATTATTAATTCTACATAAAAACATGTATACCACATTTAAAAAGTTTGGGTCTGTAAGATTTGTATTTTTAAGATGTTATAAGATTGTAGTTTTGCAATTATTAATTAAATTGTGACAGTAAAGACATTTATAATATTCTTTTAAACATTTTATCAAAATTAAATAATTTCCACAAAAATGTTTTATCAACAATAATAGTATTCCTTTACGGACCAAATGATTTTGACTGAAGATTCTGTGAAAATTCTGCTTGTTTTGAAAGTCAGCTATTCAGTTATCTGATAGGTTGGGAGTTTAATGACCTCTTGTGCTTCTTTTCAAACCAGATCAGCATCTTCATGACCCACCTGTCCAACTACGGGAATGATCGTCTTGGCCTGTACACCTTCAAGAACCTGGTTAAGTTCATACAGATGTGGACCAACCTGAAACTGCAGACTCTCCCGCCTGTACAGCTGGCACAGAGATATTTCCAAATCTTCCCTGAGGAGAGGGACCCCATCTGGCAGGTAACAAAGGTGCTCTGTTGGGGGTCGGTACTGTCCAGGGGTCATTATGGGAAACAAACACAACTCTATTTAGCGGGAGTGGATCAGCGAAGGTTGAGAGTGTTGAGCGGTGTTGCGGTAATATGTGGCGAAAGGTTTCGTATGGCTGTCTGCACATTTACTCTAATGTATGAAGAGTGAGAATGGTTTTCCGTGTACTCTGCCAGGAAATCAGAGAATGCCTATAATTCAGTTGAAAGTTGGAGGCAATGCAGAAGATCTGTCTTTCTCTCTGTATCTTTTCTCTCGCTTGCCCCATTTCAATTTATCCAGCTTCTTTATTTCTGCTCATCTCACTCTTTCTAACTCACTTGTTTTGTTTCACCCTTAGAGAAAGAGAAAGTGGGAGCCTGAAAGCTCTAAATCCCTCTTTTGATCTCTCTCGTTTCCTGTCAAGGTTGAGGTCCCATCTTTTCTGTCGGCTCTCCAGCGTTCCACAGCTTGCCCTGCTCTGAATAATCTTCTTTCCTCTGCAGTTGTTTTCCCAAGAAATCTGCAAGCTGCTGTTACATTCAGAGGAAAGATACAACTCTGAAAGAGTTTTAGCTTTTATTTTATACTTAATACAACATGTCCATGGCTCTTTTGGCAAATCCATGAGCTGTTCTTCTGTCTACATCCTACATGGGCAGCTATTTTTTTAAGAGAGGTCACCTGCCACAGTGCTGGCAGATATTTATGATAGATAAGGCAAAATCATGTCTTTTATTGAAAATGAGACTCACCTTATGATTGTTTCCAGTGGGGTATGATGTATGTCGAATATCATTTGACCAAACCAGAAAACAGGTTCTATCAAACAATAAAAACCCTACTTCCAAAACAATCCATTTGTGAATAAGATGAGCAAGGAAACAAGTACTGGTGAGAGAACTTTTGTCCTGCACTGTTTCACAGATGACGAGTAGGAGAATTTTAGATTGACATGACAGCAGTCATTTATGACACTTCTGATTCAATAACATCAGCTGTTTATGTCTCATACATTATGCCATTTCTACGTCATTGCATAACTCAATTTTCTGATCTGGTTAAGTGTTTGCATTAAACCACCCTTTACAATCAAAATGAAATTTCAGTCATTTCAGATTTGGCCAATTTATTCTTGTGAGTTTTATTAAGATTGGGCTACTAGTACAATTTTTGTTTTTTTGGCAAATTTATTGATGAATAGAAATTTCATCTAATTTTTGGGTGTACTATCCCATTAAAGCCATATTGCCGCTGCCATTTTCTTCCTGAGGCCTCAACCCATTCCTTACTCTCTCATTGGCTGTCACACTCTCATCAAGTCGGCTGACTGGTCCAAATATTTGATATGCTAGATATTCGTTTGGCATCAGCGAGGCATCAAGGATCCTCTTTGATGCGTCGTTGAACAGTTCACACATAAAGACTGCCAAGCACTGATCACATACTGATTTGCCCCCAGTCACAAACCGAATCCTTAAATCTGGCTTAAGATCCTGTAGTGTGAACTTGGTGTTAGGAGGTACAGGAACATAGTTGGGTAACACTAATTTAAATTAACAACATTTATTTGAAATATTTTTTTAACACAAATATCTTAACTGTTTAAATAGTTATGATCAAATAGTTTGAAACCTATAAAAGGTTCATTCATCCTTGGAACACGATTTGGTATATTTTGGATGAAAACTAGTAGGCTTGTGACTGTCACATTGACTGCCAAGTACATAACATTGTTAAGGTGCAGGAAAGTATGAAAGACATAATCAAAGTTGTGGGCAGTCATGGCCTAATAGATAGGGACTTGTAAACCAAAGGTCGCGGGTTCGAGTCCCAGGTCCGGCAGGGATTGTGGGTGGGGGGGAGGGAATAACCTCCACCTTCAATACCATGACTGAGGTGAGACCCTTGAGCAAGGCACCGTTCCTCCAACTGCTCCCCGGGCGCTACAGCAATGGCTGCTCACTGCTCCGGGTGTGTGTACGCACTTCTGTGTCAGCTGCACTACAAGCCTCCTGGTTTTCATCCAGAATATCTTAAATCCTGTTTAAAGGATTAACAAAGCTTTAGCGGGTTTGGAAGAACATGGTTAAGTGATAAGTGATTAATGAAAAAAATAAATTTAGGAGTGGAGTAACCCTTTAATGTACTTGCTAAATAAAGCTATTAATTTATTTTCTTATCTTGCAATGTGTTCTCGAATTGCCTTTTCCAAAATGAATGCATGTAATGCTGTTTTGAAAATAAGTTATCTTATTGCAGTGCTTCTCAATTCCAGTCCTGGGGACCCCCTGTTCTGCATATTTTACATGTCTCCCTTATTTTACACACCTGATTGAAATCATAAGCTCATTAGGAGAGAGCTCCATGAACTGAAATAATGATCTGGGGCCAGTTGCATAAAAGAGCTAGTCAGACCAACTAACAATTAGCCAAGAGTAATCCGTTTTATTTTTTGTATTTACCTTAGACTAATATAAATTTTTATGGAACTGAATTTTAAAAAACTGTGACCAGTCTCAAAGAAACATTTAACTGAATAACTTTTAAGACTAGTCTTAACCTTTTATGCAACTGGCCCCTGACAATCTCATCCAGGCGTGTTAAATAAGAGACATGCAAAATGTACAGAGCAAGGGTTCCCCAGGACTGGAATTGAGATCCACTGTCTTTTTGGACAGACCTTAAAGTGTAGGCATCTCACTAGGTTTCTGAACAGAGCTCATATTTACTGTTAGTATAAACTGTGACCCCATGATTACATCGGTAATAAATTTACAAACCAAATGTGTTAATTCAGTGTAATTATTCCTTTTAGCACTGGCATCTAATCATGCGAGACTTTATGGTCGTTAGTGCTGTGGCGCCTAGCTGTTAATCTCATTAGGACGGACAGGTGTTGCAGTCTTGATGCACTGTTTGACCATCTCACAGATTTTAATTTAGAGGCAAGGGTTAAAGCTATAAATGTATTACCACCGTTGCCAGCATCTTCAGCAGTGATGGATGAAGGGCTTCAAATGACTGCTGCAGGACATCTTTCTCTTGAGATGCTTCAAAGCTCTTGACAGGGGCTGGTTTATAGTTTATGTTTCTGATTTCTATCTGGTTAATCCCATAAAATGCCCACCTCTGGGATGTTATTAGGGCAAGTTTAAAGTCTAAGTCTGAATTAATCTCAAATCTGCTTGTTATTGGACTCTGCTGATGTGCTGTAAGATATTTGACATGCTTGAATAGTTTGTTTTAATTTGGCCGGATAACACCCCACCACCACCCCCTTGCTGTTAAATCAGAGTTTGAGAGTTCAGTTCTTCTTCCAAATTTCTGTATTTTGTGAGCATGTCCTGAACTTTTGGACATTCTACTATTTTCCTACTTTTAAATATGCGTACTTCCCTGCAAAAAAAACAAAAAAGAAATGAACATCTCGCCCTGGGTAATTTTGTAAAACAGTACGTTTCTCATATTCATGCTGGCTTGGTGAATGAGAACAATTTTTCCAGCTTCTTTATAATTTCCTGCTGGTTATTGAGGCACAACGATTGACTCACTGCAGTGTTTTTTATTGTGAATGTGCTCATTTTAGTGAGATATGGGTAGCACTTCACTTTAGCTCATTTCTTACCCTTACAGGACCCCTGTGAGGACAAAAGGCATAAAGACATCTGGTCTAAAGAGAAGACCTGTGACCGTTTCCCCAAGCTGCTTATCATCGGACCTCAGAAGACTGGTAAGTGTTTACCAGACATCCACACACGTGTGCACTTGCGCCATCTAGCTGTGTTGGCCAGATATGCTCTTTTAAAATCACTTATAGCAAATATCCATCTACATCCAGTGTTATAAGAGTGCCTGCCAGCACATATCAGCCAATGTGATACAGTAAAATACAATTTGTTTTAATGATTGTTTACTTTAGTAATTCCTGTTTTTCCTATTCTAAGTTTTATTATAATTATAGTTATTATAAATCCCCCCTTTGAGTGGCAATTAATTTGCTTTCCAGAATGCCAGTAGTGATGCAATATTTAGCAATTTTAGGATTATGAGAATTTGGAGATTGTCTGTGTGTGTGTGTGTGTGTGTGTGTATATATATATATATATATATATATATATATATATACACACACACACACACACAAACACAAATCACATTCTACATATACCTGTCGAATGATTTAAATTAAATCTTATTAATATGCTTGATTTTCCTAGTAAGTAAATTAATCACACATCAGTTTGGGCTGAGAAATTACCCCAAAAGGTAATTAAAAGTCATTATCCTGTTAAATGAGAAAAAATACATGTTGAATAGACATTATAAAGTGTAGCTTTAGAAAGAAAACGGTGTACATTTACTGATTAGGTGGCACGAAACAGCAATTAAAATTCCATTAATAATAATCTGAGGAGATTTTAAATATGTATTATTAGGTTTTAAGAATAAATCAGGTGAGCAGTGAAATTTCTGAAATTTATCACTTAAAAATATATATAAAAATTAAATATACCATCAGTTTATGGTGTCAAGTAACTGTTTTATTGAGCGAGTGAGTGAGTCATTCAGTCATTCGTTCAAACGTACAAATTACTAATTCATTCATAAACAAAGCAAGGCACTGAATCATTGGCTCGTTCAATTCATTGGCATGATTTTTTTTTCTAAATGTATTACTGAAATATGGGGGAGGATTAGTGCTGTGATTGACCTGAAAAAGTGTTTGTTTGTTTATTTATTTATTTATTTTCTTTCACCCAGTGCTCGTGAATCTTAAAAGTGTGCACAACAGCATTAGTGGGCTTTTATTTCCTTACAGGCTCAGACTCATAGACGTATGCAGGCAATCTACTGCAACCCTGGCTGCTCCTCAGTAAATGTGAATTCAGTTTTACAGCGTTGACTAATTAAACTTCTAAAGATGTCTTCAGGGAGCAATAGCCCACTCTAAGAGTGGGTAGTAAAATGGCTGTGTTAATCTTTTCAATAAAAGTTAGATTAGGGGGTTGGGTCTTAGACCAACGTTTATATATTTATTTTTATTTTTTGCGCTGTTATTACTTTCCTTCATAGGCTTGTATATTAGCTAGCATCCTCATTTCAGTGGCTCAAAAAGGGTTTTATACTACATATTGCACAAATATAAAATTTGCTTCTATAGCTGGATAGCAGAATTTAAGGAGTCACAATAGGGTCCTGAAGACTAAGATTACTAATGGAAGTTTTATTATTGTTGTTAGGGATGCACCGATAACGATCGGCCGATATGTTTGCGCGTTTTGTCGGTAAAAGCGGTTCTGTAATCAGCAGTAA
>JAUCMS010000048.1:9751425-9773529 GCA_032357445.1 Enteromius radiatus
ACTGCTGATTACAGAACCGCTTTTACCGACAAAACGCGCAAACATATCGGCCGATCGCTATCGGTGCATCCCTAATTGTTGTTACTATATTTAAGGGATTTTAGTTTAATCTAATTTAAGTTTTAAGTGGTTTTGTTAAAATTTGTGTAATTGACACATGCTGTCTTATCTGTTCAGGGACTACTGCTCTCTATCTGTTCCTGGGCATGCATCCCGATTTGACCAGTAACTACCCCAGCAAGGAGACCTTTGAAGAAATCCAGTTCTTTAATGGCCGAAACTACCACAAAGGCATTGACTGGTATGTGGTGATATTGTGAAAGAAAATGTCTCCTTCATGAAATAAAATAAATTGTTTATTTAGTCATTTAGTATTTAAAATCATATTTTACTGTATCTAAAACTGCTCTTTAGAATGAGAATGCCCTTCCCTCTAAAACAACCCATTTCTGATAGGCCCAAACTTCTTATTTCTATAGAGAGTACATCAACATGGGAAAGAAAACCGCATGATTTCATGGGTTCTTTACAGTCTATAGCTCTTGTGAAGTACTGTGATTGTGAAAATCTGGCATACTTTGAAGTTAAGAGTATTAAGAGACGTGGAGGCTAATGTTCCCATGAGAGGAAGGCATTAAGGGTCATATCAAAACACAGCACTGCCTTCACCACTAGCTCTTTCTTTCCATCTTTCAGTAGTCTCAAATGTGACTAATAGAAAGCAGGTGTCTGATGCACATCATCAACCGCCTCTCTCTCTCTTCCTGCCTTTCTTTTTCTCTTTAATCAGTTTGTGGAAAAGATGTTGGAGGTTGATGGTTCATGTGGCAGTTGGATTTAAAAAAAAAAAATAAAACACAGTGCTGGAGACGATGCTGATTATAAAGAGAGCGGTGCATTTCACCAAAGGAGATAAACAATGGTGCAACAATAGTTTAAGATTTTGTTCTTGCAGGTGTTTATACATTCTCTCAAAAGTGTTGACTAAATTTAATTTAATGCTAATTGTTTGGATGGATGTATGTTTTTTTTTAAATGCTAGGTACATGGAGTATTTCCCCCTTCCCTCCAACACTAGCTCAGATTTCTACTTTGAGAAAAGTGCCAACTACTTCGACTCAGAGGTCGCGGCCCGGCGAGCAGCTGCTCTTCTGCCCAAAGCCAAAATCATCACCATTCTTATCAACCCGGCTGACAGAGCCTATTCCTGGTATCAGGTCAGTATCTAACTGCTCATGTGTCATCCAGTCACATCCAGGGTTAGTCAAGGCCACATCGCCTGCTCTGGAGAAGATGATTAGATCTGCAAATGGGAAAAGTATGTAATTCGGAAGGAAGTGTAAAAGGGCATTGTTCTGCTGGATCCGATAAAGCCCATATTTTATATTTCTGTGGCTTTTACATTTTTTCCAAGAAGCCCACTTATGTTAGGAAGGAAAGTTATGTTTTCTGTTTTTATATGACATTTCAGCTTCAACAATTACAACTTACAATAACTTTATTTGGATAGTAGGGATGAAATTTAAAAAAAGTATATCCATACTTTTAGCAGCTCGCACAAATGCATGCTCTTTCCTAATGCAGAATTAAATTACTTCTGTGAATTTGGAGTTATTTTAAGCATGTATGAACCGCTTCAGACCCCATAGCATTTCAGTTAAATTGACCGTTTTCGTTTTGCCTTAACTCATTTTACTGCACTGTATTTTGTCACGAAATTGTAAATATTAATTGGCTGTTTTCCAGCACCAA
Source organism: Enteromius radiatus (assembly GCA_032357445.1). NCBI lineage: Eukaryota > Metazoa > Chordata > Actinopteri > Cypriniformes > Cyprinidae > Enteromius > Enteromius radiatus. Next base: position 9,753,178 of record JAUCMS010000048.1, read on the forward strand.
AGGGCTCATGATGATCCTGTGGCTCAGAAATATACATTCCATGATGTCATCACTGCTGGCCGGGACGCGCCCATCAAACTAAGGGTCCTGCAGAGCCGTTGTCTAGTGCCAGGACTTTACGCCACACACCTACAGCGCTGGCTCACACACTATCACTCCAGTCAGGTATTGAACTGACTTCATGTGTCCATGGATGCGCTCTGCAGTTGAGGATGTTTGTGTGATTTATATTGACCAGTTGGTTTCTGTTCAGATCCTGGTCCTGGATGGACAGATGCTGAGAACAGAACCAGCTTCAGTGATGGACAAAATCCAGAAGTTTCTAGGCCTGACAAACACGCTCAACTACCACAAGATACTTGCGTAAGAAGTTTGTTTCCAAAAGTTTCTTTTTTAGGATTGACAATTAAAAGTCAATAATATGCGATTCATTATTGAGCACATGGAGTGTTTGGTTTAGAGCTGCTTTGAAGTGCTTCACAGTTGTCTTCTCGTCCTGATGGATCCCCTTAGTCTGACAGGTTCACAAGAGTGCTTGTTAATTCTCTGCCTTCTCTAACACCTCATGTAAACTCTTTCACTTTAGTCAACCCATCCACTTGTCTCTCTTTCTCTCTCTATCTGTCCTCTGTCTCATGCTGTACAACATAATCTCATAAGCAGTAACATCTGTCAGCCACATCTCCCACTGGACAATGAAGATGGTTTGTCCTGTGGCAGCCTCTCTGGAGGCCTTGCTGTGCACCATCTGTTTGTTATGTTCCATTTTGATTAGGCTGATGTTGAAACATTGCCCTATTTTTGCTGCCTGTCCTTCATTTTGTCTCTTCCTTCCTGCTGCAGGTTCGATCCGAAGAAGGGCTTCTGGTGCCAGCTGCTAGATGGAGGGAAGACCAAATGCCTGGGAAAGAGTAAAGGGAGGAGATATCCTGACATGGACGTGGATGTGAGATTATGATTCTTGTTCATATTCCTGTTTTAGTTTAAAAACATTCCTATCTTTTGGGAGTTATTTGGCATTTGCAAAAGGTGTTTGTAGACCAAGGGAAAAAGGAAGCTTGTTCAGACATTTTTGGTATATTTAACTCAAATCCCTTCAGTTTTGATGATCTCCGTAGCAAAAACTTGTACCAATTTGCATGTGATGGCAAACAGATTTTTAGTAGCCAGTAAATATTAAATAAATAATTTAGTTCTTTTTAGTAGTCCGTAATTTTAAGCGTTAGTCGACTAATCATACGTTTATTAATAAACCATTTAAATGATTATAATGAGCCTTTTCCCTAATCAGCCTAATAAGTGTTCAAGCAAATGCATAAAACACAAATACAAGCTGTAGACACTCATGGCTTGCCTGAGGACATAAATGAAATGTTACGTGACATTTTGTTTACAAACCGTTTTAATGACACCTTTCCATGGCTGATACAATAGACCGATTATGTTAGAGGTGAAATGTTCTTTCTTGTAAATTTTGCATTAAAGTCAGTAATAAAGAGGAAGAGATGATCACGCTCACACACTACTGCCAATACAACTAAGTCCTAAAAAATATATAGAGATATAGCCTATTTTTGCCAAATTCTTGTTACTTCAGGGTCATTCAGACTAGTGTATTTTCTAGGGCACAGCTTCAGTCAGATCTTTTAACAGACTATGATAAAGAGAGGCTCAGTCGGATGCTGAGGACCTTGATGTTACCTTGAGGCTTCTTGGCAGACACATCAAAGTTAATGAGGGGTGAAAGAACAGGCTGATGTGTCGTGGCTTTGCAGATGCAGTTGCAGGAGCAGCACTCCTGAGAGAAAGCGCTATACACAGAGCGGGAACTGTCATTTAACACACACAGTCCCAGCAGTGGCTTAAGGTTCATGACCTTTTCTAGCCCGGAGGTGCTCTCTATCTCTATCTATCTCGATGATGATGATAATTAAATGAATGAAGATGTAACGCTGTTGTTGCCTAGTGGTCAGTGCACATGCTTTGATGTACATTTCTTTTTCACTCTATACTTTTCCTGTCAGTAAGTGACAAAAAATAATTATGGAAAATGCCCCTTAATTAAAATAATCATCCGATGTGTGTGTGTGTGTGTGTGTAGGTATGCATGTTAAATCCTACTAATGAATTTGAACATTGCAACATTGTAATGTTTAGTATGAAACAATATTATGAAAATGTGTTTGTTTGTTTTTTTCATTGGATGTTAGAGATGTTAAATTGATGTTAAAGTATTTTTAAAAATAAATTTTAAGCATGGGATAAGTGTTAAGTTACTTTGGATAAAAGAGTCTGCCAAGTAACTAAATGCAAAAGTCTAATCTAAATGTAAAAATTGTGAAATTAAATTAACGCTTGACTCTGTAATAATGCCACATATAGCTTGAGAATGACTTTACGTGTTGTACGTTACATATTTGCAGAAAAACTGACGCCATCCTCTTCCTCCACAGTCACGGACCTTCCTGAGAGAGTATTACCATGAGCACAACATTGAGCTCTCCAAGCTGCTGTACAAAATGGGCCAGCCGCTGCCTAGCTGGCTTAGGGAGGAGTTGCTCCACAGCAGGTAACCTGAAGAGGTGGGTGGGGACACACTGGTCAGACTCGGACACCCCTCCTTCTGCTCTTGAGGGGACTCACCCTCTTGTCCACCCCTGTAAGCCGCCGGCCACAGTGGTTGGTCAAGTCTCCTCCAGCGGCTTTGTGGACCTTCAGTTCGGAGAACTGAGCTTCTAGAGGACAAGACGGAGACGTAGAGAAAGATGCCCTTAAGGTGCGCTAGTGGCTCTGTTCTGTTTTGAAGAACAGTGATGCACCCAGGACATAGCCCCGGGGTACACCCACTACAATCCTTGGCTCGAACATGGGATCACAACAGGAGGCTTCCAAAAGACATTCTACTTGTCTGGTGTGTTGAAGTACCAGGAAGACATAATGTCAGAACAAATGGACATGCAATATGGGAGAGGACGGCACATATTACTTTTGAGCTGTAGGACGTACACAAGTCCGCAACAGATAAATAAGTGCCAGGGTGGTACCTTAAAGTCAGACTTTCTTTGGTTAAATATTCTTTTAACACTCATTTCATGTGTTGTGTTCCACAACACAAGGCTGTTCGCCTTGTAGTTTTATTCTTCTGTTTTAAACGGTTTTTATTTCATAGGTTATTAAGCCCATTCATTACAGCTGCACCCTCCGGGCTTAAAATGTGACATTTAAAGGTGAAATTTCATTACGATGTATTTATGGCTATTAGTTGCGAATCCACAGGACAGCTTAATAATGCGTGATAAATTGTGGTACTAAAACACAGATAAGCTACATCCATAATCAATGTGACTGTAAATATGAAACTGTAAAAAAGCTGGGTATGTTTTTGGCCCGTTATATGTGCAGTAACTGCCTTAAAGCAACTTTATCAAGCCAATTACGGTTAAATTCACTAAAGTATACAAGCTGGCGTGTTCTGACAGGCCTCAAGGGGCTGATCTTTTTAATCTTAATTCGAATGATGAATGTCGAGAACTGGACCCATGTGTTATTTTGGCATTATATCACAAATCTCACTGGAGCGTTAAGTAAGGGTATTGCAGTTTTAATAGTGATCCATAAAACCTTTCTGCCAATAACCCCTTTATCACCTTTTTTTTTATTATCTTGTTTTAATGAATGTTTTACCCTTTACGTGATTTGTTTAGCATATCACAACATCTAATCACTTTTCATTCAGGGTTGTCATCAGAATGTGTCCAGGAATGTATTGCCTCTGCCAAGAGACCATTTTAAAAAGGCTATTTTATGTGACTTGTGTTCTGTGGGAACTGTTGACTGCTACTGAACTGTATGAATTACACCCATGAATGTAAGCAAGGATGCTATATATAATAGACACGATGCCTTTTCAGTGGCAGGCAGGGTGATCCACGGAAAGCTCCTCAAAGCCCCTTAACCCAGTCGCTGGGGCTGAATTAAACCACTCTGCTAATGGATTTCATTTCTCTTGCTGCTGAAATGAGAAGTCATGAAACGAACCCAAATCTCATTTTATGTTTAACATAAAATTAATTGGATTTAATTTTGTTCCCTTCTGTTTTTCTTTCGTCTTTGAAAAGGTTTTTTGCGCACTTTCTTCCATACTTCCATGCACAATTACATCAGACTCACTTCTCACAGCATATATCAGTCTCTTTTAACAGCTGTGTGCGCCTCTACTGTCATTTGGCGTTTCTATTCATGTGCATCCTTTGGTCAAGCATTTTCAAAATAACACTAGTGAGATCTGGGGGGGAAAAAAGGCACCAAAAAGTACAATTTGAACTGTGTTTGATGAATAATCGCCCCTGATATTCCCTGCTTTAGGATGGACACTTGGGAAAGGGGGATGGCAATATTACAAGAGTACTGACAGCATCTCAGAGCGTTTATTTTCTATAAAACAGATTTTATTTGTAAAAATTGTACAACCCTTAATTTTCTTCATTGACCTCAAAGTGAAATGCTTGAAAAGCACAATGTTTGTGTTGTTGACCAAGGAGTGGAAAAGCATACAGTGCATATCTTGTGTGCAAGGATATCACTTCACACGGATTTTGCAGCAGTCCACAGGAAGACTTTTGGGTCCACAGAGCATTTTGTATTAACAGCTACTTTTACAGATAGTTTTACTTGGGTTTTGGTTTCAAATGTAAGTAGTTTACAAATGTGTGCGGTACAGAACCATGCACCTTACATGCTGCTCTCGGATTTGTCATAATCACACACGTAACCTTCTTTTTTTTTTATATATATTATCTTTTAGTATTCTTGCTCCCAAGCTGACGACTAACATCTAATAATGCAATATCGTGTTTCCTGGTAAAATGGGAAGTTTTGCACCAAGCACAAAATTATGTTTAAATAAAATGTGTCACAGTGTACAGAGCCCATTTATTTTGAGTGAATGCAAGAGAGAAAGTATAAAATATGAATGAACTAGTTATGTTTTTTTCTTTTTCTTTTCTTTTTTAAGACATCCACCACACTCACACAGACATGCAGAGAGTCCCCATGACTTTCACACTGCCAATATTGTGCTTTCTGTATCATAAAGTAGGGTATGAATAGATAGAATAAAATAACTAAGGAAATAATCATCTGGACTGTACAATCAAACCTACCGTTGTTAATATTTTTTATTGTTGGTAGCCAATATTTTTGTGATTAATTTGCAAATAAAGAAACCACTGTCTTTTTAATTCTTTGTCTTTATTAAAGTACACATCTATTATTTCAGTGAGTAAATGATACACATACATGCATATGACATTTAATATATATATATATATATTTTTTTTTTTTTTTTTTTTTGGAGGGGTGACTTATGGTTTAACAATAACAAATCACATTTATATAATAATAATAATACTAGTCAAATATAAATATTGTGCTCAAATCACATCTATGATGATCATTTAACCCTGCACTTCATACAGTATAAGTTTTGAATGTTTATGGTGATGCATAAAAAACGTTTTGTTTTTTTTATATAATTATCAAATTATATACATACATAAAAATATGTACACACACGCACACATATATTTTATGTATGTATGTGTATATATACAAATATACATACATATTACAATAGATATTAATTTATTTACATTAAAGAATAGCTTTGTTAAATTGGGGACAGCTTAAAGTACAGATCAATTAATTACAGCAACAATTAAATCCCTTTGAAACGGAAAACAGTTAAATGTTTTTCACAAATTCTGTTGCTTTGGGACCCTTTAAAAGGAATGTCATTTAAAAGTAGCATCTTTCCATACGGATTAGCTGCCTTACAACTGATCCTTTTCCTATGAAACATTGGAGTGTCACTGGCTGGTTTGATATTTATTACAAACATAAACTACATCTGCATCTCAATCTGTCATTGGCAGGGCATCTGTGAGCATGGCTTGCATCCACATCACACACTCATCAAAGCAGAGTGCATATTGGCCAGAGCCGTACACTCCATCATTCTGACACTGCCAATGAGCCGCTACATTAACCACAGACTGTTCATTTACATTTGGAAGGCTGAACACTCTTAGTATAGCCAAAGTGTATATAGTCCGTATGGGTTGTTTTAGTAGGTGAACATGCAATATGCACACACTGGTCTAAAAGACATTTGTCACGTTAATAAAATCTTGTTCTTCACGTATATACAGAAAAATGTCAGAAGCCTGTGGATATTGAAATCTTTCAGTTATTTATTTATTTTTTTTATCTGTGATGCAATCATGATCTGAGGATTATGTTAAAAAAAAAAGTCAAACGCAGAATTTATATTACTACCTTTAAAAAAAAAAGACATGAAAAATGTTAAACAACAAAGTTTTCCACGCAAAAGTTCTATACAAAATAATTTAAATATTAGAATTTTATGAAAAAAATAAAGTCATATAAAGTCATGTTTTTATCTGCGATGTTACACGTGGAAACGATTTTTATTCGTCATAGTACAAAAAAAAGTATCTGTTATAGTACAAAATGATCATTTTGAACAGGATAAATCAAAGATAAAAGCAGTAAATATAGAACAAGAGTGATTTCATGACTTAAATAATCAGCCTTGAAAATGAAGCTGTATATGTAAAAAGAAAAACTGCCTATTAAACACAGAAATTATGTTTTAAACAAGAGGGAAAGAAATTCGTGTTCATGGGACTTTTATTCTATATACACACGATCACTTCCGCTTTTGGAAGTTGAACTTTCAACCCGGCAGCGATTTGTCCTTCCTTTCCTGTTTCGGCCTCGATCAGAGACACACATAGGTAAGGCATTATAGTTTCAATCCAGTCAAATCCTACTTTTATAAAAAGTGTTAAGTATAAAAGTGAACTTTGGCAACGTTCCATAACACCTCACGCACCAGTAAAATGCGATATTGCTCCCATATATAGTGATAAATGCAGTATTTTAGTCGGATACTCAGTGTTGCTCTAGCGGGATTCTGCTCCATATTGGTCTCGCTAGCGCAGCTGCATGAGTCGCTGTAGTTGCGAGCAGATGACGCTGTGCTGCGATACAGTTTGGGTGAAAAACGTGCTCAGTTTCTCGTTCAAATCTTGGTTAAAATATATCCTCACCTTTTTATGATTTAACTCGGGCTAATGACAGTGTAGCTTTGTAAACCCCCGTTTGGCGTCTGAAGTCCACAGGAAAACCTTTTTAACGTTTCTGAATGATTTACTTGCTTTTCCCTGAAGTTGTTTGCCAGCAATTCACGTTGAATTAAATAAAGTTTGTAACGCTGTGACTAGCTTAGATGCACTCCACCATGTTTGCAAGATGATGTTAATCCATATCTTCAGTCAAATTGTTTAGAAGAGCTAACTTCTGATAAGTTAAAGCTGTTTAACCAAATTTTTAGATCCTCAGAATTAAAATTAGTAGTAGGTTTTTGTATGAAGTTAACCCAACTGCTGAATGTTGTTTTTCAGCAATGGCACCTCGCAAGGGTAAGGAAAAGAAGGAAGAGCAGGTCATCAGCCTGGGACCTCAGGTTGCAGAAGGCGAGAATGTGTTTGGAGTTTGTCACATCTTTGCATCCTTCAACGACACTTTTGTCCACGTCACTGACCTCTCTGGCAAGTAAGTACCGTAAAAACAACCTATGCACATGAAAAGCACACATACCAGCAAAACAAATGTGAGTGTTTAATGTCACAGTAAAGTGTCATATACCACAATTCAAAATTTGCCTTAACTATTCCACATCTTACATTTTTCATATTGCTTTAAATCAGGGGTGACTGGAGCCCTGCAGAGTTTATTTCCAACCCTTCAACACATACTATGCAGTTTTCAATTAAGCCTTAAGGACTTAATTAGTTGAATCTGGTGCTTAATTAGGGTTGCATCTCAAATCTGCAGGTCTCCGGCCCTCCAGGATTTGAGTTGACACCCCTGCTCTAAATGTTTATAGCAGTGGTTCTCAACCCTGGTCCTCGCGCCCCCCTGCCCTGCATATTTTGCATGTCTCACTTTGTTAACACACTTGATTCTGATAATCAGCTCATTAGAAAAGTGCTCCGTTCATGAACTGTGTTCTCAATCGACATGGTCCCTACACAGTGTCCGTTAAAGTTTACTTCTCTTTGGAATGTTCATTCACGGATTTGCAACGTAAATAACTTAATATGATTTAAATTACGTCTCGCACACTTAAATGCACTTTGAATGGAATGTATAAATTCACTTCGAACTGGAATCATGGCGGAATATTCGGTGATGTCCACTTCGCAGTGCGCATACGTTCGAACAGAACAAATGACAAGAGAAACATACAAAATGCGCAGAGCGGGGGCGCGAGGAGAGGACGAGGATTGAGAACCGCTGATCTAGCACAGTGTGTGTGCGAGACTTAATTTATAGCATCGGTCTCAAACTCAATTCCTGGAGGGCTACAGCTCCAAATCACACCTGTTGAAAGTTTCTAGTGATCCTAAAGACCAAAACCCAGCAGAGCTGTAGCCCTCCAGGAATTGAGTTTGAGAACCAATAGTTTATAGCAGGGTTTGTCAAATCTTACCCTGGTCCAATGCACTTGCAAAGTTTAGCTCGTACCCTAATCAAACACACCTGAGCATGCTAATCAGTGTCTTAAGGATCATTAGAAAATCACAGGTAGGTTTTTATCAGGGTTGGAGCTAAACTCTGCAGTGCATTGGACCTCCAGAATAAGATTTGAGAAACCCTGGTTTATAGTGTTTCACTTGCCTGTCATTCCAAACCTGTGATTTTCATTTTCACCACAAAATATTTATTTTCCTCATAAGTTAATGTCTACTGTATCCTTCAAGCTCCAAAATATGACATCATAAAACAGTTTTTGTTTAAATAAGCTTTGCAATTAGCTTTGTGTGACACCAGGATTTAAGAAGTTATCTTTTAGGAATTATAATCTATAAACACAACCAACCGGTTATGGGGTGAATCTCAACTTGAAACTAAACCGTAAACAGCTCATGTCCCTTTAAGTAGTGCAAATGATAGAGGAAAATAACCAATAAATATATAATAAAAAAACTTTAACATATGAGACTCCTAACTTGTAATTTCCACTACTTAATTTTTAGGGGGAAACAATTGCCTGTTAACGACAACACTTTTAGTTTCTAAAGTGCTACATACCATGCAAGTTATGCTGGCAAGATTTTTTTTTTTTTTTTTTTTCTTCTGGTGCCCATGACTTATATGCATTTCTGTTTCGTGAAGGAAAAAACTCTTGTCATATTTGGCAAGATAAATTCTTTTCAGGTGATGTTTGTCATTTTACACTCGGATGGTGATCTAAACAAGTTCTTTCTCTTGATCTTCAGAGAAACAATCTGCCGTGTTACTGGTGGGATGAAGGTGAAGGCCGACAGAGACGAGTCCTCTCCTTATGCTGCTATGTTGGCGGCTCAGGATGTGGCTCAGAGGTGCAAGGAGCTGGGCATCACTGCTCTGCACATCAAGCTGAGGGCCACTGGTGGAAACAGGTGAGGCCCAAACAAGAACTCCAATATCATGTTTGTGACACTGGCTATGAGTTTATAAGAATGAAGGAGCTTGTGTCGTCATACTTGCTCTTTATTGTTTTTCCCATCTTTAGAACCAAGACACCTGGACCAGGGGCACAGTCCGCCCTCAGGGCTCTGGCTCGTTCCGGCATGAAGATTGGCCGTATCGGTATGTTAGCACCAGCACTGCCATCTAATGATGCCTAATGTCATTTCACTGCAAACTTGTTTTTGAGGTCTCATTATCTTTCATTTTATTCTACAGAGGACGTCACCCCCATTCCATCGGACAGCACCCGCAGAAAGGGAGGTCGCCGTGGACGTCGTCTGTAAACTATTGGACTTTTTCAGAATAAAATCTCAAATAATACTTTTGCCTCCTGTCTTCATTTAAATTGTATATATTATGATAGAAGTACCAAAGTCTTAGATTCTTGACTGTTCGGCAGCCTTTTAAGATTACACGTCTAACCGGTTTTATGTATCTGATGTTTATTTTAAAACCAAATGAATGAAGGCTAGGGGAATACCAAGACGACATCCTCATTCAGATTGTACCAGAACAAATAATTTCCTCATTAAAGATTGCAATTCTAGCTGCTTATTGACAAGTATAGAAGTTTACAAGAAAATTACTGTATTTTACGTGTTGTAAACGGATTGAAAATATCTCTTACGGATTCATAAACTAGAATTACATAAGCTGCTGTTCACTTTCATAGTGTTTTGTTTCCTTTTGTGTAAGATAATTCAAAGTGAAAGCATATTTCGTAGGGATAATTTGCCCCCAAAAATACATTGTTGATTTATCACGTTACCTGTAAGTTTCATTTGCTATCATCAACTGTTTGGTTACCATTTTTATAAGTATCTTTTTGTGAATGTAAAGAAATTAATACAGGTTTAAACTTGACAGAATCTTCATTTTGGGGTGAAATATTATTTTATGTATTTTTAGTGTTAAGGAAATAATCTTGATGCATTCTTTCTATTATTTTAAGGAGGAAAAAAAGTTAGACATTACAAATTTTCATCAAGTATTTCAGTATTCCTGACAAGGTTACCATGGCAACGGGTTGCTCGCGCTCTTTTGTGACATTAAGAACAAAACGTAAGTACTGTCATTGTTTATCACTTAAAAAGTATGTTACAAAAGGTTCTGTTTAAAAGCATTTTAGATATTTTTTTTTTTTTTTTTTTTTGAGGACAAATCTCACAAAGCCGATTTCACTGATAAGACTGTCGGGTGAAACATGCGGAAACAGTACGTTCCAGTTCACTTTTGTCTGACAACTGATGATGCAGTACGTCATAACCAATGAAATAATTAACTCGCGCTGCTACAGACACTTTCATCCGAGTGTTGCAGCTGGACTCTCAGTTCTCATATTTTTATATCAGAGCGCTGTTACAAAACCCCCCTGAGCAAATTGACTAAGTTTTGAGAAGTTTTTCTGACTATTGATCAGAAATGTCCACCGACGGAAACGAGGCACCACTTATCAGAGCCCCAAGTGAGCAAACTTCAATCAACATGGAACCACGGGGAAGGTGAGAAAAAGTTTTTTATGTTTTATAGATAAATCTTACTTAATTTTCCACACTCACATAATGTTAAGTGCAATTAAATGGAAAGTGATTGAGTATAAAGAGCTGTTTTGAGTGATTTATTACATCACTCAAAACAGAGGAAAGAAACATTTAATGTGACTTTTATCATAAATCACTATATATTTAGTCATCAGTGTCAGTTTATTTAAAAACTAAACTAAAATAATAAACTGTAATGAAAATCATGTGTTATAATGTGTTCTGAATATGTTTTGTGCAAACTGCGTATTTGCTTCCATTGTAAAGGATCACACATCTTTGGACTTATCTGATTAATCATTTAGTACAGATTAAAATACCAGACACTCTATTGGATTTTCTAGTGCTTTTTAGAGCTGTGAATATTTTACAATTTTTATTGTAAACCAAAATGTAATATCAAACTATTCTGTCCATTTCAAGACACGCAGTTCTGAAAAGATGATTTAAATTTTTTTATTTTTTTTGCCACCACCATTTCCCTCATTTGAATACACTGGTGTATATTATTTATTTATCTATTTCATTTTGCCACCACCATTTCACTCATTTTAAAATGATGGTCTGTGTTATTTATTCATTTATTTGCCACCACCGCTTTACTCATTTGAATACTTGTTTTCTAACAGATCTAACAATCAGGCCTTGAAGGTGGCAGGAGTGACTCTGCTGGCTGCTATACTGATCGCAGGTCAGGCCTTCACCGCTTATATGGCATACGGCCAGAAGCAGCAGCTCGACACCCTGGAGAGGCGCAGCGACCGCCTGCAGGAGATCAGCCGCAAGTCTGGTCAGCGAATATCTATTCCACGGCCTTCTCATCATACTACCTTTTAAATCACCCTCTAATGAAAGCATTATAATACAGATTTTCTTCCCCTTTTTTTGTGCAGTAATGCGTGCCCCCTTGCAAATGCATCTCCCTATGAGCTCCCTCGCTCTGACATACGAGGATGAGCCCAAGGAGAAGAAGGTAAAACTCATTTCCTCTCCTCTTGAATGTTGTTTAATGTAGGCTGGCAGCCACTTGATGTCAGGATTGAGTCAGACAACTGAATGGTTTTGCTTTAGAAATGATGAATATCAAAACAAGACGAAATAAAAGAAAATATAAAATTGCTTTCTCATCTCATTCATGCATTTATTTGTCATTATGCTCTATTTTTCAGGATTCCTCTTCCTCAGATCCCAAACCAGGTATCAAGATCTAACTGTTCTGAAACAATAGTTTCTCAGCAGTTATTTCTCTTTTGCTCACACATATATGTATTTTCTGTCTCACAGAGCTCACTCAGTGCCAGAAGGAGGCTTCTGGAGAGGTCAAGAGTCTCCTGCCATCTTTCCGCCCCAAGTGTGATGATAACGGAGATTATGTGGCTAAGCAGTGCTGGGATAAGACTGACTTCTGCTGGTGTGTGGACAAGAACGGCGTTGAGATAGAGAATTCCCTGACCAATAGCACTCTTAAGTGCCTTGGTGACGACTTCCATTCCGGTATGAACTGAATATTTGTCTTTCAAAAAAGGCCAGGGAAGCTGAATTATTCTTAGACGTACATGACCAACTCACAAAAAGCAGCAAATGTGCTATATATTCAGAAATAAACCAAATGAAACTTTTCTTTTATATGTATGACATAATTTATAGCATTACGTACTTATGGTACACTGACTTCTAATAAAGCAAACGGCTGCTGTTTCTTTACAGCATTAATTACGACAGTGACTTCCACTCACATATCTTTTATAAATTCATAAAATACACAAAACTGCATACCGTTGCTTTAAAGAACTTATTATATTCAACAATTATATGATTATTTTATGTTAGGGTAAGGTTGGCATGTGACTATTTCTGTATTATGAGTTACTGCTTTCATCTTCATGAATGCGGTCATGTGACTTGCATATTGTTTTTTTTATTTAGCAGTTTCACATTTTAAACGTGCAGTAGTCAGTGGTGTTACATGATACATAACTATAATATAAATCAATCTTCACTGTTTCCTATTTTAGCTGATGAAGTGATGGCAGAGCCTCTTTTGGGAAAAGACGGCCACTGAAGAGGAGCAGTAAAGATCAGTTCTAATATAAATATCATTTTCTGGAATCTTTAACCTTAACAGTTTTACTTTCACATTTATGGCTTCGTTTGAGGTAAACAGCTTCATTCAGTCGATTAAGATATTTTGCTGTCATGATAGTGGAAATCGAAAGTAAAGGTAGTTGTTTGTATTGTACTGGTAATTATTACAGACTATAGTAGATTCAGCGGTGTTGAACTTTTATTAAAAACTTTCACTTGATGGAATTGTACTATTGCTTACTATTACTTTTTTCAACTAATCTTTTAACGTGTAAAATGGATCAAGAGTGACAAGTAATATATAGAAGGATTGCTGCAGTTGGATGATGGATAGATAATAAAGATGGACAATAAAATTAATTACTAACTACCTGTGTGCTCTGTGTCTGATTTAGTCAAATCCCTGTAACTTTAAAGCCTGTAGAACACCCGAATCTATCTCTGTACAGACTACTATGTTTGTATAATCTTGTTATCGGAATACCACCTGCTTGTACATCTACCACTTTCCAGTTCCCAAGGTTGCAGAGGCGTATACGTTTTAGGATTTGAATGAAAAACTTTACACACATTATCTAATCCCTCATCATCTATCTCATCTTGTAGTGTCTTCCATCTCTGGTACGTCCTTCTGTATTCTCTCACATGAGAGGCTACACAGATAATTAAATTGCACCCAGCTCACATTCTGGAGTAAAATAATTTTCACAAACACGCAGAGTACCTTATTCATTTGTTTTCTGTAAGATGACAGTGTTCACTGCGCTCTCAGAGAGACGTGGAAACTGAAGAATACTTTCTGCTGATCTATGATCACTATAAAACAGTCCATCTGCCTACTTCCCAAAACTTCAATACTGATTGGTTTTTATCATAATTTTATTAATTGCTCAAGTAATGGCCAATGCATTGGCAGTACTGTACAAGTCGTGCCAATAAAGCTAGTTCTGATGGCGTGTAAGAAATACTTCCGGAATTTTGTCCTACTTAAAGGATATTGGATTGCATATAATGGTCATGTTTAAGGATTTATTTTTCCCATTAAAAATTATTAGCCATACTAATAATTTCTAGACACAATTGAAGGTTTTATTCATTAAAATACAACATCTCAAAAATTATTGGAAAAACACGTGCAATGAATGTAAAAGAATATATCCAAACAAAAATATATCACACACGATGGCAATAATATCAGAAGACATGGCAAAGAAAAGCTTTACTCACATAAAGCAAAGGAAAGAATTCCTATTATTCAAAACTATTCTTTTGAAATAATTCCTTACATAAAAAAGTATGCATTATGATATGGATCACACTTTAAAACCACACCACTGAATTCAATACACCATCTGAAAACCAACTACATCAAAATCAGTTTTCATCCTACTTCCTGCTTTCCATTTCACTTCCTACGGCTTACTTTCATTATATTAACTAAAAGCAGAAGTGTTGAGTGTGGTAAAGTGCAACATTTATCTATCCAAAAGGCTTGATCTATTCAAGTCCAGCAATCTCTGACATTTGGCAGGTACAGGATTTGTTCAATGCCAGACATTATTTATAGTGTGTTGTGCCTGATTGTTCGCCTGTTTAGTGCAAACCTCTTTTTTTAAAAAAAACAGCATTGGAAAAAATATTTATTTAACAGACAGAACATAACAGTTTGAGCATATTAACAAAGATTACAAAGCTTTGGCCATTTGTACCCTTTTAAGGAATTCAGGTGTATATAGAATAGAAAAAAAAAACTAAAACTGCTAACCTGAGAAGCTTAATTATTTTGGACACCAAAGTATCATCTAAATAAATCCAGTTGTTCTGTGATCTGACGGGGGCACCTCAGTTGAGGTACATGGTTAGGTAAATATATATTCAAGGCACCATTTCTGGGAGTATGATATTCACTCCCTCTATCTCTTCTTGAATGAGCTGAAGTAGTTTTTTAGGGTCTGTTCAACGTTAGGCACTTGATAGCTCTGAGCAGCATAGATGCCTGTGCAGGTTCCTACAAGAACTCCCAGAACTGCAGAAGAGCGGAGCTTTGCCACCACATACCCAGCCAAAAAGCCCTTGAGGAAGGGAGAACTGAGCACACTTCCACCCTAAATTGAGGAAGAGGGAAAAACTGTGTGAGAGAGAAACTTGAACACAGAACAAAGCAAAATGATCAGATGGAGCCTTTTCACATATATGGGTGTGGAACACAGATGTTCAAGACTTTAACGAAGGGGTAAAAGTAGAGAGTACAGCTGCTGTATAGAGTGCAACAATAATGGAAGCAAAAATCCTATTCACTTTCTCTATAGAGGAGATCTTAGAAACCTTTAAAACAGTCTGTAACTTTTAGCACTCTAGTGGTTAATAAACAGAACTGCGTGTATCTTATGGAAGAACAATGTAGCCGGAGCTGCTACTTTCTGTTTATGATGAATCTTGCAGGTACTGGGCTACACCGCAGCAGTGCCTACCAAAACCAGTCTAAAATAGTCCAGATATAAACACTTATTACAGGTGTACCATAGTGATTCTGGATATACATAAACCACAGTTTGTAGAATGGATTCATGATGTCCTCACTTTTTATATGAATTCTGAATACAAAAAACGTTATGGACTACACCTTTATGCAATCATGTTGAACACTGAAGTTTATAGGAATGAACTATATTACACATAATTATACAGAGAATTCTTCATAGAAAATTGCCAATCAGAAAATCAAAATAAGCAATTTGCACCAGAAGAGCTCCATTCCTATGAAGCACTACTTTCTAGTTCTTTCATGAACTACATCATGGTAATCATGGCAATATCCCTGCAGTCTATAGAAGGTCAGAGATTCCATCAAAAATATTTTCATTCGTGTTTTGATAAACAAAGGTCTTAAGGGTTTGAAATCGCATGAGGGCGAGTAATTAATAACAAAATCTTTAGTATTAAAAACGATCAAATGTGAATAACTGAATGAAAATTAAACAACCTTGCGGGCTCAACCAAAAAGGATACTTAAAATTATTTTGTAAGGAAGACACAAAACACACACATGCCGCCTTGCTAATGACACACAGGCTTATTAAATAAGCAATTAAACCTTACAATAATGACATCCCAATGAACAAAAAAATCTAAATGATACAGTTGCAAGAACTTTTATTGACCACAAGATGGTAGAGTTGAGCACTATGTAATAAGCCTCACTTTTAACTATCACGGTTCACGGCTTTTAACTATTCGATTAAGACTTTTTAAAACCCTATGAGAAGAAAAAAATACTTAGGGAAACAAAACTGTCGTGCATTGTTGCACTCTAACAGCAGTCTTTCTCGTAATGAACATATAAACATGCTAGATCTACCACATTAACTGTTGCGAAAATGCGTCCATTGCCGATTTTGCCAAAAAATCTAACGTCATACGTTACCTGTGGAATCCCAGCTGCGACTTCATCCTCCATCCGACGCTGAATGTTATCGACCTGGTCTTTAAGCAGAGACAGGTCTCTCAACTGCCTGAATGGATCCTGATCAAGAAACATAAATGCTGAAAAAACTACAACAAACTAACCGCATCATAGTTGCGGCTGATGGACTGACTGTCAGCAGTATGAGTCATCGCGGGTGTGCCAGCAGAAATGGCATTTAATTCGGCGCCATCTAACTTATCAAACATCAGTTTCGGTATTGCACCTTTAAAAGACATTAGAGGACACGATAAAGTGGAGGTCTTTAACATAACAGACAGATATATGGCATTGAAAATATATGTAATGTTAACTGACTGATGTCTACTTAACTTGCAACAGTGTGACCATATAAAACAGTACGAACCATTTGATTTTTTCCCCCCCGCGATTTCACTGCCCAAATAAGCTACGCAAAAGAGCCTAACAGTAATCGAGAACACAATCAAGATTACAGAACATAATGTGACTTATAAAAACGTCTAGGTAAATTCAGTGGCACACCAACCTTGTCCGCCATGTCTACTTGCGTGGCATCTGAGATCCTGAGCTCGATTGAGCAACCTGAAAAACATGCCCGCTCTAGATCGCGCTCTAAGCTAGATTACACGGGTCTGTCTCAATATTTGATATATTAGTGTAATTTGCAAAATACAGATGTTTCATGATTCGTCATAAAAGGTCACTAAACGATCATCAGAGACGAACCACAGTTTAATTCTTTTTAAAATGTTTGGCCCTCATTAATATCTGGTCGCTTGTTAACTATAGAGGTAGGCCTAAATAGTGAAAAATATGTACACTGTAGCATACTTCAAAAAAGTAAAGGTTATAGGGTTCAGGTGATTCAGGTTAATTAGGACATGTTTAAAAAAAAGAGTTCAATGAGAATGTATTTTTATTTTTAGATTAAATTCATAGAAACAAATCTATATTAGTAGATTAGAAACATGAATGATAAACTAAAATATAGCCTACTTTAACTTAATTTCTATTAAAACTTCTATATAGCGTTTAAATATATTTTTAATTACGCTGATTTGTAATGATGAAGTTGCCAATGTAACATTTAAAACATTAAATTTAAACATCGACTAACGACACACTATACTTGTAATCAACTTACATGTGCTTTAGTATTTTAGTCAGAACATCAAAATAAGCGTACTTTAAAGCATGGTTAGGCCTACTAATTTCAATAATTTAATATATTCTTAAAAGTACTAAAACGTTTAATTTGAAATTGTTACAAATTGCACCTATGTAGTGTATTGTAGGCAACAATACAACACTGAACTCAGATTTCAAAGAAGCATATTTCAACATGGATGTAAACTACCTCATAACCTGCATGAACTATAGTTTAAACATGTATGTATAAAATATAATCATGTCATTATATGCTATCGTTTCATCAGCCTGTTACACTGATTATAAAAAGGCGCGAGCCCGTCTCTGTTTGTGACTCTGCAGAAGCAGACAGACGCTCGCGACAAAGAAGTCGTTGCCCCAGCAACCAAATGGATGATGCAAACGGAGGCTGGACGATGACGGACTTCGCTCGACTTCGTTACGGGAGGAATTAAGGTGGACCAACCACCCATCGCAAACCAAAAAACCTTTACACATCTACAGCTGTTTATCTATTCCCAAATAATAGTTCCGGGCGGCTGTATGAGTCATGTGTTTATATTATTATGTTTATATAATACACGCCTCGGTGTTTAGTAACATTAGCTTGCTAATCGCAGTAACGTTAGCGTACAACACATCTAAACGCGTAAATTAATATTTAGCAGAAACCTTGTCATTAAGACTAATGACGCTTGCTACGTTCATTTTAATGAATAATTCATGGAATAACGTAAACTATTAGCATATTCTGTCCCATATTGTATTGTAACAACAATATGAAGTGCTTTTAAATGTGCTAAATCTCAACTAGTGAATTTGTTTTACTCTTCACATTACAGATGGTTAGTCTCTGCCTCACTGTGTGGAACAGATTGGAGACACAAATTTTTCTCAGGAACACACGTCACAGTTTGTGCCCTGTTTGATTAATGAAAAAATACTATTGCCTAAATACTAAAGTATTAAATACTATAGAACATTTACACCTGAATTATTGTAGAGGGAGCAGGCAGCTATGTTCACTCCAGCAGTTTGCTTTCATCAGCTGTATGTTCAGCCATCCTTAAGGTACCACCATGGGCTTGGGGGGGCAAAGGGAGTGAGCGAGAGAGGGATGGAGGGACGAAGGAGGGGGGATAGCTGCAGGCATTACTGAATTACAGAATCCACAGAGAGGCGCACACACAGTTACAGAGAGAGAGATAGAAGCGATCTCAAAACATAATCACTCTCTGCTAGACAGAACGACTGAGCGGAATAGAGAAGAGAA
The DNA here is from genome assembly GCA_032357445.1 of Enteromius radiatus. Classification (NCBI taxonomy): domain Eukaryota; kingdom Metazoa; phylum Chordata; class Actinopteri; order Cypriniformes; family Cyprinidae; genus Enteromius; species Enteromius radiatus. The sequence continues at coordinate 9,772,271 of JAUCMS010000048.1, forward strand.
TAGCATGATCACACAAGCATTAGACAGAAAGACAAATATGAGGTTGATTAGACAGCAGTGAAATTACCTGAGGGCAAAATAAAAAAGGGGATAGACAGAGAGAGGAAAAGAAGAGTGTAGCTTTTAATCCTCTTGGCATGCGAGTGCATTCCTGGCTGTTTAGCACTGAGTGTGGTGGTCACCCTGTGTGTGAGTGTGTGCTGCAGAGTTTGTAGGTGGTGTTGGGACGCTTTGGACTGGAATGTATCTGAGTTAATCACTGGGGGCTTTCGGGAAGACACCATGCTGGGCAAGGATTACATGCTCGCCATCATCATCGTCAACTATGATGGTAGGTACATAGATGCATCTGCTCTTTGTTCTTCTTTGTCACTGCCTAGTTAGTGCAGGCTGGAGGTGTCGGAGTGAGCGGAAGAGTTTCCTATAGTCTACATGATCGAAATCAGTCATTGTGTGTTGTTCTCATGCTCCACTGGTCATTCATGGACTTTTACATACAGGTGCTGTGTCATACTAGACCCACCGGACTGTTTAAAGACTGTTTACTGTTTTTAAGGTGTTTAGTGATTTTACTGGAATTAATTGCAAGGAGATTTGCATTAACTGATTTTTACACTTAAGAGCCACACAGTACAAAAGAAGTAGCCTGTTGATAATGTTGAAAAATCTGTAGAGGACCAAGCGTACATGGGTTCATGAACAATGTCACCTGTGCGGTTCTGTTGGGATTATGCATCTGTTGCAGGATTAGATTATGGAAACACAGCAGCATAATTTACCCACATAAGCATCAGATAGACCAGTAAACTCCTCCTCTTTGTGAGTTCATGTGGTGGAGCTAGATATTTTTTTACAATTTGGGGTGGAATCGGTGTATAATGATTTATACACACATCTCCAACAAAGACGACATAATGTGTATTAAATATGTTTGAAACTGCCTGAGATGTAGTATCAAAGCTCGTATAAATAAAATGATCTGCCTTAAGATCTTACTAAAAGTTGGTCCATAAAATATTCAAATGAAACTTTCCAGATGATGGAGCCTTAGTGAGCTGATTTTTTTCTTTTAGTGGGACTTGAGATTGTTGTTGACCACTTAACCATCACATTATCTCAATGTATAATTCTGATTTTCTGAAAAAACATCATAAAGTGTGACATGCTAAAAACTTGATTCTATTATTGCTATATATTTTTTTTTCTAAAATTGATATCTCCATATATGTAATTATATATATATATATATATATATATAT
>JAUCMS010000048.1:9773629-9792419 GCA_032357445.1 Enteromius radiatus
TTATATATATATATATATATATATATATATATATTTTTTTTTTTTTTTTTTTTTTAATAAATAAATTAAATTTGTCACACCATAGGACCATTTAAAAAGAACTACAGAAAGATGTGTTTGCATAAAATATTACAGGGCCTATAAAATTAGCATTTTTCTTTCATGTTCATGTAAATGTTAACCTAATATCTTGATGTTTATAATAAAGAGGACACCTTGTGCATCAAGTATACCCAGTGTCTGTAGAAAGGCAGAAACTGTCCTCACTGCGTCCTCTCCACGTCATCGCTCTTAAAATAACTTCTGTTAAACACACTGAGAGGAGGTGTGTGTGTGTGTGAGAATGTGTCTGTATGTTGTTTGTGTATGAGAGACAGTGAGGGATGGAATTGCTTCTCCAAAAGCAGACATGGACGCTAAGGCAATCAGACACAATGCTGAATGGTGCTGAGTTTACGCTGATGACAGGAGCCTCTGTAGATGTACAGGAATCAATTGCATTTGCGTAATCTGTTTTCAGTTTTGTTGTATTTTAAATGAGTGAAATACTGCCTGCCTCATGGACACGTGGATGTCTTCTTAAGAATGCCTTAAATGAAATGCTGTGTGTTGTCTCTTGATTTATTGACGGCCCAAGGATTAAGTTCCAGATGGACATTTAGATCCACCTCAAGTCTTAATCTTCCCAGTCTGACCTCACACGGACATAACAGAATTGGGGTAATCTGACCACTGACATAACGTCATTGGGATTAATTTTTTTTCCAGATGTAGCTACAATTATCTTTTTCTCTCTTTTTTTATGCTGACAGAGTTTAAACCCGAGCATGTTATAGAGCTTTGTCCTTTTCTTGACTTTTTACAATATTCCCCTTTTTCTCCTCTCAGTCTTTATACACTAGTTTATAATTGGTTGTCTGTCATTAATCAGCCGTAAAAATTTTTTGGTCCTTGTAACATGACTTAAAATATTTTGGATGAAAACCAGGATGCTTGTGACTGTCCCATTGGCTGCCAAAGTAATAAACACTCTCAAGACCCAGAAAAGTATGAAGGACATCATTAAAAAAAGACCATCTTCATCAGTGGTTCAATCTGCATTTTATGAATTGACAGGAATATTTTTGTACACAAAGAAAAAAAAAGTTGCAGCTGACAAAAATAAGGGTATGCTGTTTGTGTCCAGCAGATACTTTCCAAAATGGCGCTATGGTGATGCAGAGAGACGCAGAGGAGACAAATTGTTGAATAAAGTCATTGTTTTTATTTTGTTTGCATACAAAAAGTATTACCGTCACAGATTGAACCTCTGATGGCAGATGGACTATTTTTGATGAGGACTTCCTAACTTTTCTGGGCCTTGACAGTGTTCATTAATTAGCAGTCAGTGGGACAGTCACAAGCCTTTTGGTTTACATCCAAAATATCTAAACTTGTGTTTCAAAGACGAACAAAGCTTTTATGTGTTTGGGGGTAAGTGAGTAATGACAACATTTCCATTTTGTCATGGAGCAACCCTTTTTAAAGAATTATTTTTATGTAGCAATACAATTGCTGTACGCTAAATGTTTAGTAACTACGTGCAGATTTCGCAACGGGTGACCACAAAAAGCTGTTGGGTTTGAAAGTGACTTATCTGTGTGAGCTGCATTTTATATACTGTGTTACTACTTTACTGATAATACACAATGTGATTGTTTGGTCTGAAAAACATTTTCGCAATCTTGCTGATGTGACACATCATGAGCCAGTAGTGGAGAACGGTTATTATAACCCAGAGATAAGACCGACCCTAACCAGGGATCAAGAGTAGTCTAAATGCATTTCTGTATCTCTCACAATGTGTATTTACCTCATACTGTCCCTTTATTTTAAAAGACTGAACTAGAGGGTGAAAAAAATATTGATTGCAATCAGTGCAGTAATGGTGCCTTTTATTACAGTTGTTTCAGTGGCTCATGGAGAGTCCTGATTGGCCGAATGCAAGACACAATTCAGGCAATAGTTTTTAGACTCCACTTGCAGTGGTTTCTGAGGCGACCAAGTGCATCAAAAGCAATGAGGGTTTGTCAGTGGAGAATTCACACACTTCTTCTTTCATGAGCTTGTTGTCACTCTCAAGAGTGATTGGGTGTTGAGTAATGTGTCCCATTTTACTCTTCAAGTAATCCATCCAGATTTTAACTGTTCAACTAGATTTCAGTAATTAGTTGCGAGCTTCAGTATTGCTTAACGCCAACTTATGCAGCTTCTTAAGGAGAGGTGCAATTTTTTTTTCTGTGGCTTTGTTCATGCTAGAGAGGATGTGAGACCATACTTTTGTAAGAAGCCATCTATCATCCTTGGAATCATCCCTGATAACTGCAAAACAGCATGCTAAAACCATTCAGAACACATCAGCGCAGAATGCCTTATGCCATTCAAAATATACAGCAATAGCCTGGAAACCCAAGCATAACTTTGCAGGAAATGTACTAATCTGCTCAAACATTGAACTCTGAGATGCAGAGTGTCAAATAATGAGCATATTTCAAACTTTGTCAACATTGATTTACAGTGATGGTTTCTCCCACCAAATTGGACACATACACAAACAAACGCAGTCCCTATATTACAGTTGCTATAGGGACTTATCAGGCAGTAGAGGTTTTCTCAGGAGATCATCAATAATTCACAAACATCCTCTTCTCAACCCCTCCATCCCCTGCTGTTTTCAGCATTCAATCTGTTGTTATCGCTTCATCCTCATGACATAGCCTTGGAGTTGTTAGTGGGTGCATGATGTGAACTGCGGCACCACCTACGTGCATAAAGCTGTGATACCACAATTACAGGAAGTGAGGTTGTTTCTCACTGTAGGTTGTTTCTCTTATGAGTTTATAACCCACAATTTTTCTTAAAATCGCAGACTAAGATTCATCCATCTATAGTAAATTATATGATGAATGGTGTAATATGATGTGTGCAGATTATGCAGTAGGTAGCATGGGCATAATTTGAAGCAGACTGGTGAAAGTATAACAGATGTTTTGTATGCAACCCTTTTTTCTTATATTATTCATCAAGATTTATCTAATGGCCTCTGAGCCTGAGAAACAAGTGATAACCAATAAGGCATCTGTGTTTGAACATGCAACCACACATTGCACTGTTATTAAACTGCCTTCAGCTCCAAACACAGACACTCTGCAGGCATAATTTCAGGTTCATCCTAAATGGGGACCAGAATTAGCCTGAGAATAGCTTTTCTTCTTCCTTCAGCCTTTTTCTGCCTGTGTTTTATTTCAGCTAGCTGACAGCACAGCTAGCAGCCCGAAACACTAAAAATGTCATGGCAACACATTGCGATTATTATGGCCTGTCAGGAGTGGAGGCGAGGGCCGTCTTGTGAGAAAGAAATGAGTTCGATATGGACATGATTGATGATCTCTGGAGAAGGCTGGAGACACACAAACACTCACAAAGACACTTACACCCATACTCCTTTGCTATGATGGAATCAAGTAAAAAAAAAACATAAAGGGTGTGCTGAGACAACAATACAGTACAAAAATTATATATTTAAAAAATTATATATACAACGATACAATACAAAAATTTTATATATATATATATATATATAGTTATTTAATACCTTTCTGGCAGTCATGTCTGCTAAATACACTACATCTTTTGAAAAAGATTATTAGTAAGCCGTGAGACTGTGACAAGTTTTAATTGGACTTAATCATATTTGAGGTCTTGGTTTAGAGGTTACAACTCCAGTCCTTTGTGTTGTAAGATTATTGTGGCTTTAATGGGACTCTCCAAACTCTCACATCTTTTGAAAGCAAAGCTGAGTAATACCATCTCTTATCCACTCAGCACTCTGTCAGTCTTGTGTATACCTCACTACATACTGCACACTCATAGAAACTAGGTATACACTATAGCTTCACAAGTTTGGGGTCAGTATTTTTATTTTTCTTATGTTTTATTTATTCTTACTTTGCAGTGTCCTTCCTTAGCCCTTCTTTAATGTATTAACTAGCATTAAAGAGTTACTCCACCCCAAAATGAAAATGTTGTCATTACTTACTTCGTTCCAAACCCCTAATAGCTTAGTTCGTCTTCAGAACACAATTTAAGATATTTTAGATGGAAACCAGGAGGCTTTGTATCACACAATTTACTAGATTATACTGTGATTAATTAATGCTTTAGAATAATTTTTCATTGTCAGTTCATGTTAACTAAGTTAGTTAAAGTTTATTGTAATACTTTTAGTCATAAAGATGCACAAAATGAGTATTACAAGTATTACAATTATAAGGCATTAGACATTTGTGTTAGATATTAATTTGGATTTCAAAGGCTCTAAAAAGTCAACTAAAAAGTAGTTTTAATAAATTCACAGAATTCAACACAAAGTGGTAAACCTTTAGCCTGAACCTTGTGTAGGAATATTGTTTACATTTCTTAGTATCAGTAACCAAAAAATGGTTATACTTTATATTAGGTGGCCTTAACTGCTTTTAACAGTATGGCTATGTTTAAGGTGGGTTTAAGGTGTAAGGGATAGGTCAACAGTGTAATTAAAAATGTAAGTACAGAAATGTATTAAATATGTAATTACATATAGGTATTTTTAAAAAGATAAGTACAACGTAAAAAAAAAAATGTAGACAATACATGCATTGTATTAAATGATTAGGGGTAGGGTCAATGTAGTAGGCCACTTAATATAAAGTGGGACCAAAAAACAATTTATGAATAAAATGTTACTGATTTTCTTATTTATTTATATTTGTATTTACAGTGTAGCCGGAAAGTAATTTACAGTAAATGAAGGAGGCCTTTTGTCAGAGAAAGTCTTTTAAAATCGCATGTTTAGTTATAAATTGAAATAGAGGTAGCTTTTAAAGTATGAGTGTGTGTGTGTGTGTGTGTGTTTCACTCATGCATTAATGTGTGCGCATAAAACTATCTGACCAGTGTATAGAAAATACAATAGTTTCCGCTAACAAATTAACAATTAAAATTAACACTTTTTTAAGGCAATACATGAAAATTCATGTGGAAATGACATTTGTAAATGTCACCATGAGACTCTCTGTCTCTGTCTTTCTGTGTCTCGCTGTGTCACTGAATGTCAGAGGCAACTCTTATACTCGTGCCCAAGCAATCTCGTGTCACTACTGACCCAGTTCTATACTGCACACACACATGCACACACACACACTTTTACAGTGTTGTTTTCTCCCCAAACATCCCCTACAGGCTTCTGCACTGTGTTGTTTGTGAGAACAGACAGGGCTCTCCAGATGCATTGTGTTAAATGATTCTCTCAGGCTAGAGATAAATTCAGGCAAATATAATTCAGCAGACACAGCTGCTCTTTCCTGTTTGCTGTTCTGCCAGTAGCCCTATGCCTATGTCCGAAGCACTAAATCATCAGGAGATGTGACAGAATGACTTTCACACAAAACTGCTTAAACTTTTTCATTTTAACAGGAAATAACTGACAAGTTACCATATAAAGTGAAAAAATAATAATCTTTAAGGTTTAAAATTACATTAAATATAATTTTACTGTAGAGCACTATAAAACATATGCTTTTTGAAGTAAAAAATATAAATATACAATATACTAATTAAGACCTTTATAACATACAGTTTAAACCCCAGAGGACACTGTGTGGCTTTTCTTCAGTATTTTTATGTGTTACTCTGATGATGGTTTGTCTTTGTGTGTATGACACTTGTGGTTGGACTTTCATTCATCATGAACTATATGGTTATAACTTATAACATAATTTCAACATAATGCGAATTTCTGGTCACCACAACTGATGATGGATCTCAAAATCATAGTAACTGCTGGAAAGGCTTCAAATATGCATACGATACTGAAAAAAACCTTAGTATTTGCAGGACTTGGAGGATTGTTCTGAAGAATATTAGGTGGTTTAACTGTTAAGAATAAACAAGGGACTCATAAACAACTATCACAAAACAAAAATCATGTAGAAAACAACACACAGTATTAAGAATCAAGCATATGTAAAGTTTTGAACAGGATCCTTTTTATAAAATTGGCTATTATTTAGCTTTCTGGAGTATATATAAACCTCTTTATGTATAATGTCATATTGAGGCCAGTACTAAATAAAACATATTTTGTATGAACCCTCTTATTTGGTAAAGTAATTAACATTTTGCAGATTCTGCCATTTTTAACAGGGTGAAGATAATGGAAATGAACATTAGTCCAGCCATTTTAATAAGAGAGAGCTGCTTTTAGTTTTGACCTCATTTTAGGCTGTGTGTCATGTGGGCAGATTAGGGCCTGGTCTGTCTCTCATGAGTAGATCTGAGCCCGGTGACCTCACCTCGGGGTGTGTATGCCTCACTGAACCTCACTGTGTGTGTGTGTGTGTGTGTGTGAGTGTGAAGGCTGCTGGCTCTGTGTTACTTGGTGGGAATTGTAATATGGCACATTTACAAGAATGTGTGTGCTGCCCCCAAGTTAGCATGCATGTGAAATGCTAATAGCATATTATTAAGATGCAGATTAATCCAGAAATCCAATCTCTGTGCAGATAACATCTGGAATGATCAGAGTCTGGAGCTGGACTCAGATCTGCCTCCAGGATGGCGCACTATATGTGACAGCACTGGCACCTATTACTGGCATGTGCCCACGGGCACAACACAGTGGCAGCACCCCTCCTACAGTGCAGAGGAGGAACAAAACGCCATTAACGGCATCACTGCCAGCCAGATCAAGGTGAGATACTCTGATCTATGTGTGTGTGTGTGTGTTTTTGTCAGCTGTCACATCCCTATACTCTTGGGTTTTTTGTTTTTTTTTAAGACTGCAGCAGATGGCAGGCGGGAATCAAGAGGCAGACTGACTGAAAACCCACTGCCCTCTCTGAGTGAAAGGTGAGGGAATCACACCTGCACTGAAGACTGTACAGTTGAAGACATGCTCCATATATATATATATATATATATATATATATATATATATATCTGAAGCTAAACGTTAAAACTTTTAAAACAAAGTGTGTGAAGTAACTTCCTTACATCAACAGCCTTGTTGGAATAAAATCTTATTAGGATTAGGATCGTGGGTTTGTAATTAGCTATTTTCTTATTTTTAAGCCCTGTTCACCCCAAAGAAGATAACTATAAAGGTAACAATATTAGCATCCACGGCAGCAGACAATATTGTCTGTTTCTCAACGCATCTGCTGCTTTAAATTTTTGAGTTCATTATAGCAGGATGGATTCTGATTGACTGTCAGTTTTTGTGTTGTTCATGAGCTAGGAAAAATCGTTCTGAAAGTGATTCCCACAATTTTGTTTATCTCTGCCTTTAGCGTTATTGTTGTAGTGTTGACAAACAGTTATTTTTAGTTATCATGCTTGGTGTGAACGGGCTTTTAGAAATATTCCAGGTTCAATAGATCAGAATGTTGTTCCAGGATAATGACTGTCTGTAAAACATTCCACTTATAACACAAAATCTTGATTTTTTAAAGTTAAAATGTGAAAACAGAGAGACTGTAGATTGCTACATCGGACATTTTTTTTGTTAAAATGTAATTTAACAAAATAGAAAAAAATAGAAGATAATTTGGTATAAATGTGTCTCCTACAAATTTGTTGCAATTGTTTTAATGTGCTGGGTGTAGTAACACATTACCCATGCACTGTCAGTTTGTATCCTTGATGTAAATTAAACTCTGGCACCGCTTAGCAGCCACACACACACACACAAGCTAAGCTAAGCCAAATTCTCCTTCTTGTGCTGGAAACAAGGGGAAAAAAACATGTTCTCTCTTTTCCTTTTTGTTTAATCCTCTAATGAAGCCAGAAGACATTTATTATACAAACACATTCTTATACCTGAAGGTGACATTACACACCTGGAGTTCTGTGAACAGATGTTGTCTCCACAGGCTGCTAGTGGAAATGATGAAAGCAGCCCTGCTTTAGATGGTTAGTCAGGTGTGGCCTGTAAAACTGTAAGATGGACACTCTGATATCAGATCATGAGGCCCCAGTCACACTAATGCTGGAACAAAAGCGAGGACTCACCTGGAGAATTGAGAACACTGAAAAGAGTTTTTCTTCACTTTGTGGTGCTAAACGGTCTCTTTACCAGTGAAGGACAAAATACTGTACACACATTAATTTAACAGGATGGGACGTGCCCTTATTGTGTCAGTTTTGTCATTGACTGAACTTTCTACTGAATTTGTTTGGAGAGCTGAGATTGGCTGCAGCTAAGTTGTTTGGGAATTGTTGACAGCTACAGAAAATGTAATTACCTTCACTTATTTTGTCAGCACCTTGAGGCAGCATAACATGGCAGAGGGTTAGATTCTGGCACATTAAGGTTCTGTCCTCAGTATATGTTGCACTGTTTGTATACTTGAGCAGAATAAAAAATAAATAATTTAGCTTTAATAAATGTTTTTTTTTTTTTTACTTTTTACTTGTTTCTCATGAGAAAAAAGAAAGTGTGTCAATAGATACTAACATTTAAAATAATTTTCTTTTGAATGTAATTATTGGTTTTTATTTTATTATTATATTATCTAGGGCTTTTCATTTTGTAGCTCTATACTATATAATTTCCCTCTCCAATACCACTGTTTATTATAGGGAGGAAGTATCTGCAACTTGTTCATAAGAATCTATGCACAAAACTGAGAGTGATAATTATAGGAGCTGTTTCTTGTTTACAGGACAAACTACCGCAGATGTCTGAATAGCCTTTTCTAGAGCATAAATGAAAGTGCTTTCAATAGAACACCAAAGAGAAAAATAACCAAGTGTTCAGCATCTCAGGACTTCATTTGTATTCCTGTTTTTTTTTTTCTGCTCAAATGAGCCCAGTATTTAATTATGAGTCATTATCATAATGATGTGCTCTCTTGCTCTGCTTCAGGCCCTCCTGGCAGGAAGAGTATTTCTGTGCCAACATGGATCCCGACTCCAAGGTAGAATCTTACTGCTGCCCTAATACTGTTCAACATGTAAAATTTATTACTGTTTTCTCTGCTATTAGTCACTGTGCCCCACAAATATCACACCAAAAAGAAATGCAGAGCACACCCTGAGGTAATCACTGAGGGTGAAAGGTCAGAGTTGAAAAGGAGCATGAATCAGGGCATGTTTAGTGACGCAGTAGGGTGTATATTTGTGTGTGTGTTGGTGGAGTGTATAGAAGGTGGGGGTGGAGGGCTACGACCTCTAAATGCACAAGAGATGCAATTTTAAGACACAGCTTTATTGAGTCTGTGTAAAATGATCCTAGTAGGCTGGGTCATAGATATATACTTTGTACAAAACATTTTGACCTCCATCAGTCACCAGGCTAGTAAGCGTTAGCATGCTAGTTAGATTCCTAGGAGTGAACCATGAACAAATATCAATGTGCCCACAGAAATAAATGTAAGCCCAGGATGCTGCCAGGTGTACTATGTGTACTGTGAGTCACATTCGATTAAAAGATACTAAATGACTACTTGCTTGCTAAGAAATATTTAGGTACGACAGTATGAAACATCTAAACGGATGTTGTCCAGAATGTCAACATGAATTGCAGACGCCACCCTTCTAATTAAAGAGTTTGGTATAGAAAGTTCTCTCCAATTCAGATTAACAAACAAAAACATTATTTCTTATATTTGTGAAATCATATCTCACAATTTTAGCTGTGACTTTAAATATCACAACATGATTTAATTTCTTGTAATTGTAAGTTTATTTCTTACAATTCATTACTAAATATCTCACAACTGAGGCTTTATATTTCACTGTTGTGGCTTTAAATTTTGCAATATGACTTAAATTGTTTTGTGATTGTGTATTTCTTGTTTGTGTCTTTGTTGTGACTTTATTTTGCAGACATTATTTTGTGTAATTTCAACTTTACTTCTTGTAATTGTATAACTACATGACATGTTTTACAGTTGTGTAACTATGTCTTGTAATTATGTTGATTATATATTTCACAAATGAGACTTTATATTTCACAGCTGTAATTTTAAATATCGCAAATAAGACTAGTTCTTGCATTGTGCCTTGTTTATTGTTTCTTGTAATTGCAAATTTCTTTCTTATAACTATGACTTTATATTGCAGTGTGATGTTTCTCACATTAGCAACTTGATCTCTTACATTTATGACTGTGTATCACACTGTCAATTTAAATCTCACAATATACCTTATAGCTTACATGTTTTATTTTTACATATTGTAGGTTTAGCCATAGAGTGGGATGTCTTTTTTATCAACTGTCAACTTATTTATGCCTTATATTGTATAAATGCTCTTCAGAAAAACTCTGCATTTGTCTTTCAGTGTTTTGCTGTGCGCTCGCTGGGTTGGGTTGAGATCCCTGAGGAGGAACTGACCCCTGGCAAAAGTAGTCTGGCGGTGAACAACTGCATCCAGCAGCTCTCTCACAGCAAAGCAGAGGGCCGGGACGCAGTGGGCGCCTGGGGAGAGGTGAGAACAGCCTGGGCTCATACACGTGACTTAGAATAGATGAGATGTGTTAGCTGGGGCCCACCAGTGTCCTTGGAGGTCCACTGGATTAATTCAGACATGTGTAATAGCAGTACTAATCTGCTAGCTATGCAACAGCACAAGACATTGTTGCTAGTATATTGTTACCCATTGTAAAATTTAATAAAGTTCCACAATCATTGAATTACTTTATATTACCTCAGCTTAGCACAGTTAGCTTAACTCTTACAGAAGGCTATGGTAACTATTTAAAGCATGCTTGTGTGTGTTCAGGGTCAGGATATGATGATGGTCCTCAAGAAGGACACTCTCAGTCTAATGGACCCTGTGGACCGCAGCCTCATCCATTGTCAGCCCATAATCAACATCCGTGTATGGGGGGTGGGCTGCAACAATGGCAGGTAGGCTGACTTCACTTTTGTACTTGTTCTATTTCCGGGTTTTTCCCATTTCCAATGGTTTTATAAATTAAAACTGGATTTCTGCAGAGACTGTGTTTACTACAGGCTAACAGAATATTTATAAGCCTGGAAAATGACAAATGGCCAATAAACCCCTTCAATTCAGTGACATTTCCTCATTCAGTGATGGGCAATGACAGGTCTTTGAAAATGAAAAGTTTTTTTTTACAGCTACAGTGAAGCACAGTGTAGCTATTTTGAATTTAGTTTTGGCTTTCCTATAAAACACAGAGATACTGAAGGTGTATATTTGCAATCCAAGCTATAACAAGAGATATTTTGCTTCAAATGTGTTGCTTTTGTTTTTAATTTGTGTGTTGTTAAAAGCTGTAACTGGTTATAGAGTAGAGTAGCTCCCCTTTGTGAAAAAGAAGTGTACTTACTGTAATTGTATTGAATGTGTACTACAAATCTTGAAGGTGTACTTGCAGATAATATAATAATAAAGAAATAAACATCCACTTAAAATGATAGTCCACACAAAAATATAAATTCTCTCATCTTATACCAATATCTAAACTTAAGTCAGTGGGAAGCTAGTTACTAGCATTCTTCAAAATATCTTCTTTTGTGTTCAGCATGAAGGAAAGACAGGAGTGTGAGTAAATTATGACAGAATTTATTCATTTTTGGGCATACTATTACTTTAAATATATAGTTTTTTTACAAGTACTCTTTCTTAAAAGTATGCTAAACACACTTCTTTTTTACAACAGTCTTGAGCTCGCGAAAACGTTTCTCGCGTTTTTGCATTATTTTAACTATTATTAACCTTTTTTCCCTTTTTCTTTTGAAACCGCCACTCGTGAAAACAGAGACAGGTAATAACTGCACTTTTTTTCTTTTTCAACTAGATCTAGAAAACATGTCTGGGTTCCATTGTGGTCTATGAGTATAGTAGCACTCCGCCATGTTTTCTTTCGCTCCTTTACCGCCATGCTTCATCTCAGGTTGTGTAATTTGTACTAAATGTAAAAAAAGTCATAAAATTTGATCGTTTAAGTATCAATGAATCATACTTAAGTACTAAATGCAAAAAAAATCATAAAATAACTAACTCTTGTATTGCTTTACTCTGCATGTTTTAAGAAATGCCTTCCCCTATGTTCAAACAAACAATAAATGCAGATGATTCTTCCAGGATTGACCAAAAAAAGCCTAATTTGAAGAATTTATTTAAATTGTTTGGACATGGGGTTCAATAGTTTGTAATAGGACCATCAGTAGAGCATGTTGGCATGTGCCAATAAGAGATAGCCTTTACTAGATGAGAGACATTTTAACCTTATTTATATTGTGACAATGTGTTCAGATCCAAATCCAAAAATAGACCCTTTCAGTCTAAATAGCTCCAGCTAAGTGTGAGTATGGAACCCTGGACTCTTTCATTACTGAAATCTGCATGGGCTGGTACAATAACTCTGTAATCACACATGAAGGTTTCTCTCTTTACTGCCCAGACAAATTCATTTTTTATTCCATTTGACTTGCATGTTCTCTCTTAAAAATTGAGAGTAAACGAGTGTTGGATTTCACTAGCATTGGTATGCTGTGTGAGCTTGAGCCACATGCCGTATGAAGCACCACTGCTCTATATTTCTCCAATGTAATATTCATGAATGAAATATTCTCTTTGATGGAGGCTGCATGCAGCATTAGCTGAAGAATCGACAGGCCTGCATCACTGCGTTGGATTTTGGAAAATCATACTGCCCAGAAATGCAGATCGATCTGTATTTATAGAACATTGACATCTGATACTAGCGAGTACAGTCAGCTAAAAGAGACTTTGTAAGGTTAATGTGAAGAGATTTAGTGAATAACAAGATAGGTTGAGAGATTAGAGATGGTTTAGCTTCACTTTGTAAATACCCAGCTGGCCAATGTCATTTCCAGCTTGCAGTGATTTTGTCCTATTTTATTTTAGCATTTTACAGCCCTATTCTTAGAAGAGCTGCTCACTTCTGTGGCCTTTCAGCATGCTTATGACAAAGTCAAATGCAACTGAATCATCATGGTGCCACATTTTAGTTTAAGTGTCAAAATAAGAATTTAATCATGGTATACAGAATATGATATACAGTATACAGTACTGTTTAAAAGTTTGAGGATTGTTACAGTTTTTTAAATAAATGATTTTATTCAGCAAGTATACAGTACATTAAATTGACCGAAGGTGTCAGTAATGGCCTTAGTAATGATATCAAAGATTATGTATGAAAAGTAAAAAAAATTTCTTCCTTAACCATCCTTTTCATAACCATAAATGCATTCATGTGACAGATTATCTTTTTACAATTTGTGTGTGATTTTTATGTGTGTATAGGTTTAGTGTTTCTACCAGGCTGTTAGAATAAGCACTGTGTGAATAAGTGACTGTCATGAGTATTTACTCCAGTCCCCTGGTCCTCTGTAGGGACTTTGCCTTTGTGGCCAGTGATAAAGACACCTGCATGCTCAAGTGCCATGTGTTTCGCTGCAACGCTCCAGCCAAGACCATTGCATCTGCCCTGCATGAGATGTGCTCCAAGGTAAGATCACACAATCCAATTAAAGCTCATATTTAACATAATTTCATAATTAAAAAAGGCCAGTGGATTACAGTGTTTATTGTGATTGGTCTGTTTCCACAGATAATGGCAGAGAAGGCAGCACTGCTGCCCTCTATGGCCCGTTCTCTCACCATGGAGAGTATCTCCCCAGAGGACTTGCCCCGCCAGGGTATATGACCTCTGCAGTCTTTTTGAGCAGTCAGCATCTGTTAAACCTGAATGGTTGGTTGATTCTACTGTTGTGTTCTTTCATGAGACTTGATGTGTTTAAATGCTTTCCAGTTGACTTCCTGGAAGCAATGAGGCAAAGGGTGCAGAAGTTTGAGGTGGAGTACGTTGGAAACCTGCCTGTGTCCAGAGCAATGGGTGAGTGTGTTTTGGGCCATTCAGATACCTAATAAACATGTTACATTATATGAATGTGTATTTGCAAACTTACAAACTAGGACCAAATGCTCAGAGTGTTAGACAAATGGTGGTATCTTGTCACTCAAGTTTGAATAAAAATGTCACATATAAAAAGTGCCAAATATGAGTACAATAGATTATGGATCTAAATTTAACCAGTATCGATTGGTTTAGAAGTTAAGACTTTCCCATTGAAGACCAGTTGTTACAATCTCGAGGTCCCTGTTTGTGATCTTGGACTGTTTTCTGGTTTTGTTGATTGTTTGTTGCCTGCCCCTGCCTGCCTCTGGATTAGCTATGTTGTTTACCCTGCCTGTACGACTTCGAATAAAAGCTTTTTCAAATTTCAAATTTTATTTGTCACATTCACATACATGCACGACTGCCCAACAAAGAAAAACCTTAAACAAACAAAAAAAGAAATAGAAATAGAGAAATAACCTTAAATAAACAACAAAAAGAAATAGAAATAAAGAAATAAGTACAGTAAAATAAAAAATATTATATATCTAATATAATATAAAAAATAAACTAGCAATAATAGAGAAATAAGTACAGTAATAATAGAGAAATAAGTATAGTAAATGAAATATAATCTAAGAAATAAACTAGCAATAAAAGTGTATGTCAGTGCAAAGTGTCCGTGTGCTGTGCAGTGTAGTAAAGTGAAGTGAGTAAAGAGCATACTGAAGACAAATGGTATGTAAATTCCACTCATTTATCTCCACGTAGCCTTCTCCAACTGCAAATAACAGGTAGTGCAAATTGAAAGTCGAAATTGTGCGGAGTGAAAGTATGCGGTGCTTTGAATTTGAGTGGATTAGTGTAGAGTGGTTTAGACTCTCAATGGCCTGCAGGAAGAAGCTCCTCCTCATTCTCTGTGTTCACCTTCATGGAGTGGAAGCGCCTCCTTGAACGCAGCAGAGAAAAGAGTCCATTGTTTGGATGGCTGAGATCCTTCACTATCTTCCTGGCCCTGGTCTGGCACTGCTTGTTGTAGATGTCCTGCAGGTCAGGGAGCTCGGTGTTGATGGTACGGTCTGCTAAATGTACCGCTGTCTGGAGGGCTCAGCTGTCCTGCATGGTGCGGTTCCCGAACCAGGAAGTGATGCTGCCAGTTAGGACGCTCTTGATGGTGCTGGTGGAAAAAGTCTTAAGCACCTGAGAGGGAAGTCTAAAGTCTCTTAAGCGTCTCAGATGGTACAGACGCTGTCGGGCCTTCTTTACCAGGGTGTTGGTATGGCAGGACCAAGTTAGGTCCTGTGTGATGTGAACACCCAGGTTGTGGAAGCTGTCCACTCTCTCCACTAGGGTCCCGCTGATCGTGGTTGGCCGGTATGTCTGCACCTGCTTCGTACTGAAGTCCACTATCAACTCCTTAGTTTTGCTGATGTTCAAGTGGAGACTATTCACCTGGCACCAAATCTTCAGGTTCTTAATCTCCCGTATGTAGGCCGTCTCATTGTTCTCTGAGATCAGACCTAACACAACAGTGTCATCAGCAAACTTAATGATGGTGGTGGAGTTGGAAGTGGCCGCAAAGTCATAAATATGCAGTGAGTACAGCAGGGGACTAAGAACACAACCTTGAGGAGCTCCAGTACTGAGGGTGATGGAGGATGAGGTGTGTTTACCTATCCTTACGGCTTGCAGTCTGTCCTTCAGGAAGTTGGAGATCCATCGGCACAGGTGTGTGCTGAGACCAAGGACCGCCAACTTAGAGGTGAGTGTGGAGGGAATTATAGTGTTGAACGCTGAACTGTAGTCCACAAATAGCATTATTACATAATTCCCTTTTCTGCAGTCCAGGTGGCTTGTTGTGCTGTAGAGGTGTGAGATGGCATCTTCCGTGGAGTGGATCCAGTGTGTCCGGTAGTGATGGAATGATGAAGTGATGCAATGTCTCTAAAAGCACTTCATCACCACTGATGTCAGAGCTATGGGGCAGTAGTCGTTGAGGCAGGTGGGCTGGGGTTTTTTGGGGACAGGAACAATGGTGGACTGCTTGAAACATGAGGGGATGGTGGGGATGGTCAGCGCAGGCCTTCAGAACCCAATCTGTGATTCCATCTGGTCCTGCTGCCTTCCTGATGTTCACTTTCCTGAATGCCCTCCTCACGCCATGCTTCTTGATGGTGAACGTGATGTCCTCACCGGCTCTTTCAGCATGCATGATCTGGAGGGTTGTGTTTTATAATCCATGATTGTGCTGAGTCCCTGCCACAGGCTCCTAGAGCCACTGTATTGGAATTGCGACTCTAATATCCTCCCCTAGCACCACTTCGCCTTCTTCACCGCTCTGCGCACGCCGTAAGACGGAGCCTTGTAATCATCCATGTTCCTGATGGCAAGCCCCATGTTGTAAGCAGCAGAGCGGGATCTCAGGGCGTCACGGATGGTTTTATCCACCCACAGCTTCTGGTTACGAAATGTCCTGATGATAGTTTTCTGCACAGTATCATCCATTAGTTTCCCTATAAATCCCACAACCGCTCCCGTAAACATGCTGACGTCATCAGAGCTGCCCTGGAACATGTCCCAGTCTGCATCATCTAGCGCGTCCTGCAGAGCGGCCATTGATTTGTCCGTCCAGCGTGGGACCTCCCTCTGGGGCTTCCTGTTTCAGCCTCTGTTTGTAAACAGGCATGAGAACGATGGCGGTGTGGTCCGATTTCCCACATGGTGGTAGTGACTGTGCCTTGTAGCTGTTCTTGTATGGAGTGTAACAGTGGTCTAATGTCCATTCGCCCCTGGTGGGGCAGCAGATGTGCTGATGGAAGTTCGGCAGTGCAAGCTTGAGGTTTTCACTGTTGAAATCTCTCAAAACAATGAGTGCTGCGTCCCTGTGTTGAGTCTAATGAAGTGTAGTGTAGTGTTTCATGTAAATCCCATATCACAGTGTCCGTGTCCACTTGAAGTGTTATATAAATGGCACTGACGATGACAGAGATGAATTCCTGAGGGAGATAGAAAGGGCGACATTTGATGGTCAGAAGTTCAAGATTTGGTGTGCAGGAGCGTGAGAGGGGGACAGTGCTTGCGCTGTCGCACCAGCAGTTTTTTACCATCAGACACACTCTGCCTCCCCTAGTCTTCCCCCGAGTCCAGTGTTAAACCGTGAAGAACTCGGCTGGCTGGATGGCGTGGTCCGGTACCGCTGGGTTCAGCCATATCTCTGTGAAGCAGAGAAGGTTGCAGTCCCAAATGTCCCTCTGGAACCTAACCCTTGCCCTGAGATCATCAAACTTGTTATTAAGCGACTGGCTTGCAAATGGATCCAACCACGTCAGTCCCCTTCATTACAGAAGACCTCGCCACCACAGGATCCAGCAGCTTCGAGTCAGACTCATCCTTGTAAGGCGGAAGCAGCTAGCTTCAGCACACAAGATGGCCGTTCATACAGAGCTCCAGCCACTGCCCAATATGGCTGTCAACCCTGAGTCACTGCACATGATGGCTGCACAATACCCGGACGGCTGCACAATCAGACGGCTCATCCTTGTGAGATGAAAGTCAGCACTTAATATGGCTGCCATGCCTCAGCCAGAGTCAATACTCAAGATGGCCCCAATGCCTCAGCCAGAGTCAGTGCTCAATATGGCTGCCATGCCTCAGCCAAAGTCAGCGCTCAAGATGGCCACCATGCCAGCTCACTCCAGAGCCACAGTCCAAGGCGAGTGCCATTCCTGAGCCACAGCCCAAGATGGCCGTCACTCCTGAGCCACAGCCTCAGTTCAAAATGGCCGTCATTGCTGAGCCATAACAACAGCACAAGATGGCCGCTAACCCATAGCCATTACTCAAGATGGCTGCCACATCAGAGCCTCCAGCCTACACGGATTTCAAGCCATTGTCTCCTGACACCTCAGATGCCACTCCTAAGGTTCCCTGCAATGAGGAAGGGGCATTTGGCGACATCAGGGCTTTCCGGGGGTCTTTGGGACTGGTTTTCAGTCTGGCGGATCTCACAGCCTGCACTCTCCCTTCATGCCTGTACCACCCTGAAGGGTCGTGGTTCCACTTGCTCTGCCCTGGTGCCTCCACCAGAGGGCACTTCAGCCAGAACTGTTTCACTCTCGTGGATTCCACTTCCCATGATTCATCGCTGGACTGATTACACTCACACCTGGACTAATCAAACACACCTGCAGCTCGTCACACACCCACGCACTCATTATATCCTGCATAAAAGCCAGAATCAAACACTCACTTGTCTTGTTTTCCGGTGTATAACGTTTCTGAGCATTTCAACCCGTGTTTGTTTCCCTGTTTGTGATCTTGGACTGTTTTCTGGTTTTGTTGATTGTTTGCTGTCTGCCCCAATTAAAGATTAATATTTAAAACCATGTTTTGAAACCAGGTTAATTATTTATTATAGTTTATTATATAGATATTTTTGTGGTTAATGTATAGAGACCCTAGTTTAAATGTTTAAGAAAGTGATGGCCTTCAAATATGACTCTTGTAGTGATGTATTGTATAAGTTTGTGATCATTTTTGTATATTTGCTGACAGGAATGGAAGTGTTGAACAGAGCTATTGAGAGCATCATGCACTCCAGAGACAGAGATGAGTGGGAGCCGATAGTCATCCATGTGTCAGATACAGTTCTGTCCTTATGGAGAGGAGAGGTGAGAATATCTATTAACTGACTTTTATCTACAAACTGTCTCATTATCTCATATACTCTTTGGACATGTGGGTTTCTTTTATTGATATTTAATATAGCATGCAAAAGCATGTAAGAAACAATGCAATTCAGACAGTATAGTATGCTACATTCCTTGTCATGTTTGATCTGGCAAGTGCTGTATACTTTTAAAAATGTATTTAATTAAA
>JAUCMS010000048.1:9801520-9812729 GCA_032357445.1 Enteromius radiatus
AGGGGAGAAGAGCCTTGGTGAGAGAGGTAAAGAAGAACCCAAAGATCACTGTGGCTGAGCTCCAGAGATGCAGTTGGAGATATGAAAAAGTTGTAGAAAGTCAACCATCACTGCAGCCCTCCAACAATCAGGGCTTTATGGCAGAGTGGCCCAATGGAAGCCTCTCCTCAGTGCAAGATGCATGAAAGCCCGAATGGAGCTGAAGAACATCAAGAAATAAGATTATCTGGTCTGAATACCATGTGATATTTCAGTTTTACATTCATATGGGGTGCTGTGTGTACACAGCAAGAACTTAAATGATTTTAGCAAATGGCTACAATATAACAAAAAATGTAAGGGGGTCTGAATACTTTCCGTACCCACTGTATGTAGTTCCTTGCTAGATTTTGCGTTATAAAAAATATGGGACAGATTATATATTTTTTATTTTTGTGCAGTATACTAGGTTATACCTTTTTTTTTTTTTTCCCCTCCCAGATCCTGTCCAGAGTGAGATGATGGGTGATCCTCACATCATGACCGAATACAGGCTTGGTATCCTGTGAGGATGGCATTTCTGCACTATTTTCACTTCAAGTCCATAGATTGTGTTATATGCATTGTTTGACCCTGGTTTCTAATAAAACGTAAAATTTGAATTCAGAAATTGTTGTTGCTGCAAAATATGAACATTTGACACAACCTGGTTACTGAATCTTGTTTATTACAAGAACACCAAAATGCTGTAAAAGGACTTGGATGCATTTACACAAAAGCGTTAAAATTAGAGTTAGAAATGAAATCTTAATCAGCATACAGTTCTTTGAAAGCACAATGTTCAGGATAGAATACACTTTACTTTTAACCTCACGATTTGGACATTTGTTATTGTTTGTTTGTATATTTTCAGTATTGAATTTCTATCATGCAGAAGCAATTTATATAATGGTATAATTGCAAAATTAAAATGCTAGATGATCAGGGCACACACTTAAATCTAAAGTTAGCCATGCTTATGACAAAAAATATATATATATATTTACAGAAATAACTGCAGAGTGAATGCCATTACGGAAAGTTCAACACTCTCAGTCCAGCTTTTCTTCCTGGAAGAAATCAGCAGAATTGAGATGTTCCTGAAACTTCTCGTATTGCTAAATGAACAGAAAAGAAAACAGGAATCAGTTTGCTCAAACATATTAAAATAGCTTTTAAATGCACATAAAAAGTTCCATATTCACACCTCACTGATCCATCCTCCATCCTGCAGTTTAATAAACACCTTGTTGACTGTGTCCTTAACTGGTTCATCATTCTCTACTGTATCTTCTTCTTGTATTTCCTTCTGAGCTTCTAAAGCAGTACGACACCTCTCAAACAGATGGTATTTGTAGTGCTTCAGGGCATGGTAGACCTCGGTACGACTGGCACAGACCGAGCCGACAAAGAAACTCTGCAATTGTTAACGAATAAACGTTCCATCAAGTGAGGCTCAAAATCATTCTTCAAACAATTTATGGTTAAACTGTATATGTGACCTGCATGGAAAACAACCTGTGAATCATCAGGCATGAACTGGTCCTCCTGCAAGGTGTTATTGTGGTACAACTGGCCAGAGAGACGCACAGTGAAACGCCCTGTTCTGTGAAGCTCACAGGCCTCGCATCCCTTCGTCTGGACCCTTGTCATCACAACCCGCAATTTGGGATAGCATTCTACTCTTTCCTTTTAATAAACAAAAATGATAAATGAACATGAAGGTAATCTACATTACACCATTTTTTTTTAATTCACATACAAGTGACAAATAGTAAAGCAATCATTACACTCAAAACTAAGCCATCCTTTTCATGATAAACACGAAGCGCTTACTTTGTAACGATCTTTCCAGCGGCTCCTCTGCTTCAGGTTCTCCAGACGAGGAAGGACCAGTCGCTCATCAAAATGAAGCAATGATGATTTCATCTCCTGGGCGTATCGCTTCGTTCGTTCGCCATCTAGTCATTAACACAAAGTCAGATATATATACTACCATGCAAAAGTATGAGGTCTTTTTTTTTTTGAAGGCTGCATTTAGCATTTAAATATTTATATAAAATTGTAATGACACTGTGCAATATTACTACAGTTAAAGGATTATTTTAATACATTTTACAATTTATTCCTGTGATTGCAAAGTTATTTTTTCAGCAGCCAATACTCTCAGTGTGTCTCAGGGTCCCTCAAATATTCTAATACATGGTTTTGATTCCAAAACATTTTTTTCAGCAATTCTCAAAGCTGAATGTATGTGCTGCTTAATTTTTTTGTGGAAACCATGATACCTTTTTAGGAATCTTACAACATTTATTTAAAGTATTAATATTTTATGCTATATAAAGAGAACTCCAGTGGTAAAAGGATTAGGATTAATTTGATAAACATACTGTAAAGTGACTTGAGAAAGCTTGAGTCCAGTACATTGATGAGCAAGGCCTTGACCACCACTTGAAAGTGTGTGAGCTGAGATCCTGTGATAACTGTAATGGGAAGGGAAACATATTTTCAAATTAACTTACAACAACGTTTTACACACAGCTTCAAGAATTGCAGACAAAATGCCTCACATTTCTTGCAAAATGAAACACTGCATTTGCAAATACATCTCAAAAGCAAACATTTGCTAACACCTTAGCCATAATATTAATTCCTATTAGATGTTTGTGTTACAGAGAACTGTGTTGTGTTTTGCAAAGTGTTTTATGAAATTGAAACGCAGAGAATCAAGCCAGAAATTCCAGAAAATACACAGATGTGTCTTGTGATTTTTCATTCAAACTGCCAGTTATTTTCCAGAATATGTGTATTTGTGTTCATACATATCCCATAAAAATTCCGTAAAAAAATTCCCTACATTTAATTTTTCATCATAAACATTGATCTTTTTTCAAAACACCCAGTAAAAGAGTGGCATGATAACGTGCATCGCTACGTCACACCCTTTACGGAATTGGTTCTGGCTTTTTTTTCCACACAGAGCTTGTTCTGGGACTGAACCCAGCAATGTTACTAATGTCCTCAACTCTTGATCGATGCTGGGACGTGTTTGCGTTCAAACAAAAAGCATTCTGCCAATTTTCCTGTGGTTTTCCAGGACCAACATGGTCCTGGTGTATGGTTCTGGAGTTTAAGTTTCAGTTTTAACCAGTTGAAAAAACTGTAACTGTTACAGCCACATGCACATGTTGTCATTCCAAATTGTAAGCAAATCAAAAGCCAAAATCACAAGGTCTTACACTGGCGTGGAAGGTGAGAGAGAAAGGCCTTGTCTTTGGTCTCCCCTTCTTCCTCCTGATCTTCCTCCTTTTTCTGTTCCTCTTCCTCCACAATAAAATCCTTCAGACTGTCACTACTATCAGCATTTTTTTCCTCCTCGCTGCTGTTCAGAGGACTTCCCTTCTCTTCCACACTAGATTCATCATCAGAGTCATCTGCTTTACTTTGCTCTTCAACTTTTTCATCCTCTTTGATCTCTTCTCTCTCCTCTTCTTCCTCTTCTTCTGAACCCTGTAGAAAACAAATAAACAAGGTTTCCAGTTATTAACCAATATTTTTTTCAGTCACCATAACCATTATTTACTGTAACATGATTTAGTTTCACCTAAAAACCTTAAAAAGAAGGATCTCCAAACTAAGTCCTGGAGGGCTAGTGATTCAGGTGTGTTTAAATAGGGTTGGAGCCACTGAGATCAGTGGTTGGAGCTAAACTCTGCAAAACACTGGAGGTGCATCTCCTAAGCCCCACCCCATTAGGATACAAGGATAAGACTACAAGGACAGAGGAATTAAATCTAGTGAAATTATATATCCTCACTCCCTTTAGCATTAATGACAGCAGACTCTGTACCGCTGGATTTAACATGCATAAACTGTGCTGAAAGGTACACCTTATACATCAAAATTAAAGGCATTGTCAAAACATAACCCACATTTAGCTAATACTCACATTTGTATGTTTTTCTACCTTCTGCCATGGTTAGCACTTGGTGCAGATGTGAAAGGGGTGGAGAATTTATATGTGCGTCACGTTTAGTTGATAAAACACCTCTGCACAGAATACACTGTGTTCTTCACTTATGACTTCTCGATCCTTGTGGTGCGATTTGAGAACTGAGATGTACAAGATGGCTGAGCTCGATCGGTTTCCGGGTCATAGGATGTAGGACAGAGGAGCGAGGAAAGGTGGAAGGATATTAAGAAGCACCACAAGAAGAACTATTGTTTTTTTAAACAATAGTTATCAAATCAGCTTTCAGTGGCCAAAGTATAAAGTTAAAAATGGCCGACTGACAAAACTTGGACATTTTTCGCTCATTTACTGAAGACAAGACAAATAAATCAGATATATTACGGTCAACAAAAAACAACAACCTTTGATCAACAACATGGCAACCTCATAAAAATGGACCATAACTAATGTATTTTTAATTAAATATATTATGCACAAAATGACTAAACTTTAGCCCTGAGAAGGACTGGACATCACTTCAGGGAAGGGGTGCCGGAGGCGAGCCCTGTTTAGACGCAACTTCAAGTTCTTCAGGCTTAACTGAAAACTGGGGTTGGAACAAAATGATGCAGGGCTCGGGACCCTCCAGGAACTGAGTTTGACACCTCTGCTTCAGAGTGTCCCCTGCCTGTGGCTCTAGACCAGGGCTGTCCAAACTCGGTCCTGGAGGGCCAGTGTCCTGCAGAGTTTAGCTCCAACCATAATCAAACACACCCAAAGCAGCTATAATCAAGTTCTTACTAGGCATGTTAGAAACTTCCATGCAGGTGTGTTTAGTCAGGTTAGAGATAAACTCTACAGGACACTGGTCCTCCAGGATCAAGTTTGGACATCCCTGCTCTAGATGCTGGAATAGGCTCCAAACCCCTGCAGTGGAATATATGTCATGGAAAATGGATGGCTGGATAGATAGATAGATAGATGTTCAAATGTCCCCAAAATTTGGCATAGCCAGCATTTGTGAATCATGCACCTAAATTAACATGTCAAGTTTGATCAAATGGTTGCACTTTAATATGTAAACATGAACGAATATAAACACTTAAATAAAATATAAGCAAACAAAGGTGCTTTACAACGAACTAAAGAGGTAGTGTTTGACCCAGAAAAGTGCTATGTGATTTTTCTTGCTCTGCTTACCAACGTCCTGCGCCTGCGCCGCGGGGTGCCTGACTTTCTTCTCTTTGACAGTTCCATGAGTTTATTCTTTCTCTCTCTTCTCTTGGCAGCAGCTTCTTTCAGTTCTGCTTCTCTTTTCTTCTCCCTCAGAGCCTCGTCCTCGGAGTCCTCCGGCAGCCTGAGTCGTTTTCTCTGCAACACTCTCCTGAGCGGCTCTCCGCCGACGTCGCTGGAAGAGTCGCTGGAATCGCTGTCGTCCAGCGGAGGCGCGTTGGCCGATCTTTTCCTCTGTCGTCGGGGCACGGCGCATTTCTCGTCCGTCTCGCTGCTGTCATCCCCGTCGCTTTCACGTGCTCGGTAAGAGGTGTCGGAGGTACCGGATTCTTCCTCGGAGTTCTGGTATTCACTTTCTGAACTGACGCTTGTGGTGCTGGCGTACGAGCCCTCGTCGCTGTCATCCAACATACGATCAATGGGATTCACTCGAGTCTTTTTTTTGTCAATGCGAGACTTGGGGGGCGGGCATTTTCGCCGTAACCCAAAAAGCTTTCCTACGCTTTTCATCATATTTACGGTGAAAAAAGTGACCCTTGATTTATCTAAACGGAGAAATGTTATTTACAGCCAGTTTTTATATATCTATTCTACAGACACATGATCGGCAACAGGATGCTTCCGTGCGCGAGCTATGAAATTACATTCCCGTCTCGCGTATGATTATTCAGCGATTTAATTCACTAATCCTAATTAACTGATTCGAGCAAGCAGATATATGTAAAGCTAAATCTATTGCTGCAATCAATATTTAACGTGTGTGATTAAAATAAATATGCTTATCAGCATGTATCATTCTGCTCCAGTCCGCCACACGCGCCAATAACATGAGGGGGCGTGTCTGTGTTTTTGTAGATACGCACTTCCGTCGTTAGCTTCACATCAGCTGGCACAAACGCGCCACCCAAAGACAAGGAGAATAGTTTTATCGGATTTTTGTATTTGCAACAAGGGTTTTCTGTTTAATAATAATAAATACATAATTGTGTAAATGTGTGTGTCTGTGATTAAATGTTAACGGGCTAACGTTACATCTGAAAAGAAGGTAGGCTATAGTTACACATAGCTACACTGCCAAGCACAGTGACAGAATATTTCCAAAGATAGAATACCTTAGTAGGACTTTCAGTCAAACTGTTTAATAATAGTTCAAATTAAAAACTTCATTAACAACTTTTAAATACCCTTAAAGCTCCTTCCCGCAGCCTTCCTGTGTTCCCAATGACTGGAGGAGCAAAATATAGCCTAGCTACTCAAATTTTCGGTAAATATCCCTTGCTCAAATGGACTTGATAGATCTGGCATATTTTAGAGATAACAGAAATGTGTCAAACCCACAGAGAGCATTTTGCATTATGTTCTTAACCATACAACCCACCTACCCCTTTAACATTATGACATTTATCACTTCAAATGGCAATTTTGAAAAATAAAATTATCAGGTAAGTGGTAATTTGGTAAATTGTAATCTTGAAGGGGAGATAAATGTCCCTCTATTTACTTTTTGAAGTGCAAAGTACCAGCATGTGATTCAGCTGCAAACAATGACTAAAATTAACTGTCAAATGGCAAATTAAAGTAAAACTTAATTTTGAAGAGGAAAAAATGCTTTAGCTGATAGTGGTAGTGTAAATACACTACACAGTCCAATGAAGGTAACTACTACCAAGAACAACTGTATAAGATTTTTATTTGCCACAAGTCTAAATTTAACATTTAGAAAATATAGGAGTATATGGAAAACCTTACAGACAGAGAGCAGTTTATAAAAAATGGTTATAGAGACAAATTATGTAATAAGAACATAAAATAAAGTTAACTGTTGTCTACATTTATGATTATTATATGAGTAAATAAAGGTATCCCTTATGCCTGTGAATCTAATATGCCAATGCACAAAAAAATTACATATTTTCTGTTTTGTCATGCATTGCTTTTTAATAGTTGTTTAATTTAGTTATTTAAATCTTATAATAAAATTCTTCCTAAATGTACAGGTTTGTGTAAAGGAAAAGTTTTAATTAATTTATATTAATAACAAAGGATGTCAGAATGTATTTAAATTTTAAAACAATTTCTCAAGCACCGTAAATATATATTGTTAGGTCCAGACATTAACTGTACCATCCGAGCCTGCAGACAGAAGGTATTCCCCTTTATGGTCAAAAATGACACTCTGAACAGCATCTTCATGAGCTATTAGACTTGACGTATATAAAGATGCTACTTCTATTATTTTAATTGTGCCATCATTACTTGCCACCGCAAGAATTTTTCCATTTGGATTGAAGGCCACTTGATTGCTCGTATGAGGCCCAGTGTCCATGGTCACCATTGCTGAGACATTCCTCACATCCCATAACTTGACCACCCCAAAAGAGTCGCACGAAGCAATTGCGTCTCCTGTGGCATTGAAGGTGGCATAGTTGCATGAATGCTTATGGCCGTAGAAAGTCTGGGCACACAATGCAGCACGGGCATCCCAAAGAGAGAGGGTCTTGTCTGCTGAGCAGCTGAGTAGAGTGTTTGAGAAAGGCAGGAAAGAAATGCTGTTCACAGAGTCAACATGTCCACGCAGAGTGCACCGGCAACGCTCACTATTCAAATCCCACACTTTAGCAGTGTTATCCAAAGAACAAGAGGCCACAAAGTCACCACAGGAATGGAAGGAACAGGCCCAGGTGGTGTGAATGTGTCCCTCCAAACTGAGCACACATCGACCTTGAGCAAAGTCCCAAATTTTAACTGTGGTGTCCCCACTTGTGGTCCCCAGGTAACCACCGCTGGGATGAAAACTACAAGATGACAGCCAATCAGTGTGACCCTCGCCAGTCATGATCATCTCTCCCTCTGGTATTCCCCATAATCTCCAAAGCTGGTCATCACTTGAGGATGCTACTATCATTTTCCGGGGATGGAGAGCAAGGAAGCTCACTGCCATTGTGTGCGCTTTAAAAGACTTGAAGAGAGAGAAGTTGGCTGCTTTGGTGTTGAGTGAGGAAAGCGCTTTGATTTGTGGCAAGTAGGGATTGACTCGAGTGCTTGCTGGGAATTCAGAATCTTTGGGATGCCTTGTGTTTTTGTTGGGGTCTTTTATAGCATCATTTGATGCATTGTTGTCACATTGCAGGTGTGCAACTTTTTCTGGACTCTTCTGGATTTTTTCTCTTTGCTGTAGCGTGTTAGCAGTTTTACGGGTTCTTGTGGAAGATTGTGCGCTACGAATAGAGCTGTCTATGTTCTGAACCTGGCTGACAGCTCTGTCTCTCTCCAGACTAACCAGCATCTTCTGCCTCACAGCTGTTTGATACTTCTCATTCAGTTGTCTAAGAGCAGGCTCGTAGGATGCATAGTGTTTCTTCAGCTTTTTAATGTCCTCAATAAGTCTATCCTTCTCTTGAACAACACGCTTGTGCTGCATCCTATGGAAGTCCCTCTCTCTTTGAAGTTTTACTATGGTTTCTCCAGCTTCAAATGCAGCCTGTTTGTAACTATCCCGCTCCCTTTGCAAGATCCTCAGCTCGTTGTCCAGGAGCTGGTTGTGTGTATAGACATCAGGGACAAGATCCATTTGGTCTGTTTTCATTAAACCTTTGTGTATCATCTCAAACCACTCGATTTGGAAGCAGTCTAATGTTCTTTTCATACCCATTTTTACCAAATAATTACGGACAAAGTCGTCCACCACCTCAGGTATTTTAGTAACCGGATGTTTGGCAGAACTGATTCTCTGAGTCTGTGTTGTGCATTCGGTGGCATCAGTTTGTTCCTGCACTGCTTTAACAGCAGTTTCCAAGTCCTCTTCCCCCTCGGGTATGCTAAGTTCGTCGTCGATAGTCACTTCGTCGTATTTATAGTCATCCTCAGAGTCTTCCGGAATTAAAACTTTCTCTAGGTAATATGGGCCGTCAACGGATTCTTCTGCTACTTCGTATCTGACTGCCATTTTTCACGTCGCTTTGTTGTACTATGCAAAGTTGTGTATTGTTTCCATGGTGACCATGAGACCGTGACCATGAGAACTGCTTTCGTATAAATAAATACTCAATGTAAAGATGTTTTTTTTTTTTTTTTTTACATTTGACCTTTTGGTTAAATTTTAAAATATATCAAATAAACACGAAACTATAAAATACAGTTTTACACAAACTAGAACATTTACAAATAATTAAGCTTACTTTTAAACTTTTACTTAAACATTTTCATGTTTGGCAACATTGTAACTTATACATTTGTAAATTATTCGCGATTATTTACCTTCTCTCTTTCACTCTCTCTTTTTTAACCTTTAATTCCATGCATGTGATTAAAACGGTAAATATGTTTACTTCACACCATAAACAGTAGATGGCGCTCAAGGAGCAGTGAACTGAGCGAATTCTACACATTTTAAAAACTGAATGTTCAGTTATTAATATATGACAGTTCTGTAATAATGATGATAAAGTTTTTTTTCTTTGAGATCATTTTTCTTTCTCTCTTTTTTCTCTCTCTTTTTTAGGCTGTTTGCTTGAATCTGCACGCAAGTTGGTTCAGGTAGCACAATAGGTTTGGTAATTTAGTTCGACAGCATAAATTAATAGTTAGTCAATACAGGCAACTTTTATATATGTATATACATATATATCATACACACAGTTATCATAATAATAATAATTATTATTATTAAATGAAATATAATATGAAACATGTTTAGGTTAAGTATGTGAAGTAGGCTTAACAATTCGCACAGCCTGAGTGAGGCAGAGCCCTTCACCGCAGAACCAATCAGAAGCTGTAGCTGAGTTTTGGAAGCTGAAGCATCAGTACAAAGGTTGGCGTGCTCGAGCTTTTGCAACGACCAGTCAGCGAGAGGACGCCCAATGGATAACTGGTTTTTGTAGCCTATGAAAGCCAGAGATATGAGCAACGAAGCAGAGGTGGATAATCCAGATCAAACAAACTTCAAATGTAAATCACTGTTGTCTTCGTACAGCATCGACAGTATTCTAGGAAGGAAAAGTCCCTTAAAAGTTAAAGGTTAGTCGTTTATTCATTGCGTGATTCTGTTTTTTTTTTTTTTGTTTGTTTTTGTTTTTTTCACTGAATTGCATTGTTTTTTTGTGAACTCATCAATGGTTTTCGACAGCTGAAGCTGCTGCCTTAAATTAGAATTTAGCCAATAGACAAAATATTTCTATATTAGAAATAGACAAAGTTCATTAGTGTCCATGTAACAACTATTTTATGCTTTTAGCTGCAGCCTAACAGTTTGCACTTATACAAGTATAGCGTAAATACAAACAGAAGAAACTGTAGGATAAATTATAGTTTAAATTAGACTAACAGTATTCTTATCTGTAATTTAATTTATATTGTTGATAATTTATATCGATTTATTCGATACATTATTTTTGCTTACAGCCTCACCAAACAGTTTGTGGCCCTTGCAACCAGACATGCACCTGCCGCCGAAGCTCCGCCGCCCCTTCGCCCCGTTGACAGACTCCTCCATTCACACAGACGAAAATGAGGCAGGGGGCCCAAGACTGCTACACACAGCTTGTGAAAAATTAAAAATTACAGAGGCCTCGCTTGTAAACAGCAGTCGTGCTAGATCGTATCAGGAGCGTGCTATACAGTCCTGCAGAGACACATCTAGCCCTATGCCAAGACCAAATGAGGAAGAAGCCGACAGTGAAAGACTATGTAGAGAGACAACTGTGTCTCCGGGTCTACTGGGACTGCAAGAACGAGAGGTATATTTGAAGAACGGCGAGGAAACTACTTTGTCAGCGGGAAGTGACACTGACGATGGGATGTTAAAGCGAAAACAGAGGAGATACCGGACCACATTTACCAGCTATCAGCTTGAGGAATTGGAAAGAGCTTTTCAAAAGACTCATTATCCAGATGTTTTCACAAGGTAACGGCAACACTAACAACTTGTAGCCGATAATTATTTAATAATATGCATATATATATATATATATATATATATATATATATATATATTTTTTTTTTCAA
>JAUCMS010000048.1:9812829-9823702 GCA_032357445.1 Enteromius radiatus
TATTTTTTTTTTCAAAAGACTCATTATCCAGATGTTTTCACAAGGTACCGGCAACACTAACAACTTGTAGCCGATCATTATTTAATAATATGCAAATATATATATATATATATATATATATATATGTGTGTGTGTGTGTGTGAATCGTTTATATATATATATATATATGTATATATATATATATATAAACGATTCATTGATAAAAGTCAAAATCATTTTCAGCAGCTATAATCTATTAAATGCAGACATGAAAATTGTAGGCTTAAATAAAAATGTCATACACTAATAATTTCGATTTTTTTTTTTCAGTTGTATTTTAAGCCGATAAATTATTTTTTCGATAACGATAGCACAGGAGGTGTTAGATTTTTGTATTTTTCACTATGAATACAAACCAATAATAGGCTTATATATTTTAAATTTTAGTAAAATGCATGGTTAATGAGATAAGAAACTCGACCTACACAACAACTTATTTTCTCTCTCTCTCTGTCTCTCTCTAATTTAAGGGAGGAATTAGCAATGAGACTTGATCTTACAGAAGCACGAGTGCAAGTAAGTCACTTTCTCTTTTTTCTCACCTTTTTCAACATTCTCTATTACTCTGTTCATCTGTTCATGGCTCACTATATCTCAGCTAAAAAAGAAACCTTGAAAAAAATCTAAAGGTCACCATTAAGTCAAAACGTTTATGCGATAGGCTAGCAACAACTTGCGACATGCTATCTAAAAAATATATAAATTTAATATTAAACATTCAGTCATTCGTATCGTTTTCTACATCTTTGTTACAATTTAGGCTACTTGTCGACTTGGTTTAACAACTTTTTGAGATTGTATTGAAAAGGTACCGTAAAATCTAATAATATTTTATATCATATTTACATAACAGGGGAAATTACGCAAGAACAGGCCTATATAAAAGGTTTGTTTATTCAGATGTTTTGGAAATGTATTTATTTATTCATTCATTTATGTATTTTTTTACATCGTCACTATGCTATATAGTAGGTTATATATTTTGGTGAACTCCTTTATGGACAGGTTAGGCTATATTTCTTGTCGTACCAACATTATTCTATTCAAGACTGCAGGCCTTTAACAATAGGACAATAGTAACAGTATTTCTTTACTAAATGTAAAAAACAAACAAACAAACGAACGAACAAAAAAAAAAACCTTATAACCTGTAATTGACAAATGCATTGTTTCCTCTCAAGGTCTGGTTCCAAAATCGACGTGCAAAATGGAGAAAAAGGGAAAAGGCGGGGGTCCACTCACACTCTCTGAGCCTACACTATCCTGGAACCCCCCCTGCCGCACAGTCCTTGTGTCATTACCTGAGTGGGAATCCTTTTGTTTCAAACCCACATCCAGCTATTGATTCATCTTGGCCTGGCCCCCTCCAAAAACTGGCTCAGCCTCCCCCAAACCCTGCCTCCCCTCATAGCTTCAGTGCTCTGTTAGGAGCGGCAATGTTTAGACATCCCACTTTCATCAACCCCACATTTGGAAGGTGAGCTTCATCTGCATGTTCAACACAAACCATTAAGTTTATACGCATTCACACTTCACAGAGGTTGTAATATTCTGCTGCATTTCTCATCAGACTTTTTACAAGCTTAGGTCCAATGGCACTGCAAAGGTTACCCCTTCCTGCAATCGAGGGTCCGATTCAACGCTCCCACCTCATCAACAACCTTCTCTCCTCTTCACCACCCTTACCTTCATCCCCAACGGTGGACTTCCGTGCTTCCAGCATCGCGGCACTGCGTCTCAAAGCAAAAGAGCATTCTGCTCAGTTGACTCACATCACTGCTGCTGGAATGGCTGGAAAAGAGGAGTGCTAGACTTTCTCTCAATTGAGAGATGGCAGAAGACCAAAGTCAACCAGAAGCACTGATATCTGGAGAGTTTTATCATTAATAGATAAATAAGTAGACACATGTTTTCAGTTACTAAAAGTTAAACGGTAGCATTCTAAAGCTTTTTTTCATGTTTAACATTGGTGTTTTTTTAATTAGTGATGATCTTTTTAGATAATTTCATTCTGTTTTCATTAGAAAATGGATAAAGCAGTCATCAAAATAGCTATATGAACAAATTAACAGGACAAGCTGCTTTTAATCTGTTTCACATCCAACAATTTTTCAAGGTTTGTTCTTTAACAGTAAAAGGGATGTTTTACTTTACATATATATTTTGCATCATACAATAGGATTTTTTTAAGGCTGCACTTTCTGTGTTCACAGAATAGTATATAAAATAGTCTGGTGGTTATGTTTGCCATGCTATGAGCCACCATTCAGGGAAATAAACAAAATATCCATATGCTTCTCTTAATGAATTAGCCAGGGAAAATAAGATAATGTGAAGTAAAAAACAGAAAACGTTTTTTTGTTGTCTTAAAATTCCTTATGTATTTAATGCTTTTAAATAAATGGAGTTTAAAAAATTTATAAAGGCTTATTGTGTAATTACTGTCTTTTTAATACGGATTTTGCATCTTACTATAGCCAAAAGAAAACCAAGGATTTTGAACAGCATTTTTAGCAACCTTCCTTAAACCACGAAAGATGTATTTCAACATGTGCGCTAAATATGCGTGTCTTTAATTGGCACATGTACCTATCGATGTTTTGGTTGCGTTGAGAGGAACCGAGCAGATTTTTGCTCGCAAAAACATTAACAAAATTTCGAAAACCACATGACAACCATCACAATGATCAGTATATGCCTATGGTTTAATTTATAATGATTTTTATTTGTAGTCAGGAACGACTTTCCAGCTCTTCATAGGAACAAATGGACATTTTTGCAGCCATGGGAATTGAAGAAAGAAATTTAGAGCTTTAACACCTCCATAGGTGTCCATGTAATCTGGGCATTAATGCAAAATACTTGTTTTCACTATTCACGCAAATTAAGAGGCTTACGCTTTCCTCGGCTTCCTGCTTTGAGTTTTTCCTTGTCAAAGGAGGGTTGTTAAGTCTATGCTAGTCGTAAACCACTTTTTAAACTAGTTTAACTCCTTCGAACTAAGCCTTCATCCAATTAGTTTGAAGTATACGGCGATTTGTTATCTGATCAGTGAGAAAACAGCATGTCGTTGGACCAGTGAGGGGCTATGTATAGCATATTTGACCTAACATCGAAGCAATGAATAATACAGAAAATAATGTCCTACTTAAGATCTGAAACGCTATTCAGAGACCACTATTCAGAAGTATAGGCTACCCTTAATGATGTAGGGCTTAACATGTTAAAATGTCTGAATGGTCCATTTAAACCACTGATTACAAACCACGGATTAAGAGACTACTATTGGCTACAGAAAGGAGCTGAACATTTTCAAGGCTGGCTATTGTGAGACCTGTGGTTATATGTGACTTGTTACGGATCAGGATTATAGCAAGTAGCCTATTAAGTGCAGGTGTTTTTGTGCTACCCGATCTCATGAACTTGCGTATAAATAGTATGCCAAATAAAAACTAAAACTCGTGGTACGCAAAAATGAATCCTTAACTTGTATATGCTACGCGATGGATCAGGCATTTTGGGGTAGATGCGTATATGCACGTGAAAACTGCGTATCACACCAAACACGTGCGTGTCATATATAAGCCTAAGTTCATTTTTGCGTAGCAATTCTACAAATTTTCGTTTTTATTTAGGGTAGCCTACTATTTATACGCATTAAAAATATATAACCTTTTCTATGACTTTTCAAAAGAGAGGAGAAAAAAATCATATGTTGCATTAGAAGCACTCACGCAGCAACATTAACTGGTTCTTTGTAATTGAGATACTTTGCTAAATTGCTAAAGTGACGTGCATTCAAATATATCACTTTTAAGGGTTGAATCAATGTATATTCCTGAAATGTTTACTTTTTTTCCTGCTCGTTAAACAACATTCCATATTCTCTAAGTACATGCATAGCTACTACATACAAATGAGTGAACAACACTATTAAGCTGTCAAAAAAGAAAGAGAATTGCAACTGCAAAGAAGTAGAATGAACCTAACTTGCAATAGCAAGTTCTTTCTCTCTCTATGACATGCAAGATCATAACTGGAAGAAAGTAAAACTATAATTTATAAAGAAATAGTGAAGAATAGGAATTTATTGGACAGACAGCATCTGACTGTAGGCTTTCGTTCAAATGTTCTGAATCCATACATGAAGCAGTGCCTGATGGTATCTTTAAGCATAAATGCAACCTTAACCACTTTTGATGTTTCTTTTGTTTCCTTTTCTTTTGATTTCACTGTCTTCTCCTTCGCTACCGCCTTTTAATGACCTGTTCGGCCTGCTTCTCCTCGATTACCGCTTTACCACATTTGCTGAACTGACCCTTCGGCTGTCTTTTGAAAATCTTTAACCCTGCAGTCTTTTCTGTTTCCCTCAGTAGAAAGTGCTGCATGTAAATTTCTCCCCAATCACAGCAATAGCAGGTATCTCCACTGGCTACACTGTGAAGGGGAGCAATCAGGGATAATTGAGTGCCTTTCAGAGGGAGCCTGGAGCATTCACTCCCATTCAACACCCGTCCATTCACCACATAATCACTCTTTAAACACACCCAATTTTCTGGGGAGCAAAGTCCTGTTATAATTTTGCTTAAGTGTATTCGGAAATCATACCCCCTTTGAGCCGAGATAATTGAAATCAAATCCTTTTCATGGCTACTGACATTTTTGCGCTGCCAATCCAGTATAATTAATTGTTGAAAATTGAGCCTGAATATCGCTAAATAGAAGGCTATTATGCTTTGAAAGGGGTGAAATGATCTACCACGCAGTGTGGAGACGTCAACGTGCGCTTCAGTTAAATGTCTTTGTTTCCCACACTGTTTGCTTTGTAAAGATTAACATAAATTGACTCATAGCATAAGTTTTACTTAAGTCTTAGAGGATGGACCCTTTCTTATTATTTGTTCTATGAGCACTTCAGATTATGGCTATTTCTGTATGAATGTCCTGTTCGGTGTAGCTGCGCTTAAGGTAGTTACTAGGTAGGTACTTTATTTATCATCAGTTGCATATGAGGAAATTGTATCATGATGCAATCTGTGATGATCTAAATGAGTGAAAGTTCTCTGGGTTCCTAATATATTGTAATTTATTGTAAGTGTAGGCCATTTTTTCCCCCCAAGTTTAAAGTAACATTTAATTTGGTATTATATCATATAGACAAGGATTACTTTCTGGATACCGTTTAAGGGGTTTATTTACAGACATACCTGAAATATGATCACATCGCCCAGTTTTCTTTTTTGCACAGTTCCCCATACGCTCTTTTATGTTATGTGTATTCATTTGCTTTTGATTGGTCACAACTGCACTTGGCTTTCTCCATTGCTGCGTTATGAATTCTGATAGCTTCGAAGCAGCACTTCCACCATTCCACTATTTGGTCATTTAATTGTGTTCTCTAGCTCTCGCTCATTCTCTCAGCGGTACATCTAGAGTCATTTGAATTCTGATGTGACTCCTGCTGGGTTGAAACTATTCGTAGCAAACAGAGCACAGCAAATTCAACGTTTTTCATCATACCATATATTGTTGACACCCATGCTTACATAATGGCAAGGCGATTATGTGTAGATAGCTACATCTAAAAGAATTTAATTTCTTCACAGACAAAATGGGCCAATCAGTGATCAGTTGACTCAAATCAAGATTCAGATTATGGAAAAGGCCAATGAGGCCAGTACCCTGGGGTCTCTGAAAATAATTTTGTTCCACCATTACTAAGGTCCTTAAAGCTGAAAGACAATTTTCTGATCCCTGTCTCTGAATTGTTTTAGGGTTAACTCTGTGTGTTGCTTCAGCTGTCCATTTCTCAGGTCAGATGTCAGAAGCTCATCACCTTTATGCAATTTTTCCACACAAGAGAAAATATCTTTCTCTCCCTCTCCATCGGTCTCGTACCTTCACCTTCCCCAGTCGTGCTTTGTTCCGTGTCAGTTTCCATTGCAACAAATTACACCATAGCTCTGATATGAAGTCATTGTAAAAGTGATTGCTAGCCTTTGAAAATCAGTGATAGCAAGTCAATCAGCTGCAGCACTCAAAACGTCTCTAGTGTGATTACCTGAGAGTGTGAAATGTGAGGGGTTAGGGTTTCTATGCTCTGCCAGGGTAAGTTAATATGTCTCTTTTGAGGCCTTTTCTGTCTGTCAGTGTGAAAGTTATGGAAATGACAAAAATGTGGATTGCTCATTTAGGATTTTAAAACACTCCCTCATTGGCTAGTTGCTGACAATCATTTTAGGTGTGTAAAATTTGGATTGCGTGCAGGGCATAAAATGTATCTTTAGATTAGCTTATCTGAAGAAAGGCTCGGATTTAGAGGCAAACATATTACTACAAAACATAAGACTTTACATCACTGTTGTCATTTCTTACAGGGAACCCTTATATCATTCCAAACTTGTATGACCTTTTCCTGTTGAAAGCAATAGAATATTGGCTATTTACAAAAAAAAAACCTAAAAACTTTTCAACTGTTTTTTATGCATACATGAAAGTTAGTGAAGTCCAAAACACCATTAGATGGCATTAAAAATCTATTATTTTTTTATTTTTTATTACAAACACTTTAAATTGAGTGAATATGTCTAAATGTATACTGTCAGTGTTTGGGATTAAAGGGTTAGTTCACCGAAATATTAAATTTCGATCAATACTTTTCTTACCCTCATCTTTTCAAACCTCTAAGGCCTCCGTTCATCTTCAGAACACCTATTTTTGATGAAATCTGAGAGCTCTCAGACCCAGCAAGGAAAGCAATACAGCTGAAACGTTCCCAGGTCCAGAAATGTAGCAAGGACAATGGTAAAATAGTCCATTCATAGGTAAATTTAGGCATTATGATTCACTGAACAAACTGCTTAAAAAATAATAAATAATGTTTTATAATGTGCATATTTCTCCATCCTTTTAGTTACATGCATATTGTCTATGTTACAATTAAGAAAGACACTGCCCCTTCCCTTCAACAGCTTATAGGCAACATTTATGTATCACTGACTTTTGTGGGTTGACAATATACAAGCTAGACTGGTCTAACCACTGTGACTAAAAAATTTTACCTTGAGCGAAAGACCACATGTCCATTCTAGGATCCTCACTTTCTCCCCACTCACTGTGTCATTCAAATGGAATTATACCTCCTTTCCTAACCACTGCTGCCCAGCTGGTGCCCATGGGCAATTAGCCCAGTAAGCATGATTGCAGTAATTTGTTAAGCACTATGGCAACCTCTATTTAGGCCAGAGGTAAATATATGTCTCCATTGTGTGCAAGACCTTTATGTATGTTCAAGATCGACATACATAGAGCTTGGGAATGTACAGTTACTGTGTGATTCTTTTTGTGCACACAATGAAAGTCAATTGGGTCCAAAACTACACTGGACCCCAAACTCATTATTTGGACAGAAAAAAACTTGGATGTTGTTCAAAAGCTCCATAGAAGAAAGAAAATTTTACATATTTGAGGGTAAGTAAATTATACAGAATATATTATATACATTTAACGACAATTGCTGGGTTTTCTTGTTTCATTTTAGGTCAAACAAAAAGTAGTATTGGCAAATATTGCAGTATAGTACAAATAATATACATATACATATAAACACTTAGCACATTCATTAAAAGATATATAAATAAATGAGAATTATTTTTAATGAGGAGTCAAAAGCATTCGGATCCATTTGCAAAAGCTTTAATCATGGTCGACAGGCAGGTTCAGTAACACAGGAACAGAGCAATATAGGCAATGCAGACTCATAAACAAATACCAGGCTGAGATTGGGGCAGGCAGCAATCAATCATAAACGGGATCAGGCAGAATAGTTAGGGCAGGCAGGAAACAGTCGTAGAAGAGTAAACTGTCCAAGGTAATACAAAGAAGGAGAATCACTATCGTGAACGCTCAGAAATGCTCCTGAAGCAAAGACCGACTCAACACCGAGGCCATCCACGAGGTCTGGGGGCTGGTTTCTCTGGATGATTGCGATGAAAGTCAGAAGTGAGTGTGGGGTCCAGGATGTCCCTCTCTCCTCTCGGCCCACAAGTGGGTTTGAGCAGTGATACATGGAATGTAGGATAAATACAATAATTAGCCAGCAATTCAAGATGATAGGAAACTGGAATAATTCGTCTTAGTATTTTGAAAGGACCCATGTACCTAGGGCTGAGTTTCATGTAGGGTAGACGAAGGCGTAGATCTCGGGAGGACAACCAGACCCACTGCCCGGGCTTATAGGCAGGACCCTGACGATGGAGGTGGTCAACTTGCTCAGTTACTCTTCTTACCTCCCTTTGGAGGTGAACGTGAGCGGATGTGAGGCTGAAATTAATATTTAGTTGTGAACAGAAGGCGTGCCAGACTCGGGATGTGAACTGAGGTCCCTGGTCAGAAATAATGTCGTCAGGTAAGCCATAGAAACAAAACGCTTGCTCCAGCATGACATCTGTGGTCTCCCAGGCTGTGGGAAGCTTGTTAAGGGGAATGA
Source organism: Enteromius radiatus (assembly GCA_032357445.1). Lineage (NCBI taxonomy): Eukaryota > Metazoa > Chordata > Actinopteri > Cypriniformes > Cyprinidae > Enteromius > Enteromius radiatus. The sequence goes on from JAUCMS010000048.1 coordinate 9,821,357, forward strand.
ATCTGCAGGTTGTGTAGTTCCTGGATGTTGGTAAATTGTGACAAAATCTATGGCTATATGGGACCAGGGTCTGAGACTGGTAAGGGTTGGAGGAGTCCGGCGGGACGTTGATGAGGCGACTTAAAAATATTGCATGTGGCACATTGTCAGACGAACTGGATGACATCTTTCTGTAAAGAGGGCCATCAGAACTGATTTGTAGCAAGCTCCGTGATGGCAGTTATACCTGGATGCCTGGGTGAGTCGTGAATCCAGTGGAGCCGGTGTTCACGAAGAGATAGGGGTGCATATGTTCAGTAAGGTGGGCATGTAGGTGAAGCTGGTTCATGGGTCAGAGCGTCAGTGATCTCAGTCACAATGTCCCAACGTACGGGAGCAACAATGATAGAAGCTGGGACAATGACCTCAGGTTGAGTGTCTTGGAGCTGGGAATCAAACTGGTGAGAGAGGGCGTCTGCCTTGCCATTCTTCGAGCCTGGTCGGAAAGTGATTTTGAAGTTGAAGTGTGCAAAGAAGAGAGACCATCTTGCCTGTCTGGAGTTGAGCCGCTTGGCCGCCTGGATGTACTCAAGGTTGCTGTGGTCCGTAAGTACTGTGGTACAATGCCGCTAGATCCTGTTGTTGCGAAGTCTTCTGTAATAAAGGGTCAGAAGCGTTCAGATCAGGCACGGATTACCGAACGGGCCGGCGGGCCCGTTGCCCAGGGGCCCTAGGGCTGCGGGGGGCCAGCGGTCGATTGTATGTTCGAATGAAAGGCTGAGATCTGGGCAAGCAGCAATCAATAATAAATGGGATCAGGCAGAATAATCTGGGCAGGCAGCAGTCGTAGAAGAGTAAACAGTCCAAGGTAATACACAGAAGGGGAATCGCTATCGTGAACATTCAGAAATGTTGCTGGGGCTTCCAGTTCATAAGGATAAGTCGCCTTGCCAGCAGTTGCAAAGGCTACACTGTCAGCCTGTATTGTGATTAAACTGACAGTCTCCGGCAAAATGCCAAACAGCGCTGTTAGGGGCTTGAGATCTAAAGGTAAAGAAAAAAACGACTTCTCCAGAAATACAACAGTTTTGGACATGACCAGAAGGAATGTAAATAAGGAGCTGGTTCAGTTGTACAGTGAAGGCAAGTTGGATGAAAATTAGGGAATATTTTGTTTAATTTAGTTCTACACCAATTAACTCTGTGTATCACCTTAAAGTGAATAAGAGTGTGTCTAGCATTTATAGATGATGAATGTATTCGATCAAGAATTAAATCCCAAGTATTCTCTTCTAATGTCAAATTTAATTCCTCCTCCCAAAGCACCTTTAATGGGCGCGTTGAGGGGGACTGTTTTGTGTTAATTATTATATTGATTTTAGAAATACCCCCCTTCAAAGACGTTTACAGATCCAAGATATCATCAAGTATGTTTTTGTTTGGCAAAGTAGGGAAGTTAGAAAACTGTTCACGAACAAAGGTCCGTATTAGAAAATATCTGAATAAATGGGAGCTGGGTAAGGCAAATTTTTCTTGAAGTTACAAGTTTTCTTGAAGTTGCATTTACAATTGCTGTTTTTGAAACAACATTGCATTATTTCACTGCTGTGCACTGTTTAAAAGAATAATTTACAGTGCAGTACATAGATCACCACACAGTCTTGATGCTGAGTTGATTGTTAAAAATGACCACAGTTTGCCCAGACACTCTTAAAGAAGAGAAATCAAGAGGGCAAGGACATTCTGTGAAGTCATGGGAATTTTTAGGAATCTTTATCATAAGACTGATAAAAGTTGAAATGGTGAACAGATAAAAAAAAAAGTTTTGTGAATGTATGCAATCAACCAGTGATATAATGCACACAGTAATATTGTGAAGAGAGGGACATCTGGTGGTGAACTTGGAACATTTTGGCTATGCATGACCTTCTTCTCTACAGACTAAGATGCTGGAAATGGCTATAGCATCACCGCAACCCCAAGCAGGACAAGGAATTTGGAAAATCGGTAGTTTGAGATGGATCAATGTGAGTATTGCTACTGACAGTACATGAGAGGCTCATGTGTCCGACTTGTAGGCAGTAGATTAGCACCATTATTTCTGAACAAACACATCCCACCTGTCTAAATCCTTCTGCTGTAGAGGTCAACACATGTAAACAAATCACTTCCAGCATCTAACACACACACACAATAAAACACAGAAATTAATAACACCACTTTTCAGCATATTGTTTTACAAACCTTCATGAAGAAATGTAAATTCATTATGAGATGTTGTAAACGCTTTTGTCAATCAATCAATCACTTTTATTTATATAGCGCTTTTAACAATACAGATTGTAGCAAAGCACTGAACATTATCAA
>JAUCMS010000048.1:9829533-9847328 GCA_032357445.1 Enteromius radiatus
CACACATGGCTTTTGCACTCACTCTGGACACTGAACTCTCTACTCCACTCATACTCATACCATCGCACACTTTCACTCCGCACATCTGTACTTCAATTTGCACTGTTATCTGTTACTGTTATTTATCTGTCATTTGCAGTTGGGAGAAGGCTACGTGGATGAAATGAGTGGAATTTACATACCATTTGTCCCCAGTACTCTTACTTTCACTTATTACACTCTTACTCTTACTGTGTACATATAGGCTACTTCATATATTTATAGAGTCATTTTCTGTTCTACTTCTATTCTCTTTTTATTCTATTTTATTTTATATTATATTTATTTACTGTACTTATTTTTATATCCTACTTCTATTTTGCCATTTACTTTTACTTAATTGTTTTCTTAATGTGTCAATTTGTTGGGGCAGTCGTGCAATACATTTAACTTCATGTCGTACCGTGTATGTATGTGAATGTGACAAATAAAATTTGAATTTGATTTGAAAAATCCTTAGGAGAAATCAAAGTAGACAAAATAGAGACATGGGAAAATTCTGAGAGTCCAAAATGAGAATGGAATGTGAGAAACATAAGAGATATCTTTATTGTCTTGCTGTAATCTCTTTTAAAAAACATTAACATTGTTTTATTAAAACGAAAAGCTCAAATATTTTTACTAGACAAATTAGATTACTTTAACATTGATGGAGACTTTTTCTTGAATTTCTTACTTCTTCACCCTAAGCTAACCCATCATTAGCACATATTACGCTAAGTTTTTTTTCACTGGATCACTCAAATTCGTCTCCTTTAATGCTTTAGAAAAAATCTCAGCAACATCACACACTGTTCTACGCTCTCTTTCTCCTGAACTAAAGATTTCAGTGGTCTCATATTTGTCTCCTCTATCTCAATAACAACAAACAGTGTGACCATTTCCCCCCCTAAACTCTGACTCTGGATCTCCCACATTTCTCTCCTCTAAAGTTTAGAAGAGATCTCAACAACATCAAACACTCTACTTAGCTCCTGTGTCTTTAGTGTAGGAGAACAGTCTCTCACATTTGTCTCTTCTAAATTTAAGAATTGATCTTAATATGTATTATTTATTATTAATGAAATTAACCCAGGATTAAGTCAAATGATTCACATAAAGCATATGGTTCTATTCTCTTACAAGCCAAACTCCAGAAATGTTATTTAAATTCAAAAAAGATGAAAACGAAAAGACAAAAGTCAAATCACATAAGCCAATATTTGATTGACAATAGAACATAGAGAACATAACAAACATAACTGAAAAATGTATGTTTTAATCCACTAAATGAGCTCATTTCATTTTTGATGCTTGTTAAAGGTCTCACAAAAAATGGCATGGGGGCAACGAAAAGCTGAAAAAGAAAAAAGAACAAAAAAGTAAATTATTTAGCTTGGAGTACATTTAGAACAAGTTAAGTCAATTAACATCAGGTCTGTAACATGATTAGCTATAAAAGGAATGTCTTTAAAAAAATTCAGAAAAACCGGAGAAATCTCTGCACCATTAAACATATTAAAGATGAGCACAAACTCTTCAGCAGCTGGAAACCTATGTTAGGCAAGAATGGAACCAAATTCCCACACCATAACTTCAGAAACTCATAACTTAGATGCCAAGACATCTTCAAACTTCAAACTGGAGCTTCTACACCACGGTAAACATGCACCGTCCCAACTATTTTGAGATCTGTAGCAGGTATCACATTTGATAATATAAAAACGAGCTTATTTTGTGCTTAAATTGCAAAATTTCTCAGTTTAAACATTTTTGTTATCCGAATAACGAATGACACATTATATAGCGCTTTACTGTGTATTGCCATACATCCAAAGCACTTTACAATTGTGTGTGTGTGTGTGTGTGTGTGGGGGGGGGTTCTCTCCTCAAACCACCACCAGTGTGCAGCATCCACCTGGATGATGCGACAGCAGCCACAGGACAACGGCACCAGTGCACTCACCACACACCAGCTACAGGTGGAGAGGAGAGAGAGAGATACAGCCAATCAATGGATGGGTTCTTAAAATGCTAAATTTCTCAGTTTAAACATTTTTGTTATCCATGTTCTATCGTGTATAAAATATTGGCTCATGTGATTCGAAATTCCTTTATCATTTTATTCAAATTTACAAATTGTCCCAACATTTGCAGATGTTGGATAGTATTAACAATTAAGAGTAGTGTTATGCTTATTGTTATTTGCAAAAACTCTGAGTACCGTGTGTGATGTTGGTGAGATCTATTCTAAATCTTTAAAGGAGACAAATATGAGACCACTGGAATCTTTACTTTAGGAGAAAAGTCTAAGCACAGTGTGTGGTGTTGATGAGAACCTTGTTTTTGTTTTTTTACTTTTGTGGAGTCAAATGAGAGTGCTCCTGAGAGTCTTTAGTTTAGAAGAAAAATCTGAGCACAGTGAGGAGATCTCTATTATAGATTAAAGAAGACAAATGCAAACAAAATATGTGAAGTCTGAGCATAATGTCTAATCTCTTCCAAAACTTTGAGACCATTGTGAGAGTGTTAGAGTTTATGTCTCAGGAGACAAGTGTGAGAAGCAGGAGACCAAAGCAAAAGTCTCCATTTGTTGTTAAAGTAAACTAATTTATGTCTAGGAGAGATTTGAGATATTGAAAATTGTTGTTCTCACAATTTTAGATTTTTTTTAGATTGTTCTAGAATAAATTCACTGAGGGTTCTATCTATTTCATCACGCGCAAACTGCTACGCACTATGTGTTCTGACACCTTTCTGTCATGGCCAGTGTTAAGTTTTTAGCAATTTGAGTTACAGTAGCTGTTCTGTGTAATGGGACAAGAAGAGCTAGCTTTCACTTCCAACGTGCATCACCATGACCCTGACGCTGGTTCAGTGGTTGCCCTTCCATGCTCTAACCCAGTTCTCATTTTGGCCCTTGTCAAAATCAGATCTTTTTGCGTACCCATTTTTCCTGCTTCCATCACATGGAATTCAAGAACTGACAGATTTTTTTTTTTAGATAGTACATTTGGAGGGAGGACAAAATGCAAAAAAGGGGAAGGGGTTTGGGACTCAAACTTGGAATCGCTCAATAATGGGCAGAGCCTGTTTTCTTTTTAAGATGTTAAATGAATTAATGGTTTAAGTAAACCTGACTTACCTTAAGCTGCCAAATATCGATGACAGTTGGAAATAAAAAAATCATGTCATGACGTTTAAAATATTTTAATAAAAAACAAATACTGATTCATTTACACGTAGATTTGTTGTTGAAATAATACTTTTTACATGCATATGTAAATGAATACGCATCAACATCTTTAACTTGAGAGATGCAACGGGAGCACTGGACTGGAAATGATTCACGGTCGATCACCACTATTCCATCTTCACTGTCTCGATTCTCCAGGCATTGAATAGAAATCTGAAATACATTACACATTGCAAAACTTAAACTACATTCTTACGATATTTACGTAATTTAAATACCGTTTTTGTCCGTTTAAAGCACTAAAAGCCATACTGTGAAAATGATATGTCAATATGTGAGTTTTTGTAAGTTTTTAAGCACTTGCTTTGAGTATAATATGCCCAATATGTTATATATCATGCCAAAACTGTTTACCTTTTATGACAGTATTCACAATAGAGCATGATCGCTCGTACAATATTTCTAATATAATAAGCAAAATCAGGTTATGGTTTACGTTTGGTTGACTGATGGAATGGAAAAAATTGAGAAATGATTCAGAGTCAAAGACCACTTGTCCATCGTGACCATCACAGTTGTCCACACACTGGATAGGATACTAAAACACAATAAAATGGATATTATGCAAAATTAGTGCTGCCAAATGATTCAGTGTGATTAATTGTAAATATGTGTGTGTTTACTGTGCATATTCATAATGTATATATAAATACAAACACATACAGTATATATTTTGACAATATTTACATGTATATACATTTATTTTCTTATATTTTATATTATATTTAATGTAACATAACATAACATATCTGTCTTAAATATGTTCATGCATGTGCTTGTATTTATATACACAGAATAAATATATACAGCACACTCTCTACCTTAAGCTGCTGAGGATCGACAACAGCCGGATGCAATTCAACATCTTTCAAGCAGGAAAAATTACAGCACGTGTTCCCCTAATGTAAAAAATATCAAGATGCATATGAATAAAATGTTATGCCAAAAATACAAAGAATTTTTTTTTTTTAAAAACAGTTATACGACTTCACGGTTAAAATATAAAGTTGCAAATTAAAATCTTTTTTTTAAATTCCCTTCATCCTATTTAATGAAAGAGGTTGGTTATTAATTATTATTGAACCCTTTACTTCACAAACTTTACATTACAGGAAAGGGGAAAGGTACCAATCATAAAACTGCTTCGTCACTTGCTAGCACAAAGCACTGCTAGAGCCTCTGTACAGAGCCTCTGTAGAGATTTTTTTTAAATTTTATTAACTTGTAGATATAACAATATTATAAACTATAAAATGAACAGTAGTTTACAATAAATATTGAAGATAAACCATTCAAATTATTATTATTTTTATTTTTTTAGCCACTAGCATGTTCATCTCCATTTTGTTTTTCCGGTCCGGCATCTACGCCAGATCTACAGCCACAGCAATCTTTTTCGGTTTATAAACCTTTGATAGCTATAGGTAATTGCAAACTTATTTTTAGATTACATACCATTGAAATGTCTTGTAGGTATGTTGCCGTTCTTGATTGTGCAGATTTGATCTTTGTAACAATACGATAAGCTTAGCTACGTTTTAACGCAAGCCCTCGATGTTACGTAGTGTAACGCATTAATTCTGATTGGTGGCAAAATAAGTCATTTAAATGAAATGCATAAATATATAAGAACTATAAATTAATGTAATACTGATACATTACATTTTGCAGCAACATGCACAGAATGTTGACACATTATAAAAACGTAATAATATGAACAAACATTATTATATTACATATAATGCTTGATAGATCAGTATTATATATCAGAATAATTCAACTAATTAAATACCTTATAATAAAAAATAAGTATTTGAACACTTTGTACATAAGTCACTTAAGTGACTAAACATTGTTCATCTAAACAATCACTAAATCATTGTTTTAGTATTTCATATGAAATAAAAAAAATCTTTCTTTCTTCAGTATAAATGTCACTTAGCTCTACCTATCAACAATGCAAAAACATTTATTTATTTTTCATTTAAAATCGCATAAAGCAAGCAATTTTTAGGTTACTTTTTAGGTAACATCATATTTGATGTTTACTGTTGCTAATTATTTAGGCTTACTGTTTGAAGTTTGGAGTTATTTTTGCCAAACAAACTACAGACAAATCTAATAGTCATTCACAGCAAACATATAAAACAGTTCATATAACCTCTTTGTCCCTGGGTTCAGCATGGTTAAATACAAGTCTTGAAACTGTCATCCAATCATCCAACTGCTCCACAATGAAGTTAAAAATCCATAATACCAAATGGCAAAGTATACTTCCACAGGTAAGTACTGACTCTGAATGAACAGCTCTGGAAAATAATGTTCACACCTTAATGACTCCTGCTTTAAAATGCGAAAACACTTCATATTTTTCATATTTTACTGACGCAATTCCTTACAAAAGAAAAGTTGACAGGCTTGGCTGGAATGCATTGCAAGGTATACCAGTATAAGAAACAATCCAGGCGGGGCTAGGCAAATTGTCAGACTCTGTGTTTTGTGTTTCTCCTGTTTTCATTTCCTCATGTGCTCTGTGTGCTCTAATTGTGATATTGTTCAGGTGTGCCTCCCTCATTTGTGTTAATTACCTTCCCTTTATAAGTTCTCCTCAGTCCAGTCTAGTTTGTTGGTTCATTAGATGTGTGACGTTTGTGTGTGCTAACCATTGTGTCTACCTGCCTGTCTGTAACCCTTCCTGGAATTAAAAGAAGTGGTAAATTGAAGCTATTGAAGTCTTTGCTCATGTTTCCAGCACAGCACCATGACACAAATATAAGTAAAATGAAATGCAAATATGTTTGTACCATCAGTTTGAATTAAATCCTTAAGTCAAAGTTTTGTAGTTAAGAACATACAAGGAAGTACATCAAATATTTACAACATGTATATCTTCAGTAACAGCAGTAACCCCTCAGTCGGTATCATGGTCATTTGATCTTGCTCTAAAAAGTGGATCATGTAAAATAATAGATCCATTAGATTTTAAAATTATAATTTTAAAATGATGTAAGTTTTATGCAGTGGGAGTGGTGGGGGATGTGTTACATTCAAAGCTCAAAATAGTGCTGCAGCCAATGACATCAAAACAAAGACTAATTTTCCTATTCGTCAGAGCCATTTTCCTATGAGCTTTTCAATTTATGTAAAGCAAGGTCTGTAGTAAATATCTGCTGATGATACTTGGACATTTTGCACTACAACTTGAATTACACATATTCTGAAAACACAATATTTTAAGCAATTTGAGTAATTTTTGTAATGAGTACATAAGGAGTGTGAGTTTGTACAGTTTACACTGTAAAACAAAAACCCAAGTATTATCAATTTATGTTAACCACAACTTGTTTTACTTAAAATTATAATAAACAAAACATTACAAAATAAGGGAACTTTCGTCTTCACAAGGATAAACTGAATGAGTATAACATACAATGTTTTTTAAATAATAGATTTGTTTGGACCTACAATGTGTTTAAGTAACATGAAAAACCAACCTTTACCCTTTTGCCTCGTCACAAGGGTCAGTGTGACTGGGCAGTTATCAGTACAGGAGTAAAAGCAAAGGCTTGTCACACATCAGGCAAGTTCAACTAGTGCAAAGCCAAAAGCACGGGACAGTAAACTATAATCTCTACCATGGTGAAAAGGAGGCGAAATGGGTCCCGTGCTAACGGTTGTGCTGGTCGAGGAGGGGTTCAGGCACAACAACAGCAGCAGCAGCAGCAATGCAAACGGCCACCAATTAAGGTTGGTTTGAACAACTAACAATTTTAGAATTTCAGAATTTTATTGTGCAGCATCTTGGCTCTGCCCTTTTTAAAAATAGCATTTATTAAGAAAACTGTAACATTTTATAATAAGGTGTCATTTATTAACATTAGTTAATGTATTAAATAACATTAACAAACAATGCATTTAATACACAATTTAATAATCTTTGTTAAATTTAGCCAGTTGTTCATTGTTTATTCATGTTCACAGTGTAATGTTAACAAACACAACTTTTTAATACTGCATTAGTAAATGCAGAAATTGAAAAAACGTGAAATAAGATCCTGCAGAACATTCATGTTTGATTAATGTTAACCTTTTTGTAAAGTGTTACCAAGAAAACTATAAGAATATAATTACAGTGATATATGTCAATTTTATATTAAGAAATTTAAAAAGATGCATATCTCAGAACAGAACCATCCAACCAAAGATTCGCATGAGTATGATCTAGAGTTGTTTAATCACCTATGAATGCTTTAAAATGCATTAAAAACCTACTGGATGGAAATGAAATGAAACTAAAAGAAAAACACATGGCTTTCCATCATTATTTCTCTTACATGGACCTCTAGAGATCTGAGATATCTGAGTAGAAGGTACAGATTTCAGGCCTGATGTCTTCCTCTGCTGCAGTTGCAGCAATTATTATTTGTTTTATATGCAACTCCTACTTCATATTCATCACTGGAGAAGTGGTGTGGTGCGATTATAACTTTCTATATCTGTCCTACAGTGGCCCTCTGAGGGCTTCCCTCCTGAACAGCTGATGGTTCAAAGGGCAATTACAACATCCTAGATTATTGGGAGTTCATGCACACACTCATTCATGCATGTTTATCGAACACCAGCACATTTACAGAGTGCTTATGTTCATTCTATCTTATCACTTGTCAGATAGAAGATAATTGAAAAAAACATGAAACTAAAACTTTGTTCAAGGAGGTACCAAAAAAGTAATTGTAGCTTTTGCAATTCCAGTTTTATGCAGCATTTCATTAATTAGATCTTGTTACTTCAATTTTTGTAAATTCAGAAATTCTTCACCTGTTCCATTCCACAAAACAACAGTTGTTCACAGTGTACATGTACATGATGCCAATCATTTTCTTATTATACATCATAACTAATATTTCTCTAACAGGCTCTTAGAGAACCAGCCATCTTTGCTAAACAATCAGGCAGCCCCTTGGACACCCCACAGGACAAAGTAACTTTAGCCCAGGCTCGCCGTGGCACTCCAGGTAAGAGAAACAGATAAGTGTAACTCCAAGAATTTAGTGAATTCAAAGTGTAAATATGTTTGTTTTGATTTTGTGCAGCTCATCGGCCCGTACGAGTGTATGCCGATGGAATCTTTGACCTCTTTCATTCAGGCCATGCCCGGGCTCTGATGCAGGCCAAAAATTTGTTCCCAAACACACAACTGATTGTTGGCGGTGAGTCAAACTGGACATTCTTGTCCAGTTTTGCAACAAAACATACACACCAATGGCATCAATTTCAAAGGTGTCCAAAATATAAAAAAAAAAATAAGTGTGTATGGCTTGTTTTGTTTTTTTTTTGCATTATTTTAAATAATCTGAATAGTCTGAGAAATGCTACATACCTTGTGTGTATCTCTGTCAGTATGCAGCGATGCCCTGACGCACAAGTATAAAGGCTACACAGTGATGACAGAAGATGAACGTTATGAAGCCCTTATGCATTGTCGTTATGTGGACGAGGTGGTCCGTGATGCTCCCTGGACACTCACTTCTGAATTCCTGAAAAAACACCGGGTAAATTCACAAATAGTTAATTGTAATATATATTTACACACATATACATATGGATAGTTGACAAATCATTGTGACAGAAAAAAAATAAAAATTTGATAAACATGCTATATGTAACTATAAGAATGAAGATACATTTTACTTATTAGTGTGTTTTTTTTTTTATATATAGACACACATACACACATACTCTACCAATCAAACGTTTCTGGACAGTAAGATTTTTATTATTATTTTTAATTTATTTTAAGAATTCTCTTTTCTCTTTTGTTTACCAAACCTGCATTTATTTGATCCAAAATACAGTAAATACAGGAATATTGTGAAATACTGTTACTGTTTAAAATAACTGTTTTCTATTTGTATATTTAAAAATATTTTTTTAGCATCATTAGTCAAATGATCCTTCAGAAATCATTGTGATATTCTGATTTGTTGCTCAAAAACATTTCTTATTATGTTGAGAACAGCCAAGTAGAGAATTTCTTTTATGAAAGTAAAGTTCAGAACACTAATTATCTGAAATAGAAATCATTTGTAACATTATAAATGTCTTTATAATCCCTTTATAAATCCCAATTTATTGCATCCTTGCTGAAGTATAAAAGTATTCATTTTTTATTTGATTTTAGTAGAAAAATGAACACAGAAATGCAACACTTTTATATTTAAAATTCTACATACAAATGTTTTTAACATTTCTATTTTATTATCATATTTATTTTTTAATTAGTATTTACTGCTATAAACTTTTGTCATTGCTAATGACATAGACAACAGAACAGCTCATATCAAAATGTATTTGGAGAAGAAATTAAAAGGGTTAGGCCCATAGAGAAGCTTATCCAGTAACCAAAAAATGGATCCCTGGGTCATACCTGTTCATTTACTTTCCTGTTGTCCTCAGATTGACTTTGTGGCACATGATGATATCCCATACACCTCTGCTGGATCCGAAGATGTCTATAAACATATCAAAGAAGCTGGTAAAGACTGTAATAGTAAACATCTACAGAACAGAGTCAAAGGCTCAGTTGTAAATACCAATTTCTGTTTGTAAGGAATGTTTGTGGCTACTCAAAGAACGGAGGGGATCTCTACCTCTGATCTCATCACACGTATTGTTCGAGACTATGATGTCTATGTCAGACGTAACCTACAGAGAGGATATACAGCACGGGAACTCAATGTTGGCTTCATAAAAGTAAGAAAGAAAGTGTATGGCTTCAATAAACTTGGAAAATAATGAAAACTGCATTAACTACTGTTGCACTCTTAAAAAAACAGTCAGTGACTATAAAGAATCTTTTGTCCACTGAAAAGTTTCCATGGACGTCAAAGGTTCTTCATGGAACCATGCCAATAAAGACCTTTACTTTTAAGAGTGTATGGTGGGAGCACATTTGGTTTTATTATAAAGAGAATAGTTGCCAGGACATTCCAAAAAAAAAAAAAATGGCTCTCTGGTATGGTACAAGGAAGAGGAAATTAAAAGACATCATTTACATCTTTAGGTGAACTAGCTGTTTTTACTGACAGGAGAAGAAGTATCGTCTACAAGAGCAGGTGGACAGAATGAAGGAGACTGTGAGGACGGTGGAGGAGAAGTCCAAACATTTAGTGCACCGTGTTGAAGAGAAGAGCCATGACCTCATCCACAAATGGGAAGAGAAATCTCGCGAGTTTATCGGAAACTTCCTGGAGTTGTTTGGTCCAGATAAAGCCTGGGTAAATGAAGGGCATAACCAAAGATAAGGCATTACACGTACCATGTTATTTTGCATATCAAAGTGATGTTGACATGTTCTTTTATATTCTACAGCTCATGATCCAGGAGAGGAGTGGCCGTGTTCTCCAGGCTCTGTCTCCCTATCAGTCTCCAAGTACATCGCCAAGCTCCAGTCCCACCAGAGGGCGCTCTACATCACCCGTCACCCACTGGCCCCTGCTACGCTTCCGTTCACCACCACCTAAAGGAGTCTCTGTCAGCTGCAGTGAGGGTGACGATGGAGAAATGTAGATGGATGCTGACTCTCCAATCTCCTACACCTTTTTGTTCTGTATTTTATGCATAATACAGAACTACAAATTCATGCTGCTCAAAGTCTAAACTGACTTCATAATTCTGTAGAATTGTTTTTTAAAAAGCCAAAATTTGTATTAGCACAAAAACACAGAACTGAACACCTCGTAACTTGTCTTTCGGCCTATTTCATACCAAAAAAAGAAAATATTGCTAATTATATTCACACCAATGCATGACAACTTTGTTTATTACAAGTGTGCTGCTTTCTCTATTATTGTTGTTACAGCTGTGATGTGAACTTCCCTGTGCTTATAGAATTAAGAAGATTATTAAAACTTAATAGTTATTGTTGTAGTAATTGTCCTTTTTGTGAACAAATAAACATATTTACGCGTATTTTATTAAACAGTATATATTTTGATTGAAATTAAACTGTTCAGGGTAAACATGAACTAATTGTAAATTACAGCACAATACATTCACATAAGGAACATAAAATACTAATTACATATTTAATATTATGCTAATATGTTTCTTGACAGTTTTCACAGTTATGAATGGATGCTGACAATGACATTTACAGTACAAATACAGAAATATTTTAAAACTGACTACATTGAGAGCCATGCTTGAAACATTGCTTTCAATACAAATATGCAACACAGTGTTATTGAGACATAAAGAGTTCATTTGCAAAAACAGATAACTCTCAATAAAAATTCTCAGAAATCATGTTTTTTCATTGTGCATTCCAGTTAATTTTTTGACTAGGTTAACATAACTAGAAAAAAACAGCTTACAAGATAAAACACAATTAAAACATGATAGCATAATAAACAAAAAAAAAAGAAAAAACATAAAAATAAATATAACACAATGAAAAATCTGTTATCTGTTTTTGCAAATACACTCTTTACATTATCCCAGTCACATGAGTCGTATTTTATTACAAATGAGATTTTGCATTATGAGTTTCTTTAGATATAATTTTGCAATGCACTGAATACAAATTCTTGACCAAAAAAACAAAACAAAAAAAAACACTGGGTGGAAATTAAAATGATAATGAAAATCTGCCTAAATATTTACAACTTTTTTATAGTAAATTTCATTTTAATTTTGTAATAATTCACAGGCCCATTCAAATTTGGAGTTGGAAAGAATTTTTTTCACCCCAAATACATTTAGCATACAAAAGAAAATTTAAAGTGACCCTGTTGTGGATTTTAAAAATTGACCTTTCATACAGTGTGTAACACAGCTCTAAGCGAATTAAAACATCCTGTAAAGTTTGAAAGAGTCATTTCAAAACTAATCCCCTCACACTGATTGACAGCAAATGTGATAATTAATATTGCTATTTAAATATGACAGGCTCGTACCTGGTAAGACATGGGAATTACAGTTGCAAATGGATTTTGCTTTTTCATTTGAAATATGGCAGTCACTGTGCATTCGTGAAAGCGAAAATGCAAACTGTAATGCAAGATTTGCAATTGCATTTGGATTGTCACAATTAATGTGCACATATGTGGAATACAATTTGTAATACCTTTTGATTAGCCACCGATTAGCATCACGCAAAGGAGGGGTTTGGAAAAATGAATTGTTGAGCGAATAGTTTGGGAGTTGCTGAACAAGTAAGGTAAAAATAAACGCATATTATAAGACAATGAAAGTTTTTTTTACTTTGGGGCACTTTCATTACCCATAATAGGGACATTTAAAAAAAAATGCAACATGGTATATCATACGCTACTACCAAGCTACTCTATTAATTATACTCCTTGTAACATTCTTCCAACATTCTAACTAATGTTAAACTATTATTTTCAGACAGAAGTAAGCAAGTCCTATAAAGGCTTAGAATATATTTCCTTATCTGGTAGTGTTCTGTAAATGCTTAGCTTTTGTAATTCCATCTCTATTATTGTAGTAGGTACAGTAAACTCATCTGTTGGCTTTATACGTGGATGCATCTCGTGGGTCGCTACTCGGGTTACTCCAATCATCAGCCTCAGGACCTGTCTGATAATGTCGCCATGCTGACTTATTGAAGACTGGAAGACGTTCAAAAGACTCACTAGAGACAGCCTGGAGAGAGTGGGAAGAAAAACCATTTCTAGTCGAAGCTAATGGTATTACTCACTCTCATCTCAGTGTCTCATTGATAAAAACATCAATGCAAGTACCTTAAGATGAATTATTGCATCTGTCCCGAACCCTTCAATCGTGTACAGGCTCAAGTCTCCCTGAAAGTAGCGTGCATAGAGTCTAGAGATTGGCAGTCCATAGCCAAAGCCAGCCTGCAGGGACAATGGAAACAGGTTACATGAGTCTATGTATACATGTGTACACACAAAAGCTTGTGCTGTTCTGATGGGTAGTTACCAGTGGGACAGCAGTTTGTGAAGGATCCAGACGTGGTGTAGGAGCAGTGGAATACATGTAATTGAAGAGACGATCGATCTTTCGTAAGGGGACACCGCCACCTTTATCACTAATCTAGGAAGTAACAAAGTGCTGGTGTAACTATGACCTTTTTAAATCACCATACTGTAAGTATTCATGTTATTTTCTAAATATTCTTGTGTCGAACCTTTATTGAGAGATCCTCTTTTCCCAGAGTAACCATTGCTTTTACTGCAGGAAGACCCTCGCTGCTGTTTTCATAGAGCTCCACTGTGGCCCGCATGGAATTCTGCACATTACACATAATACAGTTATAAAAACTTACCCTGAAGATGTATAGTAAATAAAACAAATAAAATAGCTGACAGAATTCCACCTAACACATCATTTGAGAAGCACTTAATTGCATTCCACTTTAAAGTATGAATATGAACAACGTTTTAGTGACACTTTATAATTAGGTTCAATGCGTTAAAGAAATAGCTCTCCCAAAAATAAATGTATTCACTCTCATGTCATTCCAAACCTGTATACATTTTCATTTTTGAGGGAACTATCCTTTTAACTTAAGATACAATGAACTACCGATGAGAAATTATTTTACAGCATTTTCTTTTATCTAAGTTGACTAATATCTACATATACTAATATTTGTATTTAAATAATAAATTGGCATAAGCTATGTTATGTATTAAGAATGATTTTCAGTGTTATTTTAGTATCAAGCAACTATTATTATTTTATAGTAATAATTTGAATTAGTTTTTATATTTTGTTTTAATTTGAATTAAAGTACACAATTTTGCGTTTTTCATTATCATTAGTTTTTTAATGTCTATATAGTTAAAATCAATTTTTCTTTTTGTTTTAGTTTGTTATTTTAGTAAATAAAGTTAGCACAAAAATATTGTAATGTCTTTGCAACAAGCTGAAAATTTAAAATTTGTTTAAAATTTATTTATTTCAAATAACAATTGTTTATGGTTTAATATGCTTACCGTACTACCTTAGTTTTACCTTAACTTACTATAACAATCTCGATAATTATTAATTATATTCATATTTGCCCCTCTTCTAATGAAAGTGCACCTTAAAAAAGGTTGTGAGCACAACATGTTTGAATAAATAATTTAGATTTTTGAGTTTCCTTCTAACATAACAATTAAACAACTTGGAATTATTGCTTATTTATAAATGAACATTAATCTAGATTATTAAAAACTATAAAAATGTTGTTGTTGTTTAATTTCTTTATTGTTTGTATCTGACACATAACAAACTGAACCTCATTGTAAAGTGTTCAATTAGTTTCCTTTCTCCTTTTTTTCTTGCCTTGAAGAGCTCAAACAGCATGTGAAAAAGATGAGAGGGCACATAGACCACCTGTACAGGCTTCTTTGGAGCTTTGGCTAGCAGACAGAGTGAAACAAGATAGAAAGGCACATACAGATTAAAAGAAAGTATAATTTTGATATGTTATTAAGAACAATAAAACAAATAACAGTCTCACAGTTAAATTCCCTGATCTTCAGTTCAGGAGCTGTCAAGTAGTACTGCTCACAAAGCATCTTTGCTGTCTCATATGCATCTGAGGTAAGAAATCAGACACATCAGAACCATGTTTGTGTATCTGTGCATGATAAGGACTGCATCTTTAAGTTACCTTTCACCACCTCAGAAACGTTGCATGCTGGATCGATGCCTCCGATGTGTTTTGGTTGCGCAAGACAAGCAGCATCACCAAACAAAAGAGCTGCAACAGAACGGAGAGCAGTTCTAAACGACATCAAGACATTCCTTCCATCAGATTTAATTCCTTAACATTTATCCAACATGAATGTGATGTCACCCACTGTGTTGGTTGATGAGCATGCGAAAAGAAATGCGGTTGGTGTAGAAGCGGTCAAGAAAGTACTGCACATTGCTGCTGATGAAGGGGTCAAAACCAAACTTCTCTTTGTATTCGATGACACCCTGGGCCATAGTGGGCACCACATCATTGTGCCTGTTCCGAATCTTAATCAGGATCTCTAGGAAGCTGAAGCCCATAATAAGAAATTGATTTGGGGTAAAAAAAAAAAAGAATTTGGGTGAAAGTAATAGGGAAAATTCACAAGTATAAGGACAATAGTTCACCCAAAAATTTGCCCTCACTCCATCAAAAAAATGGACTTCCCTTAAAAAGACTGTTCAGATGAGGAAACAAGCTAGCATCTTGAAGGTAAGCAAATATTCATTTTGAGAAGAATTCTTTCTTTAATGCTCATCCCTTCAAGCAAAATAAAAGAAAATTATTTTAAACTTTCCCTGGCAAAATTGTGTTTGTTGAAAAACAGGAAATCATGGACTCACTCATTAAGGGTGCGAGGATCCTCTGGACTTCTTGTCTCGTACTCCAACAGTTCTTCAAAGCTCTGGCTATACCTGAAAAAAAATATGTATTAAAATATTAAAGTGTTCTATTATATAGCATACAAGACATTAATCTTTAACTTCCGTGCTAACTATGGCTATGATTCCACTTAGAACCACTAGCTGGTGAATGTAAATTAACTTTTAAAACTACACACTGCATGTGAAATTCAGCACAGCATGTTGGGATTAGAACTCTGATTAATGACTTACTTTTTGCTATTTTATGAATGTATAATATGCATACTCTGCGTAGTATCACAGGGACTAGATGGAATATTTCTTTGAGTTTGACAATTTAGTCTATACAACTTGAGAGATCTTATCTATACCCTAACACCCCAAAGAGAAAGCAAAACATAAAATCACATCATACTCAGCTCGAGTCAGTTCAATGCTGAATAAATCCAATTTAAAAAATTGAATTTTTGTTGTTACAAAATTCATGAATTAGAAAAAAACTCCATTTATAAAGCAGCTCTACCGAATACAATACAGTCATAATTCAGCTAACAGTTCAAGTTTTTTTTTTTCATTTGATCAGTGTAGTGTAAAATTAATTAACAGTCGTTTGTTAAAAGTGGGACATAAAAGGGAAAATTTGAAAATATACAACTTTTATATTGTACTAAGATACTGAGCTATGCTTTGATTCAACCTGCCAATTTTTCTCTTTTTTTAACAAAATGCGCTTTACTTTGGACTGTAATATATTTTCAACTTTATCTTTAAAAGCATTCAATATGTTTTTAGCATTTCAAATCACATTATCATGTTAGCACACAGATTACACTTTCACATATGACCAAAGATTCCACAACAAATATAAAATATCACAATGAAATATTATCAAAATATTAATCTGATGGAGATGACATATCTGATGGTGGTGATGAAAACCTGAATTTGTAGTCATTTAACTATCAAATACGTTAAATCAAACAATTACTGTATTAAAACAAACACAACAAACAGTGAGTATGTTTTTGTTTATAAAGCTTTTATTTAAGAGTCACATTTAAGTATTTTTATATATCATTGGAACACAAAATATTCTGACTGTGTTGACAAATTTTTGTAGTAGCTATTTAGTTTTTTCTGCTAGATGCCAATGGAAACAGCTTCAGGAGAATAAAATGATCTAAATATTTCAAATAATTTCCTCAGAAATTGGAAGATTGTGTTGGAATATCATGGTTGTGATATAGGAAATATTAACATTAGGATTTAAAATATTCTAAAACTATAAAACTATAAAAGCCTGTCTGACAGTGGTGTACTCTGCAGAGGTGAAATGCGGCAAGGGGGTCCTTCAGAGTGACAGCTACCCCTGATATTACCTGATTTTTGTTACATTTTAATGAATGTCTGACAGTGTTGACAAAAAGTGGGGGACACAACTTTGAAACCTTAATGAAACTTAAATGCGTCACTGACAAACATCCTTGCTTTGATATGAGATATTATTAAGTGATGTTTTTCATAAAACAAGGGGGTCTTCAGCTTCATTTCAGCTTCTACGTTGACATTCTGCTACATGCACACATTTCTACAAAACAATCACTCAGAGCCCTTTACACCAAAGCCAGTCACTGTTTACTCACAGCTCACACTCATCATCACACCTGCCTTCCTCACCAGGACTCGACCAGTTTGACAGATGGCTGGCTCTGAAGTTTGGTGGGCAACAAGGTGACTTCCCTCATCGTATTGGCCAACCTCACTGCCAGTTCTTTCCTCAGAAACATGTAGGAGGTTTTTTCACATGCATTTTCCCTGCCTGGTTAAAAAAGAGGCAAGAACAAGTTATTCTTTGTTTTCTGATGCTGAGCCTGTTGAGTCTATGCATGCATGAGTGTGCAAGTACTTCTACAGCAGAATTACAACTATTGTATACGGCGAAAGATTAGAAAGACACAAAGAAGGCTTTATGATAGATAATAACCATGGCTTACAATTATCAATCAAGGGCACTAAAAAGGAATGTTACACCTCAAATATTATACACACTACCAGTCAAAACTAACATTATTAACATATTATATATATATATATATATATATATATATATATATTAATATATTAATATATTAACATGATCACTTCTCACTGCTGTGTGTGT
>JAUCMS010000048.1:9847428-9858626 GCA_032357445.1 Enteromius radiatus
TCATCACCTCCAATACAGTCCCAACAGTGAAGCATGGTGGTGGCAGCATCATGCTGTGGGGGTGTTTTTCAGCTGCAAGGACAGG
This sequence comes from Enteromius radiatus, assembly GCA_032357445.1. NCBI lineage: Eukaryota > Metazoa > Chordata > Actinopteri > Cypriniformes > Cyprinidae > Enteromius > Enteromius radiatus. Next base: position 9,847,514 of record JAUCMS010000048.1, read on the forward strand.
ACGACTGGTTGCAATCGAGGGACAGATGAATGCAGCCAGGGATATCCTGGACGAAAACCTTCTCCAGAGTGCTCAGGACCTCAGACCGGGCCATAGGTTTACCTTCCAACAAGACAATGACCCTAAGCATACAGCTAAAATAACAAAAAGGTGGCTTCACAATAACTCTGTGACTGTTCTTGAATGGCCCAGCCAGAGCCCTGACATAAACCCAATTGAGCATCTCTGGAGAGACCACCAACGTTTACTGACAGAACTAGAGCAGATACTTTTCTGTCAATATGGGGTGCTGTGTGTACATTAACAAGATAAAAGTGAACTTGAGAAAATATATGATTTTAGCAAATGACTGCAATATAACAAAGAGTGAAAATTTTTATGGGGTCTGAATACTTTCTGTACCCACTGTATATATATATATAGAGAGAGAGAGAGAGAGAGAGTGAGAGAGAGACCTTTTTTTTTAAGTAGTTCAGGTTATAATATATAATTATATATATTTTTATCTGGCAGGCTACTGTATGTTGGACATTAACAGAACCACACATATGGGACTCTACTGAGTTACATAAGTTGTGTAATAAAAAGTTGTGCACCAAAAGCAAGTATTATCCTTTGCAAAACTGAACCAAGTTCATTAAGACACGGTGATATGTAATAGAGTATCTATTTTTATTCAGTTGATGGCAGTGCCAACAGAGCTTTAGCTTTCACTTGACCTTAACATTCAAGGTTCTATAGTATAAATATAGAAACGTTTATTTAATCACAGGAAATGTGGGGTGAGATTAAAAACAAAATGTTCAACATAAGACACAGTTTCAGCACGAGAAAAACGTAAATTAATAAAATATAATCTGTTGTATCAGTTCTTTATCACAATATTTAATTAATGTTAACGTTACTCACCAAAATCCAGAAATTGCTTGATTGACATCGGTGAGGGCGAGAACCTTGAATAATATTCGATTTTGTGCGTGACATCTTTCAGTAAGTAGTTAAACAGTTTCATGATTAAAACAAAAAGTCTATCAACGACCATACACTTCGAGTACAGCGCTCACTCCTGACTTGAAGTGGACTGAACGTGGTGTTGTTGTTGAGCTTGCTACCCTCATCACGTGACATGACAGCGCGTGCTATCACTTGTAGGGTCTATTACACTGGTTGCCAGATTAGAAATGGAATGTAATAACTGCTAAGTACCTGCTTAAAGCTTCTATTTTGTGATAAAAATGTATACGGTGTTCAATGCAATAGTTATTAATACGAGATCAATTAATGAAAAAATAAATCATACTTCATTAGTGACTCTCAAAATAGCCTGCGGTTGTTAGAAACAGACAATGCTTACAGTGCTGTACATCTATACCACAGTATATGCTCATTCAATATTTTTGTCAGGATTTTAAAAAGCTACAGGTTTGATATAAACATTCAAAATAACCATTTCTGCAGAATAATTATTTGTTTCAGTTACCAAATAAGAACAAAGGCCTAGCTATCACAGTATAAAGTACATACAAAAATTAGTTATTAATACTAGGAGTTACTAATAAAGAAAATGTTCTATATTGTAATGTAAGTCATATGTGGATTTGATGTTAAATATTTTTTGTATGTAATGTTAAACTTATGTGAAACATATTAGCTATATATGCATAAAATACATATTTAAGCCTATTAAATTAATCCCAAGACTACATATGCAGTGTCATGAGTGCCCTCAAGGGCACTCTGGGCGCAAGGACCAGGATTGGGAACCGCTGCACTACCAGAACCCGCAATTCACTGTCAGCTGCAGCTCGTCATCTCACCCACTCACTCATTAGCCACTGCGTATAACCACAGTCTTCCTCTGAACCATTGCAAAGTCTTTTTCCAAAAAAAATCTGTTTCCACGCTCATTACTGAGCGTTTCTTTCCCTGCCCGATCTCCTGGTTTCTGATTATTGGCCTGTGTCTTGGATTGTGATTGCTATTTGGTTGCCATGATTAGGCCTGCAGCGACGCGTCGATGGCGTTGACTAATCGATTCTAAAAAAACATTGACGTCAAATCCAGTAGCTTGCCTGAGGGGTCGTGTCCGCGCGTATATATAAGCGGGCAGCACACAGCCATCTTCAGGTTACCTCATCTCAAGGAACCTGGGTTACGGAAGTAACCTATTCGTTCCCTTTCGACACTTTCACTCGTACTGCGTCTGCTAAGATTAAAAATAATCGCTTACACCCAGCCCTAGCCACGATATTTGCCTGTGTACCCCGACTTTGATTCTGCATTGCCTTTATTTATCTATTTGCCCGTGTCTTGACCCTGCCCGTTGACTCTGATTAAAGGAATTTTGCACTTGGATCCACACGCCTCAGTTTCAGTCATTACAAGCAGTTACATTAGAGGTGATACAATATGGATCAGCTGTTATTTAGAAAGCTGATAGCTAGTTGAGGTGTTTGTAAACATTTGAAATCAGTAACATCAATAACATTCTCCATTGTGATGTCTTATAGCAGCATAAATAAATCTAATTACGTGCTTTTTATTTTCAAAAAATAAAAAAGCAAGATTTCACAATATCTCCATCTACAGGATGAATCACAAACTGCTAAAAAGTTCAACTGAAAAAAAGAGAGAATGGCATATTTTACTTTTACTTTTATATGATAAATTGTTTATGAATAGGCTACTGTATAATTATGAATTATTTCGACAGATCTTCTTTTAGCAAGTGAAACAAAAATGAAAACCTGTCAACAATAAAGTAGCCTACACAGAAATATTCACAGATGTGTACCGACTCATCTGTGTCAACCACAACAGATCTCAAGTTCATAAAACCAGTTTTGCCTGTCTGTCACATTTATGAGACAGCCCAGGCATGTTTTACATAGGTATGGATACTTGTTATGCCACATTATACTGTACAGTGAAGCAGAAGAAAAAGAAAGCAATGATTTCGGGTTTGGCTCTTTGACTGGGTTATTATCTGGCCAGTGTGGGAATATATGAATTTGTTGAGCGGTGTGTGCGGCTTAGAGCTATTTTTGGAAACCAAGCCTAATGTTACATGTTAATCAGCTAAGAAGCTCAGCACCCTACAACTGCAGTCTCTCACTCTCACCAGGATAAAAACACTGAACTACTCTCTTTTATACAAGACCAAACATTTCATGGCTGCAAAAACAGAGAGCAATGTGTAATAGCTTGGAGCACATTGATTAGGCTACATTTATAACATGGGCGGTTGGGAATACATTGTTTATTCATGCATAGATTAATGGGCTTTTTTATTGTTATTTATTGTTAGCTATTTTGAGATTCCATGTCAATGACGATTCTGTTATAATTCATTCAGTTACTACTAAAGAAGGCAGCTAATTTCCAAAAGTTGGTACTTGTTTTGTTCCCGCCTAACTGATTCAGAATGCCTCACTCTAATGATGTGAAGTCCGATTCATTCCCAGGAATCGGTTCATTTGAACAGGTTCACAAATGATTCAACAGTTTTTAACATTTCTTCTCTGACATCCCGACATTTTATGTTCTAAAAATTCCAATCAAAACCGCCAGCAGACACATAGGCCTACATATTTTTAATAAGTTTAATAATAAGAACGTTTATTTGGGTAGCTAACCAAAGCAGTTTGCTACTTGCACAAATAATTTAGAACTGTTTTAAACTGAGTGTGAATACAATACATTTTAGCATGTTTTAGCAAGTTCATAAGCATATATTTATTTATTTATTTTTAATTAATAGGCTACCTTAAAAATAAAAAAAGCTTTATGGGTCACAGTTGTATATTTCACTGAACGTTCAACATGGCATATCACACTGTCATTTTCAACAGGAATCACCACAAAGGCAATATATTTCACAACATTTACAAGCAGAAACATGATTGGTTTGAAAGTGCCTTATGTATATCACTGTTATTAGACAATAGACCTTTTTTGGCCATGGACTGAAAGTGCCTTATGTAGGCTATATCACTATATTATTAGACAATAGACCTTTTTTGGCCACAGAATTTTGTTAATGTGGCCGCATCATAACATTTCCACTAATCAGGTATTAAAGAAGGTTACATCTAACTTCATTATTATGTCTCATTAGGCTTGACCGATTCAACAGATTAATTCAAAAGATACGATTCAAGGGAACGATTGATTCACGAATCGAACAACGTTGCTACACTTGCGTTAACAGCCGCTGTGCTGTTTGGTTTGCAGTAGGAGAGTGGATAGAGAGAGAGAGAGAGAGAGAGAGAGAGAGAGAGAGAGAGAGAGAGAGAGAGAGAGAGAGAGAGAGAGAGAGAGAGAAAGAGAGATGAAAATCACTGCCCGGCCAAACGACAGACGCGCCACGCATGAAGAACTTTAACGGCCGAGGCGATACTGAAGGGCTGTCATATCTCGAATGGTTACGGAGTGTGTCTATGGTGTAGTTTAGAGAGCTACCTACACAATTTCTCCCGTGTTTTCCACGAAGTGAAGGAGGTGAAAACTACACGCCGCCATTTTTTGGAAGTGACTGACTGGGAGTGGAGAGTTAGCTGTGAACTGGCCACAGCTGATTTAGTTTATATTCCCTGTGAGTCATCACCTTCAACACTGTCAGCTCGGACGGCCTGGATACTGTAAATACACCGACTCTTTTTCTCCAATATACAAGCTTCTGAATGTCCAACGGAATAAACAAAAGTGATTTTGTGTACACATTTCTCCGGAATTCTCACTAACTGTTCCTCCCAGGATAGCTGGTGTGGGCTAAGTTAGCCACATTAGCACGCTGAGGTTTTCTCCTGGAGTCCGCTCAAACCTGGCCTGGTGGACGGGTGAGTTCAGTTACACCCTCAAACGAGCCGTTTATCTGTTCTTGACAGAACCTTACCGTTGTCTCGCCGCGGCTGTGTCATTGTTTTCTCGTCGTAAGTAGTTGGCTAACATTCCACTAACTGGTTCGCTAATATGTGGCTAATATTGTTAAGTTGGGTTTGGTCTACAACTTTTGGCGGTGTTTAATCGTGTGAAACAGAGAAACCACACACATAAAACGTTTCTTCTTTCTCGATTAACGTTAGCTGTTGTCAATAATGTTTGAGAGTGTTGCTGCTTATTGTGCTTGTGCCAGCATGCAGGGTTGACAAACTTGGCTTAGGAGGATGTTTGGTTTATTTTGTTAAAAGAAATTTGACATTCATGAGTGTCTAATGGACTGCTAGTCTTTATATAACTAGCAAAATGTTTAAACTTAGCAAAGTTGTTTTCAGCTTTGAAGGATTAAACCAAGAGGTGAGGGAAAACATTGATTTTGTTTTATGAATTGTACCTTTTTAAAAAGCGTTGTTCTTAATATGTCAGAATAACAACTAACCACATTGTTTTTACGACCACGTCCAGTGTCGCATATTATTGCAATGACACTCCCTCCCATTTTCACTGCACTGTTTTCAACAGCAGGCATTGTTAACTAAATAAAAAACAAGCATTTAGGGTCTAGTAATTGTGACCTTCCTCATTATAAATTAAGTATCCACAGCTGTGTTATGACAAGTAATCAGCTGATTAAAGCCCTGGTTTATCGAGCTGGGTATTCCCTTGTTGTGAGCTGCATTCAGTGACGCGCGCCGCATTCCTTATCCCAGAGTGTTGACATTGCGTAACACACACTGGACTGACCAGAAGCCCTTGTACTCTTCTCCAAACCTATTTAAAGCATCATTCATGATAGTCACCTGTCCGAGGAACAATACAGTTCACTTATTAGCGTAGTTATCGCTATTTAATAGATCACTTTCAAATAGCATCGTCTCGTTGCTGAAAGAAGCTCAGGCTGAATATTGATCGTCTATTGAGACTGCGCTGCTCTTCCCATTCTTTGTCAGTGTGGATCTATTGGTGTGTATACCAGATTCGATGTGCTTATATGGAGTTTGGCAACCATTTGCATGTTAAAATGTCTTCAAATCCATTTGCCATATTTATTGAATGATACATTTTTGTTTTGTAGTAGCATGGGCGGGTCTAGGGGTGGAGCCAGAGGGGCACTGGCCCCAGTTGAAATCTGATTGGCCCCTGAAGTACCCCTGTCTTGTCAGTCATCGCTGAAAGCTCGAGATTGGCTTCGTCGGTTCGGGTTTGTCTTTTAAATAGCAACCTGCATTATGGTTTCTGTCTAAATCTGCTAGTGCTTAGCTATGTTTTCACCATTTTCCTTAATGGAAAGTACCTATCCAAAAGTTGAAAGTAAAAAAGCATATTATGGATGCAGTCACTTAAAGGTGCAGTGTGTAATATTTAGGAGAATTTATTGGCAGAAATGCAATATAACATACAAAACTATGTTTTCAGAGGTGTGTAAAGATCTTACATAATAAGCCGTTATGATTTTATAACCTTAGAACGAGCAATTTATATCTAAATACACCTCGGGTCGCCTTACATGGAAGTCGCCATTTAGTGCCGCCATGTTTCTATAGTAGCCCTAAAGGACAAACTTTTATAGAGCGCGTTTCGTCAGTACGTTGTTCTACTTCTTCCTTGGTGTTTTAAGAGGCCACTCGTGTCGTCACCGTGTTGCAAGATAAGATAAAGTTAATTTAAAAAAAGGAAATAAAAAAAAAATGCAGGATCATTATGCGCAAGAAAAACTGGCAGAGCGCCAGTATCCGTTGGTAAAAAATAGAAAATATATATTCATTACTTTCTCTCGCAGAAATATCGTTAAGTAATTATACTGTATATAAATTGCGGGCATCAGTGGGCCGCTAGTAATGTGCATGGCATTAAAACTGATTTTGCATTTCACTTTCACTTTTCATCATAATGTTTCACTGTAGACTTCATCCGATGCCAATTTGGTAGACGTCGCCCAACCCTACTAACTGTCATAAAAGTCAGCTAATAATCCTGAGACAATGATCAATGAGTAACAATAATATTTGCAATAACATATTGGTCTACTGAATAATTAAGTAAATATAATTCTTTGACTTGCCTTTGTACAGAAACCTCATCGCTTGATTGGCTACTGTCAGGTGTAACAGGCGACAACATTTTTGTCTTGTGTCAGCTTCTGTATGCGCTTTGAAAGGGCAGGGTGAGCGGGGGACTTAGCCGTTTGTTGAAATTTGAATCCTCAACGTTAGATGCCGCTAAAAATTACACCCTGCACCTTTAAGCTTTCTTTGTCTTAACGTTAGAAAGCTAATCAGCTCAGGGTTCGACAAGTGTCCGATATCCAGTGCGAAAGGCACTCAGGACTGTTGACGGATTTGTTTCTTGTCCGATTTGGCTAGTTTATGTAAGCTTTTGATTTATTTTGCAGCTAACGTTAGACTGTCGGTTAAACGTTTTTACACATGTTGCTCTGATGTGCGCTTTCTCTAAGCCTGTAACCCGTAAATAAGTTTTATGTTTAGACTCTGTTGGTTATGTCTAAAATCAAAGTAAACAGCAGAGAGAAAACGGATACCTACCTGTAAATTAGAAGACTGCAGGTCTTAAAGGCACAGTACTAAGTTAAATATGCTGCTTATTAAAGGTATAGTTCATGCTAAAATTTAATTTCTGTCATTATTAACTGTATTGATTTCTGTATTAATTTCTTTCTATGCTGATCACAAAAGAAAATATTTTGAAAACTGTGGGTAACCAAACATTGAATTTGATAGTAGGAAAAAAATACAGTGGAAGGTCAAGCATCTCTTTGGTTTTCCATATTCTTCAAAACAGAAGTTATTATTTTTAGCAGAAGAAAGAAAATCATTCAGGTTTAAAACGAGCGAGCAAATAATGGTATGTGTGTGTGTGTATATATATATATATATATATATATATATATATATATATACTAGGCTGGGGGATTTAATCGTTGATTAATGTATGCGCATTTCATCAGTAAAGCCGGTTCTTTGATTAGCGGTAAATCTCAATCAGCTGTTTTTAAAATGCGCAGCAGTTGATATGCAAAGCCGTAGATCACTGAAGAGCTACGCAATTTTGTCTTCAGAATCAGAAGCGATTCATTTCTGATTTTGACTGGAAAATTCAGTCCAACATAAACAAACGTTACTGCGCATGCATGCTTTTGTGGCCCTAACTTAACTTCCGATAGACAAACAAATAGAATCAATAACAACAGCTAAGTCCTTCTAGAGTAAATTATTTTTTTGGCAGGTCGCCACAAATAAATGTTTGGGAAACACAGCACAATAACCTGAGACCAACTTTATTACGCATTAGCTGCGTTTGTAGCTCGCAACACTAACCAGACTGCTGAACAAACCGGAAGTAAATTTAGGTCCAGGCACATTTACTGTTAATAAGAAAGAAAGAAAGAAAAATCACTCACTGTTTAGTGACAAAAATATATTCACTTGCATTAATAGGAATAAATATGTAGAGCAGGGTTTCTCAAATCTTATAATGGACGTCCAATGCAACTGCAGAGTTTAGCTCCATCCCTGATAAAACTCACCTACCTGTGTTTTTTAATGATCCTTAAGATAATAATTAGCATGCTCAGGTGTGTTTGATTTAAGGTTAGATCCAAACTCTGCAGTGCATTGGAGCTCCAGGGTAAGAGTTGAGAAACCTTGATGTAGAGAGTTTTATTTTTATTTGTTCATTCAGTTTCTTAAATGCTTCTGCTAAATATACCTATTGTACCTGAAAATAAAGCACAGTTTCTTTTATTTGTATATTATGTGTATTTGTAAAGCATATATTTGTTCCAACCTGATTTCACAAAATTCTGTGTTAGTGTCACGGAATCGTCGAAAATTCTGTGACGGGCTCACGGAAGAGATGCCAATGTAAGTCAGTGACAGGCATCAGCCGTGATCCACGCACGGATAACTGGATTCATTTTATATAATTTCACGAGTTTGCGCTTCCTCTGTGATTATAAATATATAAGCATGTTTAGCGTGCTGTCGGGGGAGAGCCAGGAGTTCGGCTTGGAGGGCGTGGCTTGGACTCCTGCTCGAACCCTGCGTGAACAATATAAAACACACACAGACAATATAAGCTCAGTCACAGGTATTTATTGCAAACTGACCATGAGCAGTAAAAAAACCCAAAAAACATTACAAACGAGTTGTGTTGCATTTCAAGTCCTTCTGAAGCCATACAATGTCTTTATGCAAAGATGTAAAATACAGGGTTTTAATCGCTGAAATTATTCCGCTCCGTTAACGCACTCACATCTCATTCAAAAAGACACCCGTCCTGTAAAATGACGTGATCGATCAAGAGCCAATAGCTTTTCACAATAGCATGACGTAATCGGTCATGAGACTCACAAGAGCCAATAGAAACTTACAACCAAGGCTGATGTAAGGATTCTCTTGGCGGCATTTTTTGAATTTGTGCAAAGCAGCAGCTGCAGCACAGATGAGTCATGGCTGATGGATAGATGGTGCTCGTGTTCTCTCACAAATCAATCCTTTTGCCTCAAAAGAAATGGAATATTAATCCTTTTTAATAAATAATGTCAGTAGTTATCTTGTGTTTTATTAACAGATGGTAGGTTTAGGGGCAGGTGTTGGGATACGTGCTCATGAATGTATAAATGAAGTAATACAAATAAAACTGTTGTGACCGTTTACAGTGGATAATCATTAGAGCCCTACCGATAAAGGATTTTGAAGGCCGATACCAATACAAATATTTGTTGGTTTTAAAATCCGATATTCCAATATATCGGCCAATATTTATTTATTTATTTTTTACATTTCAGAAACGCGCAACAAAGATAACAGATTTCCCTGACATTAGTTATTCGTAGTTATTTATGAGTTTTAATTACTAGCTAATTCCGCTTCACTCTCTGCTTATTTAACAGCAGCAAAACTGGACTCTAGGGCTCTAATAATCACACCCCAATACATATGCAATATCATTGCCCGATATTTGAATCCAGTTATCCGTGCATGGATCACGGCTGGTGACTGTCACTGACTTGCATTATAATCTTTTCCGTGAGCCCATCATGTAATTTTCGGCAATTCTAACACAGAACACAGAGGCTGTGGTCATTTCACAGAATTCTGTGAGATCAGGTTAATTTGTTAACCATAGCATGTGTAAAAATCTGAATGGTTTGAAAACAAATATTATTGCAAATACTATATGAATTTCTAGCTAACACTTTCTATGAAGCCTGTTTTTATAATACATTATAAGGGTATTCCTAAGGCATTATAGTTAAAGCATAATGCATTATAAATAACTTTAAAATATATTGTATGTCATGAATATTCATAAGAACAGTTTTAATGTTGTTATAATATTTGTGGTTGTAACTTTTAAGAGTATGGTCATTTACAACACTCAATGAACATGATATAAAGATTGATTACCTACAGGAACTTTTTAAAGAAAAAACATGGCGCACACATTGTGATGTCGTCACATAATTTGACTAATGACAATAAAGTGTGTCGTTATCAAGGATTTCGCAGCCGATTTTGAGCAACGGTAGCTCCTGAATTCTGTGACTGCTCTAGTTTTGCTCTCACGGTACTTTGATGGCACGTGTGATCGAAAGGCGGCTGCAGCGCCGATCAAAGTCGGACAAATTTTTCTACTAGAATGCATTTTGTAAGAAGGCAGCTGATTTCTTGCAGCCTCGCATTAAGTTGAATGCACCTAATGTCACAGACAAAACTTCTTCCAAAAAGAGGAGCCACGTCGGTTGTGTGGAAATACTTTGGCTTTAAAAAAAAAAATCTGACGTTGATCAAACAACCATCATTTACCATATGTAAATGTTGTCATCTAGTCATGTATGTAGGGTTGTAACGGTATACTGTTATGGCGGTTTATCGTGATATTGACATGTATGATTATCATACCGTGCACATTTGCTTGTTACCGGTTTTGAAAAAAAATGAAACCAGATCTCACTCGCGCTGCAGTATATGCAACTTCTTTGCTCTTGACTGCTTAGTCTCCTCCCATACAACTGAGAAAAAGTCTGATACAGAGGCTGCTAATTCTAATCTCTATCTCTATATGGCAATATTTGTGGTATCCGAAAAATGATCGCGGGGTTGTCCTTGAAGATGGATATCCACATGTTCTCCCATATTCGCGAGCACCATCC
>JAUCMS010000048.1:9861659-9881117 GCA_032357445.1 Enteromius radiatus
GCGTTATTACTTTGGAGCGGTTATTATTCGAAAATAACGAACCTGCAAATGTCTCAACTGACCAATCAGAATCAAGCGTTCCAGAGAGCCATATAATAAGGTTTGGTAATGTAAATTTTATTGTAATCTTCAATAATTCCATTTGTACATGACAATACAGACAGTAATCCTTGTCCTTCTTACTTAAAGGGAAAGTTCAGAATTAAGTATTACATGTTTCATATACCATGTTATTTTGTGGAACAAAAAAGAAAGAACATTTAAAGAATATATGTGTTCCTCCTCAATATATGACTATGGCTTGCATTGTTGATGACACTATTTAAATCTGAACACGTTATTGGGGAGTAACTTAATTGTGTTGCTTTAGAAATATGAAATTGTCATGTCAGTCATAGCCACTCAACTGTTATTGATTGGAAATGGCTGTTTCTGCATCATTTCTCCTTCGTGACATGTGGAAGGATGTTTGGAATGACATGAGGGGGAGTAAATAACAAACTATTCCTTTAAGGAAACAATCTAAGCATGTATAAGATGAGTTGGAATGCCAAGGATAGTTAAAATACCTCTGTGAGTTGAATGCCAATGGTACACACAGGAATGCCACAAAATTAACTTGAACTCTCTGCTTGATTTCACCTTTTGTTTGACTCTTTGAAGTTGTTGTTTTTTATTGTTGCAGCAAAATTCCTTATTTGTTGTTGTAGTTGGTTTCCAAACAACACAACAGAAAACATTGTTAGTTAAGAAATACTACCTACTATTTCATAACTTGCTGGAACAAACAGATGAACATTGATTGTGTCATTCAGCAGTTCATTCATTTACACTGCCTGGAAATTTGATGTTTTTCAGTAAAGAGTTCTTTTTGTGTTTGTAACTCAAGGTAGGCTAGATGTGATGGATAATCTCTTTGAGTGTTGAATTTATGTATTTCCTGTTCGCGCTGTCGGTTCGGGACTATAATGACCTCAGAGTAAATGATATGCTCCAAACATGATTCTGTTCTAGTTTGTTGTTTTGACAATTGGCTGAAAGGATTTATAAAAGACGCTCTTTATGTCTGCTCTCCCCTGCCTGTGTGTTACTTAGAAAATAACAATGCATTTTGTGACAGCAATTTAATCGTAGTCGTGTGAATTCCTCATAAAGATTAAGACCAAATCTAAACTTTTAATCACACTGCTTATTGGAGATTAAGGCTCAACAGAACGCACTCACTCATTTTTCTTTTCAAGCATGTTCAAGGGAATTCCCATAGAGACTAACAGTAGTCATCATGGCTAAGATCCTGTCTGTCTGAGCTTCTGTCGCATACAGGCCTGAAGTGCAATGAAATGTTGCTTATGCAAGCCCTAGGCCCTGGTTAATAAGGGGCATGGACTGCTAGTTAACTTCACTTAATATTTACATTTGTTTTCTTACATGCCTACGGTGCTCAGCTTTACAGAATGTGGTTAGTTTACTGCCACTCAGCATGCCATGCAACCCACATAGTTTTTTACAGTATATTGTGCTGCTGCTTATGACCTTCTTTAGTTACTATAATTTTCACTTCCATTTAGATCTCATCAGAAAAGCATTTCTCTAAATTACCCAGTGCTTTAGTATAGTTTGCTATAGACAGTATCTATAAAAAGATAAACCGGTAATTATAAATATAATGTAAGCAGTTTTGGGAAGTTGAATTGCAAACATACAGTGTGAAGATCAATATTTTACATTAGAAATATTCTCTGGTGCATAACAACATTCTCCATTGCCTAATGAATGCTGAGCTGTTTCTGTTTTGTCCCAGAGGAGCATCAGTATTGAGTAATTCAGCAATTTTTCTTAGGGGCTACATGTTTTCTAGGTGGAATAGGTTGATAGTGTTTGAGATTTCTGAAGGAAGTTTTTCATGAACTGAATCAGTCAATGAAGTCAACACCGTTAATTAGGCTTACTCAGCCTTGTGAGGTAAGATTGTGCCCTGTGGGGTTTGGTCTGATCTGAAAAAAGTCATTACTGTACATGAAAAGCTTGGGATTTATGTGAAATATTGACGTTTTGCTTTCAGCCAATTGCAACATGATAACGTAAGCTTTTTATGCTGAAATACTTTCTCTTATGTGGTTGACTATAATTCGTAGGATGAATCCTCCCCCAACTCAAACCACCCAATATTTTCCTGATCTGCCTGACACAGCAACCTTTGACTCAGATGGGAAGATAATTTGGAAATACAGTCTTGGTTCAGAGTAGGGATGGGCTTTATGGGCTTAAAAATATATTACAAGCATTTCTCGTATTTATCGTGATAACAAAATCAATGATGATAATTCAGGGAATCTTATGCATCCAAAAGACAAAACAATCATGATTCTTTAAAGAAAAATATTGTAAACGTTTTCTGAAAAGAATCTTTCCTATTTTACTTAAAATAGGGTGGTGTATATTGCTATAGCTGAATAAAACGAAGATAGAGAATTTTTTACTTCCCCAGTGTACACCGGTTACGTCACATGGCCACTGCGACACCGTCCCCCACTGTTGTTATTTTTTTTTTTAATAGTATTAAAAGTAATTTTGTTCATTTAGAGAAAAGACAGTTCAATTAAAAGCTGAACATGGCTGCTCAGTGCACCCTGCCGAACGACAGTCACAGATCAGATTTCATTTATCACGTGAGGAGAGCAGGTCGAGCTGACTTGACTGACGGACTGACAAGTTGAATTAGTTTTGTTAATAAAAGTATTATGATTTACTTTTAAATCATAAATGTTTGAACTAAAAATTCCTATTATGGTTTTTCAAATGGCTCTTTTAAACCTGTTATTTACCATGAAAATAACCAAGGAAGCTGGTATGGCATTGAAACCCCAACCAACGATGTGTTGTTGCTAATTTGTTGTTGCTTAAAAGCTAGTTTAAAAGTGAAGATTAAAAAAATCAATTGTGCTTTGTAAACTATTTAAAAGGTAAGTAAAAGAGGGAAAACTCGAAAAAAACCTCACTATTATTTTGTCCCATTATTTCCAGCTGTATGCTTTTGTTCCTCCCTAAAAGCCCAATTTCACATGCAAATCAGTAAATTCATGTAACATTACTTCAGCTAAATGAGATGTGCTTGATTTGTTGAAGCGCTTTTCGATTTATCCATGCTTTTAAAAGTGCTAACGATAACTTCCGGAGGATTTTTAGAGATATAACAGAATATGTAAGTCATCTTTAGGTAAGGGGCATGCCTAAATGGTCAGATAAACACACAAATGTGTCTCAATGCAGTGTTTAGTGCTTTTTCATGTAAACCTTCATGTAATAAATGAACAAACTGTTAAAATTGACAATACACGTGTAACTGAAAATTGGGACCATGTGGCTCTAATAGTGACAGGGGGCTATATTCCTGCTGTGCCTGTGACTGTGTTTAATATTAATCAGACAACAAAAGACAAATTCATTATCACACTGCTCTTGTTTGATGGACTTTTGTAGCTTTAAGGAAACCAATAATTTATGTCATTTTATTCATTTCTGTTAAATGAGTACTTGAGACTTGCATAAAAAACCTTAAAACACAGTTTGTTGTGTTTGCATTTGTATTTATTGTATTGGCTTTGGCTTTTTTATTAACAATTTAATTATTTTAAATAATTTTGAGGAGTTTTGTTGTTTGTTTTCCGAAAGTCAGTCTGGCATCAAAAAAAAGATGCATGACAAATGAAATGTAAACCTTCACGTAAATAAATAAATAAATCATTTTTTTTTAAATTAGTTTAATCTCCAGTGTCTGTGTCCATCACAAGATACGTGAACTAGCATTAGTTCCTCTTGACTGCAAGTCAGGGCAGAATCAAAAGTCCAGTTTTAAGGGGCATTCACACAGAATGTTTTTGCATTTTAAAATGAGTAAGAGAAGACAGTAGAATGAAAAAAGCTGAAGGTCTATGGACACTTGAACTTAAGCGCTGTAGTTTTAGAATGCTGAAAACAAAACAAAAAGCAGCGCATTTAATTTCAAAACATATTCTGTAGGAACGGCCCCCAACATTGTTTTCAATCTAGTGGTCTGTATGAGCACCTTTCTTCAATGCACAAAAAACAAAAACAAAAAAAAAAAACTTCATGCTTGGCTTGTCTTGTGACTCGAGCTTCCTTTCTTAATCACATGTTTAAGGAACACGTTTTGAAGGGCTAAATCTGTTGTTTACTCACAGATGCTTTGACTAATGCAGTCAACATGGAGTGGTAAAGAACTGTGAAAATGCCAGTGGTTGTAATTGAGCACACAATGGACTTTATGAATTATATTTATTTTAAGCAGCAACATGTTAGGTGTTAGCACAGGGTGCAGTTCCCAATCTTGCACCCATTCCACACAATTCTACTAAAAAAAGTGTACCTGAAAATTTTGAAGAACATCACAAGTTTTTAAGATGGTATAATGTTAAAGTTTTGAATGCAACAACATTTGTCATGCACAAGATTAAACTAGATATTTAATAATCAACAAAGCTGTTTGCACCGGGAATATGTCATGCAACACGTTATGCAGGAGCTCCAACTGAATGAAATACTGCATTTTTTTTTTTTTTTATTCATTTCTGACACTTGCATCAAAAGCAGCTTGTCGTGGCATAAAGACTCATAACCTCCCTAGTTATACAAATAAACATGCCACAAGTGTTATGTCAGAACATAGTCAGTTATGTCATCGCTTTGGCTCTCAATTCAGTGGAAATTCCATTTGAAGGGAAAAGGGGTAACCTACCCACAATTGGTTTTTGATTCATCCAACTATTCAGCTCTAGTGGTTCGCGAATACGCCCAGAGTTTGACTATTAGTCAACACATTGCTTCAGTTCTCCCCAGGCCTGAATAAGCCTGAAGAAGTGATGATAATGCAGCAGAGCGGGTCAATGTGAAAGCTGGGTGCTCATCAGCTGTTGCACTGACTTTACTGTATTTACAGCCTCTAAATAAAGGTTAGGCCACAGGTCATTGTGTAGAATCTGTATCTGAAGATAAAACTGTTTCTGTGGTCTCTTGGTTTGTTCCTGTTCAGGAACCACAGATACCCATTTATCTCATTTTATGTTGGCACTCAAACTCTGTGTTCCAGCTAAAATGGAGAACTAGATAACTGAAAGGTTAAATTTAAGTTCAAAGCCTCAAATGCTTTACATATGATAATATTGTAGATAATCCAGCACCAGTAACAAATAGTATGGCGATATACAGCTTATTTTGCTTATTAACTTCAGATTCATTAGCCTGGTTTCTATCCAATGATGCGAATGCAACATTTTCCGTAGAACTGGTATATTGCATAAAACATTTGCGAATAAGCAATGTCAGAAAACAAAATTGTCACTTTCTGATAAACTGGCAATATCACTAAGAAAAGTAGGAGAAGCAACTTTTTTTTCATTGACCTATATAATAAATTACTTGCGCCTCACAATAAATGCGGTCATTGTGCAAAAGTCAAAAACCACCTCAAGTGAACATATAACCTTTTTTGCTAATTAAGGGATTTTCTTTCATCACTCGTTTCTTATGCAATAGGAAATTGAAAATATGGGAAAAAAATGATATAGATAGATATTTTCTGTTAAAGTTTTATAAGTAGAAGAATAATTACAACCCTTTTTTATATAGCAAAAAACAACTGAGTATGGATGACACCAGAAGGGCTGCTCTGGCTGTGGGAAAAAAAAAAAGACGTACCCAAGAAAAGTTAGCTCACCAGTGTGCAAATGTTTTGGATTCTGTGAACAGATGGTGTGCTAGACACCCTAAATTACAGAAAGCCACTGTTATTGTGTATTAATATGAAGCCGTCTATAATACATAGTTAATTATGTTATTAAAATGTTTGTTCTCTTTTAGGTCTCTGTGCGTACACTGCCTCCCTCTGGCAGATGAGTAACCAGCGGGGCCTTACGTGTCGCAGTCGCACGGCCAGATAGTCCCCTGCGAGCGCGGCGTGTCCTCCGGCTCGCAGCATGCCCTCCACCAGCCGGGCAGGGAGCCTAAAGGACCCCGACATCGCAGAGCTGTTCTTCAAGGAGGACCCAGAGAAGCTCTTCTCAGACCTTCGTGAGATCGGTCATGGCAGCTTCGGCGCAGTGTATTTTGTATGTATCAAATGTTATAGTGTGTAGAATAGGATTTATTATTTTGATGCATGCAACAGATCTTAATGAGAGGGACACTAAATTGTGAAATCTGATGTCAATCTTGTTTAGGCACGGGATGTGCGGACCGCAGAGGTGGTGGCCATCAAGAAGATGTCCTATAGTGGGAAACAGTCTAATGAGGTCAGTTTTCCTACAATCCACAGTCATTGCATACAGTCATGCAACAGTTTGGTTGTGGGTTCAGCTTTTCCTTCTGAGGGTGGGCACAGTGATTGCATTATATTACTCTTGTCACATGGATTTGACTTTTTCACAATCACAACTGTGGCTTGGCTCTTAAATCGTGACTTGGCACAGTAAAACTAAGCAAATTCAAGTAAATTGCTGAAGTCACATTAAGTCTTGTGCAACACCACAGATTGAGTGAAGCACCGCGGCCATTCATACTTTAGCTGGTGGCAGCGTTTCCTTTGTAATTTTAGATTAGCAGTAATCGGATTACACATAATCTCTACAAAGATTCCTTCAGAAGCTTTTAGGACTGACTTTCCTTTTCAGGACCCGCACTAGTAAGTCATTATGTCCAGTCTGTTCACGCCAACGGTGGACGCAGTGATCTGGTGGAAAATTGAAATTCATTGTAGTTTTTCTGGCTCATTTGAAAGAAGACTTTTTGATTTAATGCTCTTTTGTCTTGACATAGAAATGGCAGGATATCATTAAGGAAGTCAAGTTCCTACAGAGAATACAACATCCAAACAGCATAGAGTATAAAGGATGCTACCTACGGGAACACACGGCATGGGTAAGATCTCTCTCTTTTTATTTCTAAACACTTCATTCTCACTCTTTGGTATAACTTGTTGAGTATATATCACAATAACTATTTTATCTCTGTGATTTTTCATCTCTTCAGCTTGTCATGGAGTACTGTTTGGGCTCTGCCTCTGACCTCCTAGAAGGTGAGACTCTAAACATTTACTTTCATTTGGAAGCATTATAAATATTTCATCTAAAATATGGGTTTTATTTATTTGTTTTGTAAACTTTAGTTATGATTGTTAGTTTGAAGAGCATTCACCTTTATCATTTTTGCTTAGTTCACAAGAAGCCCCTTCAGGAAATTGAGATTGCAGCAATTACCCATGGTGCTTTGCAGGGCCTTGCATACCTTCATTCCCATAACATGATTCACAGGTTTGTGGTTTTTTTTTAATGATCTTACAAAGTGAGCACATGTTCATTAAGTGGCTTTAGGAATCAAGGACCAGTTCCACTGAAACATGACACTGGTTCTGCTAACTGTTTTTGAAGACGTTCTTGTGACATAACACCTTGCATATTCTGATATGGTTTGCTGCACCTTTATTTATTTGTGGCACAGTGTAGTGTCAAAGCAAACTGTTTTCAGCTTTAGTTCTAAGGTTGTATTAAATTAAATACAGCAACATGTTAGGAGACAACAAACATACATGCCACTATATTCCTGTTCACTAACATACAGCTCCTATGAGCCAATTAATTTGAATGAATGAATTCAAAAAGACTTATAATTACAAAGTCACACAGATATTTAATAATTTTGACTGTTGTGTATGTGATTTTCTTTACTCAGGGATATCAAAGCTGGCAACATCCTGCTGACTGAGCCTGGACAAGTCAAACTGGCAGATTTTGGTTCTGCCTCCATCGCCTCTCCAGCCAACTCTTTTGTGGGGACACCATATTGGTGAGCATGCTAGTTATCTCTAAGTAATAATGATTACATTCACACAGCCTGGTTGCTAACATGGCCACCTCCTCTCAGGATGGCCCCTGAAGTAATTTTAGCCATGGATGAGGGACAGTATGACGGAAAGGTTGACATCTGGTCTCTTGGGATCACCTGCATAGAACTAGGTAACAGAGTTCTGCTCATTTCAAAACACATTGTGCATCTTTCACAGTGTGAAAGTCAGTCTTTCTTACTTTTGCTTCTGTCTTTTGCTGTAGCGGAAAGGAAACCTCCTCTGTTTAATATGAATGCGATGAGTGCCTTATACCACATAGCGCAGAATGAGAGCCCTATGCTGCAATCAAGTGAATGGTGAGTCCACTAATATATACAAAAAAATAACAGCCTGCATTATGGCTAGGTAGTAAATCAGAAATTGTTATGACTATTTTCTTTTCCTTTTTTTCACGTGAATAGCAGGCATGCAGGAATTAGGAAAACATTTTTTTATTAAAAAAAAAATATCAAAAATGAGCATTCTGTCATAAATTACTGGCCCTCCTGTTATTCAGTCGTGTCATTTCATGTATATCATTAGTTGATTTACATGCTGTACCATTTTCTATCCTCAGGACGGATTATTTTAGAAATTTTGTTGACTCTTGCCTTCAGAAACTCCCCCAAGATAGGCCACACTCTGAGGATCTGTTGCAGGTGTTTACTTTGCACTGAATTATCAACACATTTAAATAATCTTTTTGTTTATTAGTCATCATAATAATTAGGGCTGGGGGATTTAATTGTCAATTTATTCATGCGCATTTCGTCACTAAAGCCGGTGCTTTGATTAGCGGTTAAATCAGCTGTTTTTAAAATGAGCGGCAGTTGATACACAGAGCCGTAGATCACTGCGCAAGAATAAATCAACGATTAAATCACCCAGCCCTAATAATAATCCACCTAAATATTTACAACTGCCTTATAATCTGCACTCTTTACTTAAACAATAGCATGCCTTCGTCCTGCGAGAGAGGCCAGAATCTGTTCTGATAGACCTCATTTTACGGACAAAAGATGCAGTCCGAGAGCTGGACAACCTGCAGTACCGCAAGATGAAGAAGATTCTCTTTCAGGAGGCGCACAATGGGCCAACCACTGAGACCCAGGAGGGAGATGAGGTCCGATTTCAAGCTTTACTGTACCTAGTTCTTGTGTTTTAATATTGGCTAATATATAAAGTGGGGTCCGAAATCAGAATCAAAATCAGTGCGTTCAAAATGTCAAATTTAAAATAGGACATTTTAGGAAAAGTGTTTGTTCTTGCTTCCGTATGAAGCTAAAGATACTCTTAGGGGTCAGTCTCAAATCTTGATGGATAACTTGACCACCTTTTCATGAATCTCTGAATCTTATGCAGCTTGAGTGCTGCTGTCCAAAAAATAAATGCTGTAAAATTTACATACGTGTATTACCACAAATAATTTTTTTTATATTTAATGTTTTAATGATCATATAGTTTGTAATAAAATAACTTGGATCCTACTTCAATTCACTATGATTATGGCTCGTCTTTGAACTGCTGTTTTTATTTTTTGTGTGTGTATGTATATTTAGGAGCCTGAGCACGGCCCTGGTCGCACGGGCACAGTGAGCAGTGTGGGCAGTAATCAGTCCATTCCCAGCATGTCCATCAGCGCAAGCTCTCAGAGCAGCTCAGTAAACAGCATTCCCGATGCTGCTGATGACAAGAGTGACCTTGACCTGGAGAAAGACCATACTGTTATGTCTAATAGTTCGGTCATACACCTGAAGCCTGTACGTTCACAAAAACCTCTTGATAATCCATCTCCGAAATCTTCATGCCTTCCTACAACAACCTCGAACTAGAGATTCTTTATACTAAGTAACTGTGAACATTGAACTTCATGATACCGAATATATGTTTCTTGCTTTTGCATCCATCAGGAAGAAGTGGAGGTTTACCCTGAGGATCCTGAAACGCGTCCTCGACCCTCAGAAGCCCAGGCAGCACCCGCACAGCCCCCCCAACGCAAACACCATCGCAATCGTGAGCACTTTGCCACCATCCGCACAGCTTCTCTGGTGAGGCAATCACAGTGAACCTGTAGTGAAATGCTTCATAACCCTACCGACGCGTCAAAACTACATTACTCGTTTATAATCAATGAAACATGGCATTGGCTGCTTTCAGTGTAGAAACTGTGTAAACTGAAACAAGATTTTTTTGTTCATTCGCAGTAATTCACAAGAGTCTCTTCATTTTCTTCTTCACTTTCCTTCAATTTCCTTGTGTTCCTCCTCCTTCCTTCTTTCAGGTGACACGCCAGATGCAGGAACATGAGCAGGACTCCGAACTGAGGGAGCAGATGTCCGGTTACAAGCGCATGAGACGGCAGCACCAGAAGCACCTTATGGCCCTGGAAAACAAACTAAAAGCAGAGATGGATGAACACAGGCTGAGACTGGACAAAGAGCTGGAGGCCCAGAGGAACAGCTTTGCTGCTGAGATGGAGAAACTTGTGAAGAAAAACCAAGCATCCATAGAAAAAGATGTAATTGTGTGCAATACATGTCACATGATCTGTTTAGACCCCAAGCACAAT
Organism: Enteromius radiatus; assembly: GCA_032357445.1. Lineage (NCBI taxonomy): Eukaryota > Metazoa > Chordata > Actinopteri > Cypriniformes > Cyprinidae > Enteromius > Enteromius radiatus. The sequence continues at coordinate 9,872,126 of JAUCMS010000048.1, forward strand.
CATTTGTTAGGCGGCCAAAAGATGCATTAAGTAATGTTAATCTGAAAAATTAGCCTGACTACGTCAGACTTCGTACTTCCGTTCAATTTCAGTTTGCTTATCTGAGGCTTACGGTTTATCTCCGGCTGCAAAACAGCTGGACCAATCAATAAACAGAGGGCAGGTTTAGAGCCGTGACATAGACACTAAGGGCCAAATTTATGATTGTAGTTTAGGTTAGGAAAACCTGAAACGAGAGCGACATGGAGACACGGTATGCTGTTCGATCTGTTGTGAAAAGATTCACGGCATTTGCCAACTGAATCACCTTTTAATTGATCAACTTTTACCAATCATCAGCGAGGCCAAAATCCGGCAAGGCGATATGTGATTGGCGCACGTTATTTGATTGGCATACGGGCACACCAATGATTTTAAACTAAAGACAAGCGCCCCCCCTCCCCCCCTTCTTTTCTATCATGCCATTCCAGTAGCAGACTTTGGTATTACCAGGCTACTGGAAAATGGTTATGAATTGGAAATTCTACTTTTCCTTTATGCCATGGCCCTCAATTCTAGTGAAGATAAATCTTGATATTGAAATTGACATTGTAGAGAATGATGTGCTTTATACTTTGTGGCAACAAAGTGGGGAGATTCTATTTCTGCCTCATTATTACAAAAGCACTATTCACAAAAGTATTGTTTTGTTTTTTTTTCTTTCTTTCTTTCTTCTCTTTTTTTTGACATTTTCATTAATGTTATATCTTAAAGGCCAAGTCATTTGCCAATGATGAGAAGAAATTCCAACAGCACATTCAAGCACAGCAAAAGAAAGAACTTAGTAGCTTCCTGGAGTCACAGAAACGAGAGTACAAGCTAAGAAAGGAACAACTGAAAGAGGTAAACGCGCATTTTCAAGCATGGCTTTTTACCCATAAATGAATTTGCCAATAGTGTTTTTTATTTTGGCATAATTCCAACTCAACTGACCTTTGGTATCTGTGAGATTATTTTTGCTTGAACAGTGTAATGAAATGAAGACGAATGATAGAAGCTAAATGTCATGTATCTCTATTTTTCAGCCATTCAACAGTTACACAGTTATATAAATGGACAATATGCATTCCAGAGGATGAGACAAAACATTACTAAGTTGATTCAAAAATGTTTAAAGCAAAATGTAAAATATAGTAAAAAATGTAGTTTAGTAGAAATCATCTTGTTATGCAGTCCATGCAGCGACAAATTTAATTCGACTTTGATAATCAAAATTGCGTATTTTTCATTTTTCCCATAAAAAAAAAAAAAAACAGTCTGCATGTTTTGATTCTGACTCACTTAAACACCTCTGATAGGCCACTGCATTTAAGAAATCAACAGACATGTCTTTGATTGGCCACATTGCACTACAAGTGTAATTGATTGGCATACAACACTAGAAGTGTAAATGAAAGCTTTTGACCAGGGTCTTGGAACATTATGGTGGCAGAACAAAGTTGAATTTTGAGCTGACAAAACCAAACCAATCCAATCTGGCTTTGCTGGTACCATGGTGTTAATCATTAGCTTTCTATGTGAACTCAGGCTTTGATCCTGAGTTTATGGAATATGTGCACATGAAAGTGTGACATCAGTAATGAACAGCTAATCACATACCTTGAAACTGCTTTACTTCTCACGAGTGATTCACTGCCAGAGATGAAAAATATTAAGGATTTAAACGCATGTCTACAGCAAGATGGAAAACACATTTATATAGCCAGATTAAAAAAATAGCTTTCCATGAAAATAGACAACTTAAAGAAAACTTCTTGCCATATGCAAGTGAAAGTTGTGAAGTTATATTTTTTCGCAATGCCACCATACTTGTGGCCAAGTATGGTGGCATTTGAGCACACACACAGCAGTGAACACACACCCACACACACTGGGGAGCAGTTGGGGGTTCAGTCTCAGTCATGGTATCGAGGGTGAAGAGAGTGCTGGATATTCACTCCCCACACCTACAATCCCTGTTGAACCTGGGACTCGAAGTCCTACTCCCTATCTATTGGGGGAGTGACTTTCACAGATGTCACCTTTTCTCAAAGCTGATTGGTCAAATTTCAGTTTGAATTCTCTAAACAAGAACATAATCTGTCTGGCAGTTATTATGGTGATTAACGCTTAAAACCAAATCTAAGAACCAGAGTAGATGAAGACCACACCGAAACCTAAATGACTTGGCCTCATATATGAAAAGCCCCAACTTCTTGTCGCAGTTCATTACATGTTTGTGACAGTATGTGGTTTACAATTATGTTTTGAGACCATCTTTGGTACACCACAGGGAGTCTTTAAAAATGCCTTCAAAAAATATATAAATACAATGCGTAGCTGCATTTTAAAGCAAGAAAAATGTTTTGTTTCCCGTGCTGCATGTAGGAACTAAATGAGAACCAGTCCACCCCTAAGAAAGAGAAGCAGGAGTGGCTTTCGAAGCAGAAGGAGAACTTTCAGCACTACCAGGCAGAGGAGGAAGCCAACCTGCTCCGTCGGCAGCGGCAGTATCTGGAGCTGGAATGTCGTCGCTTTAAACGGCGAATCCTCATTGCAAAACACAATGTAGAGCAAGACCTTGTACGCGAGGTGACTTCACTTTCTCTCAAAGAAACTAAATATATTTAGTCTTTGCTGTGAAACTCATTTATATTTAACTCTGGTGCTGTCCATTTCTTCTGATCATCCTTGAGATGGTTCTACACCTTAATTTGAGTCTACATCTACAATCTACAAAAATGTCAACAATTCTGTTTTTTTCTGTCAATATGGGGTTGTGTGTATACATTGAGGAAAAAACTTAAATAATTTTAACAAATGGCTGCAATATAACAAAGAGTGAAAAATTTAAGGGGTTCTGAATACTTTCCGTACCCACTGTACATTAAATAACAGGTAGAGACGATGATGAGTATTTAGTCTAATATTTCACAAAATGCTCTTCTCTAGACTTAATTTTTTTGTAGACATTGATTTGCCTGAAGTAAATGAACTGCTAAGTGATTTTTTTGTTAAAAAGCTATTTTATTGATATCTTTCCGTGGTTGAAACACTGATCGAGGGATTACATGAGGCATGAGCAGTTCATTCATGTTTATTTTTATTTTCAAAGAAAACAAATATCACAAATATTTTCTTGATCCAGGAGCTAAATAAGCGTCAAACACAGAAAGATCTGGAACATGCCATGCTGCTCCGCCATCATGAGTCCATGCAAGAGCTGGAGGTAAGACAGCTGGGCACCATTCAGAAGATGCGCACCGAGCTAATCCGCTTGCAGCATCAGACTGAACTCACCAACCAGCTAGAGTACAACAAACGCAGAGAGCGAGAGCTACGCCGCAAACACGTCATGGAGGTCCGGCAACAGCCCAAGAGCCTTAAGGTGTGTAGCCTATGCTTGATTTTGTAACGTGCACTAGCTAGTGCATATACTAGTCGCGTTACTAGAGCTAGTAAGTCTCTTCTCCTCCTTAGTCTAAAGAGCTGCAGATCAAGAAACAGTTCCAGGACACGTGTAAAATCCAGACACGGCAGTATAAGGCCCTGCGCAACCACCTCCTGGAGACCACACCAAAGTCTGACCACAAGGCTGTGCTGAAGAGACTGAAGGAGGAGCAGACCCGGAAATTAGCCATCCTTGCTGAACAGTATGACCATTCCATCAATGACATGCTCTCCACACAAGCTGTGAGTGATCTGCCATGTTCAGTGTATGCATATGTATATCTCTTCCTATAAAACTAAATGTAACTATGCCTCCGAGGGGTGTGTCTGAAAAAAGTCATGATATTTTTGCCACGTCGCCCACCCCTAACGCCTCCCATCTTGCTCCTCAGCTGCGATTGGATGAGGCGCAGGAAGCCGAATGTCAGGTGCTAAAGATGCAGCTGCAGCAGGAGCTGGAGTTGCTAAATGCTTATCAGAGCAAGATCAAGATGCAGACGGATGCACAGCACGATCGTGAGAGGAAAGAGCTGGAGCAGAGGGTTTCTCTGAGGAGGGCTCTTCTTGAGCAGAAGGTATGTTATCTGATACAAACTTCAGCAGCCAGCTACTAGAAACCACAGGAGGCGTATTGTTTTAAAGAGTTTCAAGTTTTTGATGTTTAAGAATAAAGGTATAAATCACACAAATATGAAAGTTCTGTAATTTATGCTCCATTTAACTAGATTTTGAACTTCATTTCAGTGTGAAATATGAACATGGATGTTTAGCCTAATTTTACATCCAAAAAAGACGCATCACATTTACTTAATGCACAAAAAATAAGTGTTTTGACCCTCTAATTTTGAATTTGAATGCAGTGAAATGTGGAGATTGCTCAAACATATCTAAACATATCTAATCCTCTGAAGGTTTAAGACTAAGTTTTTTTTTGACTGAAGGCTAGAATATACCAAACAACTTTTAAAACCTGATCAGTGCACATCGAACACTTGCTGAATATGTAAATGGTTAGAGAGAAAAACTTTTTTTTGTTATTTTGATTTTTGATTAGATTGAAGAGGAGATGGTTACCCTGCAAAATGAGCGCTCCGAGCGAATCCGCAGTCTATTTGAGAAGCAGGCCCGCGAGATCGAGGCGTTTGACTCTGAAAGCATGCGTCTGGGCTTCAGTAACATGGTGCTCTCCAGCCTGGCCTCATCTGACGGCCACAGCCACAGCTTTCCGGGGGCCCAGAGTAGCTGGGGCTCCCAGCATGGTGCAGGCTCTCAGGGGTCACACTGGGGAGGGCACCATAGCGGCAGCCAGCACGGCCACCACCACCACCCAAGCCACAGTGACTCTATCCAGCAGCCTTGGGGTCACGGCCTGCCTTCAGGGGGGCCACCTCCCTGGGGGCACCACATGTCTGGGGGCAGTCAGCGCTCGAGCGGGGGAAGTGGTGGGCTACGGAACAGTCCCCAGGCGGTACGGCGGGCCACCTCAGGGGGCCGCAGTGAGCAGGGGATGAGCAGGAGTGCCAGCATCGCCTCTCAGATTTCCAATGGCTCGCATTTGTCCTACACGTAAGACCGCCCGCTGCTCTCCCACAACACCCATCTTGACCCAAAATGCCATAGGGGAAGGGACAAAGGGGCACCGTGGTCTTGCTTTCTTCTTTTACACCCATTCCTTTATTTCTAATCCTCCAAATACATATTTTATACACACGGTAAGCACAAAATGCATCCATTGTAGTTCAGGTTCTAAGAATGTCAGCCAGAAGGGCAGTTCATTCTGGCCAGCTTGAATCCAGAATGTTGTTTTTGCAATGATGTGAAAAGGTTTTGAATTCAGAGAAAATGCACTGCATTTTAGAGTGTTAATGTGATTTGAAAATGTTACTTAGGGTGAGAACAAATGAATGCTGTGCATTACCTCTCACAGGTGAGATTGTAAGTCTTTATGCAGTGGGTTTTATGATGGTCTTATTAGTAGCTGGTTTCGGTTGAATAGAGAGCGGGAGATGAATGCATATCATTTTCTCAGAAACACTAATTCATCAGAAAAACAACTGCATAAATATACATATATAGATGTTATAAAGGTTGGATAGAAGAATGTGAAAGAATCAAGCTTTACAATGCACTTGATTTTGTCTAGCTTAGTATTTTATAAACAACAAGCACTAATTTTAATGTGTTACTAAACAGTATGCTCTTTTTTTTTTTTTTTTGTGCCAGAACAAATTTTAACTGAAAACTGAAAAGATACTGTGAAATTCCAAGATTTTGTTCAAATTATTTAGATTTTTTTGTTTTGTTTTTTGTTTTATGTTGCCATTACCATCCTTCCACAGGTCCAAATAACCAAAAACTGCCATTTTGCTTTTTAAACTTTGAAAACATAGCCTAAAATTCTGATAGTAAGTGTATGAACAAATGAGTTCGATTGCTATAGGCCTAAAAGACATAAGTTATAAGGTATGTGAGCGATATGATATGACTACATTAATGTGGAGGTGATTTTGGTGGTCTTAAAAGGTAGGGGTGTCTTGAACTGAATATGTAGAATAAAACTTAAAAACAAGTTTTGCTATGTGAATGTACGTGAGTGTTAAAGCATAACAGTTATGTTCAAGCTGTGTTAAAATTCAAGCCGTTGAAGTATATCGATGTTCGTTTTAGTCTTTTGATTTAGTGATGCCAAAGTTATCAATCATAACTATGCAAAAGGATAATAGCCTGTCACATTCATGTTGTCTTTCACTAAGCTTAACATCACAGAAAAGCACTTTACCATCCTTTTCTATTCTTAGTTGCTCACTACAATTACATACAGACAGATCTCCTGGTCCTCGGGTGCCCCCTCCTCCCCTTTCTCAGGCTGGGATTGACAAGAGCGTGTTGTGTGGATTTTAGAGGTGGGGAGGTCTGGGTTGGGTAGGCTTGAGACCGCTGAATGTTTTTGCTGGGCGGGTGGGTGCCGCTGCTGTCGTCCCTGCAATGCCTTTGTTTCTTCCATGCCCACCCCAGAGCTCCAGCGACTGCTGCCCACCCTCCGACTGAACACTTATCACAGCATGTAGAAAAAAAGTGAATAAAAATGCAATGAAAAAAAGGTCAGCTAGCATATAAAGAAATTATGGTGGAAGGGTATACAGCCAGGAGACCGCTTTAAGTGAGATGTATAGGAAAACGTGTTTATATTGTATATTTAGAAATTTAAATAAATGAATAAATGGAAATCAATATAAAGACCCAAGTTAAAACTAGACTAAAATTTAATTGCTTGAATGTGAAGATAAAATAAAAAATAACTTGGTTTCTAATATTGATTATTTAAAAAGAGAAAAAAAAATAAATATATATATATATATATATACATACACAAAGCATATTCTCAGAGGTGTCAAGCAAAGCCAAAAAATAAAATAAAATAAATACAAATATTTCCCCTGTAATTACACTCATACAGATGATGTCACTTTCCACAGTCCCTCTCCTTGCTTTCAAAGGTGTGAATTACCATATTCACCAGTGCCAGTACTCATGTTTTATCTGTGAACCAGCAGTGAACTTTCATTTGCGAAGATAAAAGGCATAGGTTTTCTTTTGTTTCATTCAAAAAAGGAAAGAAAAGAGAGAGAGAAAAATATATGTGTAACTGCCATCATGCCTATTTCAAAATGGCTTCAAAAATATGTTTCCAGGAAAATAAATTCCACTTTGTAATAACAATGCTATCTATAACTATGAACAATATTTTGGCAAACTTCTGGTATATGCATGGGATTGCAGATTTCATGAAGTTGCCCATCTCAGTCTGACTAACTAAAACCAACTGAGCCGGTGCAGAGCCAATCCTAAAGATTTTGGCCAAATGTAACAAATTAATATGAGATTATTGAGCTGGGTAAATGATATATAACATGCCAATCATTTAATCACATTCAGTACTCTAATGGAATCACTGGACCACAGGAACAGCCATAGACTAAAATGTGAGTTTACGCTCGCAAACAGGGTCATGCAGTATTTTCCAAAGGTGAGAGGTGTGCCCTGTTATAAGAGAGCAGATTTCTTCAGCTCATAGCATCCTGGTTTTAATGACCCTTTTGACAAGTGTGAAAACAACAGGATGAATAATAATCAAAGGTGGATCTCTGTAAAGTGTGTTTACCAGTATTTCAACCTTTAACTTTTGATGGTCATTGTCTCGTTTTCCTGCTTCAACATTACCATAGCATCCATATATAACCTGTATTAAAATGTATAGATTGTGAAAAACTGAATGTTGGAGAGATTTAAAAAATGATGGCTATTCATGACAAAACGCTTACAAGTGAATTTAAAAAAATGCAAAAATTATGAAAACGTAAGGGGGAAAATGTAATGTTTTGTTTGTAATTACTCTTTTTGTTGGCAGAGGGCTACTGGATAAACAAATCAACTGTAATAAAGTAATTTTAGTAAAGTTTGGTTTTAGTATTTGTGTGCTTTGATACATTTGTCTGCTTTTAAATCTTTGTAGCAACTGCAAACTTTCCTGAACATCCTTTTCATGAAGATTTTGGATTTCTTTCGAACATGGTGCTTTTAAATTCATATAAAGAGTCCAAAAATTTGACTTTATCTTTTGAGGGCAAAGCAGTCTTGCAAATTTACACCAACTTGTTCCAACAATTTGTAAAAAAAAAAAAAAAGAAATTGGCTAAATATAGTATATAATGCTGTCAACAAAATTAAGCCCCTTTTGTCTATCAACATGGTCTTTCCATTTTATCCCCTTTATCTTCCATGGTGTCGTCCTCACTCATTTTTTGCAAAACTGTGCATTCCTAGCTAAGGGCACCTCATATTTCTTCCAAGTAAAATCCTCCTGTTCCTCTTCAAATGTAAATTTGTCATCTTCGGATGGGCCTTTCTTTCCAGAGCAGTTGTTGTTGTTCTGGACAGCACAGCACTGGCAACTGTGTCTCAGACTCTGCTTTGAAGCCTTTCTTCTCCTCTACCTTGAAGAAATCAGCAACTACCCTAAAGTATTCCGGCACCACAGAATGACTCCAGGAAGTAGTACCTCCATCCTCATGCATAAAGCTAGCAGGAAGCCAGCAGGAAGTAAGGGCTATTATGAAAAAGTCCCTCAGGAGTCCCTCAGGACCATTTTAATCCATCTGTGTGCGACTCAGCGTAGCTCTCCAAGTCAAGTTTTATTAATATTTGTGTTAGTGATGCTAGTGTCTTTTAACGTGCGGTATGTCAGAGCGCATTTCACATATAACCAAGGGACAAACATTCTTAATTAGTTTCCAGAGTTATATCTCCATGCCGCTTGAACAGAGCAGTGGAAGATGTGGTAGCATTGGCATATCATCAGGTCCTGCAGCATTTAGATACTTCTAATACATACAGATATGTTCAAAATAATAGCAGTGTTTTTTTAAAACGTGAGTAAAGCTCAGAACTCTTATAATATTTTTATTTCCACTTATTGGGAACACTGCACATTATATTTTACTTCAAAACATGAAGAAAAACGATC
>JAUCMS010000048.1:9888644-9913003 GCA_032357445.1 Enteromius radiatus
AATATCATTGTTTCTGTCATTTTCTGTAAAGTGATTAAAATATTGATCGTTTTTCTTCATGTTTTGAAGTAAAATATTATGTGCATTGTTCCCAATAAATGGAAATAAAAATATTATAAGAATTCTGAGCTTTTCTCACGTTTTAAAAAACACTGCTATTATTTTGAACATAACTGTATGGTATTTCTAACATTTTAAAGTAATTAACACATATCAAAATCAATCAGTATAACCATGCAAAACCGACCTGGCAATCTCACACTTGCTGACGTCCACTCCTCTCTTGGGCATGAAGCCCATTCCTCTCTGTGGCTCCTTGCTACTGAATGTGCTGATGTAATGCACATATGGAGGCTCCTCTGTGATCTCAAAATACCGAATACTGCTGTCACCCTGTGCAGACACAGAAACAACTTTACATTGCCAGCCAGAGTATGATAACAAATGAAAATGAAACATGGAGTCATACCTTGCCACTGAGATACACTATATTAGTGTCTGGATCATAAAAAGGCAATAAAACTCCATTACTTGTGTCCAACTCCAGTAGTGCTATGGGCTCTTCAAAATTAGTCTAACAAATGACAAAAATGAACACCATCAGTGAGCTGAAAGAAAACAAAGGCAGTGAAATAAAACTCATCAATATATATAATAAATAATAAAACCATTCAAATTAATAATTAATGAGCCTTAAATGAAAATTCTTTCACCATTTAATCACTCTCATATTGTTCCAAACCCATAAAACTTTGGCATTTCATTGAAAGTTGAGATGCTTCTTTCTGTCCGAAAATATGTGATCAGCAGATTTCATTTATACTTTTATTTATATCTAAACAATAATCGACACGTATACATGGAGCACATCACTTAAACATGTATGCATTATACAGGAGAACCAATGAGGTTTACATACAAGCTTTCCACGTGATGAGCTCTATGTACAGTATGTGTGTTTATATGTGAGTAATATCTTACAAAACCATTTTACGATGACTTCATAATGTTTTTGGATCTTCTACATTTTGGTTACTCCGACCTTTATTTTGAGGGACAAGAAGTTCTCAAATTTCACAAAAAATATTTTAATTTGTGTCGAAGATTAACCAGAGCAAAATGGGTATGGAATAACATGAAGTAACCATCCTTTCTATTTTACTCCATTACCGGATCCCACAGGCCAAGCTCTCTCTGGCTCATCCTGGTGAAACCTGTGGTGAAAATGTTGCCCTCTTTGGTAAAAATGGCTCTCAATGGCCGGATACCCTCATGTGGGGATAGTCTTTCCTACAGAAGAAAAAAACGTCTGTGTTTACAAAGAGCTGAGAAGGTTTTTCTTCTTTTCTCTGTTATAATACTTACCGCCACCACTTCGTTTTTCCGGGGATCGCACACTCGGAGGCGACGGTCTTTGCAGGTGGTGCAGAAAAGGCTACCGTTGTAGTTCCAGCTGACGTTATAGATGAGATCAGGATGGTCATCCATTGTTATCAAGGGTTCTCCAGTGCCCACATTCCAGATGATGATCAGATTATCACTGCCTGAGACAAAAGCAAACTGAAACAAAGACTTTCCACTGCTTCTAATTTAGTAATCTTATGTTTATAGGCTTTTAATGTAAGAAGCTGGTGTCTATTGTACTGATCTTCACCTGCAGTGAGGAGTATGTTGCGGGCAGTGGGGTGCCATTTAATGATGCCCACACGTTTAGAGTGAGCCTCCAGCACCACAATGGGCTCGCTGATGGGACGAGAGGGAGTGTGGTCAGGGATCTGCCATACCTGAGTAAAAACAAGCCTTTATTTATTTATTGCAATTTTTTTTTTCAACTTTTTTCTGTAGTAACATAATAGAGTACTTAAACACCTCTGTTGCTGTAAGAAAACCTTGGCATGAATATGCCAACAATAATTTAATTTATTTAGGTGAAAGTATAAATTTATATAAAATTATTACATTTTTTTTTACAAATGCATGCATACCATTACAACAAAAACAACAAAAAACAACAGAGGACCTGCATGTTGAAAAATGCAATAAATGATGCCAAGTGGTACTGACTTAGCTTCAATATTTGACAAAGTTGGGAGTGAGAACATGTTGGGAAAAATCTGTCTGCCTGGACTGAAAAACAATTAGTGTAAAGACAATTTTCCATTAATCTTGGGCATACTTGTATATCGGTTTGCAGTACATTGCAGGAGCATTCCTTTAGTAAGCAGTGAGCACAGCAGCAATGCCAGAACAGATGACAGCTGCAGTTAACCTCCTCTAACAGCAGTGCATACGGTGCATGCCATTCACGCTTGTAATGTAATGTAATGTAATGTAATGTAATGAAATAGCACTAATAGCCTTCATATATTATTATTTCTCTATATCATCTCACTTCACTATGGGGAAATGCATTCCATATTTGTTTTCAATAGGCTGTATAATACTTTCAGCAGTTAAACTCACATTTAAAATGTTTGAATGCCATTGCAGTAAGATACAAAACCAATTGATAGCAAGCAAGACCTTGGTTACTTTTCTCAGAAGCAACTTCACTTTTCTGAACTACTTTTGATCAGGTTCACACATAAAACAAATGGTGTAGGATTTACTTTGAAACCGTTTTTGCTTAAAAAATATGTTCAGAAATTTCACAAATAGTTACAAACAAAACACTGAAGCAAAAGAATATGGTGGAAAATGGTATTTTCTTTTTACAGTTTTATAATTGTAACTTTTTGTGTTAACTTTAAGATAAATGATCATTATCTAATGTAATGATATTTATACACTTTTAAGTGTGGCTTTAAGTCACTGTATACAGAAGTGTTTGTGCATGAGGACATGAACGTTTCAGTGTGTGCTGAAAATGAAATGACTCATCCCTATAGACAACTTAGACCCATCTATACTTGTCTGTCATTACTACTGGCTTATTTGTGAACAGGTTTCTGGCCAAGAGTGCCTTTCTAACATGTGTTTATAAATACCAGCTCCTGTCCCATGCCCGAGCCGTTAACTCCAGTCATCACCCTTCATATCAACACTATTGTCTGTCACCGTGATCTTTCCCTCTAGTGTGAGTAGGTGTATATGAAGACATGCTTCATTCGTTTGTAAAAATGCAACTGAAACATGTTCATGACTACAAGGCTATTGGTTGGCAGGCAATAGAGATGTTTATGAATCTGATTACCATGGCAGTGGTGTCTTCAGAGCAGCTGGCCAGGATATTGTCATTGTGAGGACACCAGTCAATGTCCAGAACAGGTCCTGAGTGTCCAATCACTAGAGGGTAGTTTTTGTCCACTCGACCCACCTTTGGCATATTAAAACAAGGATAATGTTAAATATTGAGACATATAAAGTCAGTATATAAACAAGCGTCAAACTGCTTTCTGTTTTAATATATTTTAGACAATAAATCTTTTCTCTAAATATTTATTTAATGCTACAAATTGTTAGGCTATGTGATTCATTTAATGTGTTACAAAAACATAGATATATCCCAGGTTTAGTTCCAATGTGAATAATATTATCAATGTCAGTGTTGCAAAATGAATGGAAAACAAAGCAGCTTGTTTGTTAGCTTGTCCTGAGGTTGATGATCAACATTTTCTGAAGGTTAAGCTCTGCCCTTCACTGATGCAAAAGCCTTCTTTTTTTGCTTTGCAATTTCAAGATATTTTGTAAAGTCCCTGGTATGTATTTTCTCTGTTATTAAAGCATAATTACTCTTTAGGGATTCTGATGGAACTTCTTTTAATGTTATTTTGTTATTTGTGTGGGGCACGTGTTGGTTCTGTGTTTGGCTGCTCCTCCTCCAGTCACTCCCCTCCTCATTCTCCTGGTGTGTATTTATAACCCTGTGATGAGGCGTTGAAAAGGGAGTTTTTCTTTTGGCCTGCTGGGACTGAGCACAGGGGAGATGGCTAGTTGGATATTTATAGGGTATCTTTCCAGGCCTGCTGATATATGCTCGTGACTCGGCAGAGGCTACACTAAAAGGGCATTAACTGATGATGGACCCTTAGAGAATCAAGACAAACTCACACACACACACACAAAAAAGATTCAATATGATATGATATACTGCTGTGGATCAATATATTTCACTTGACTTGAGGTCACACATGCATTATCAACAACTAGGAATAGTTTAAGATGCTTTATAGTTTAATAGTTTCCATTGTGGAAGACCTGTATAAGTGTTTAACCTACATCAAAATCATATTTTAACAAGAACTTTAAGTTATACTTTATTTGAAGGTGTCTTTGTTTTAGTGTAATTTTACATTTAATTTACTGACTACTGGTATGTAATTATGCTTAATTTATTGTCATTATAACAGTAAATACATGTAATGTGCAACAAGGACACCTTAAAATAAAGCATTAACAGCCTTAAATTAACTAAACACTTAAATTACATTTAAAATACCAAATAAAATGACAAAATTATTTTAAAGAAATCTAGTACGTTTACAATGTAGTTTCAATAGTACATTCTGAAGAAACCAGCAAATGACAGAAGAAGATATGAACTCATATCATGACATGCTAATGTATATAATGTATGAAGTCAGTATTTGTGATGAAAATGATATAGTGGACATAAGATCATCATGGCATATTGATTTCTACTGGTTTGCCAATAACGCAAATGCAAGCTGCTAGCTAAGTAAGAGATAAGAAGAGATGGCAATGCATGATGGGGGTTACGTCAACTCAACATGCTTACTTATCATCTCTAAACTCAGCTTCGGTATGTCAGAGAAGAAGGTTCAGACAACATATGCAAGTTGTGTACCCTGTTTCCATGGGGTTCAAAACTTTGCCTCTATGAGGGTGAAATGGAAGCCCTGTGGGGGATGGGCACCCTTAACATGAGCCATGGCTGAGGCTCTTGAACAAACATACCCATAAATATAACCCCATGAAGATTAAAGAATAGACAAAGGCTGTACAGTTGTAAATTTTTTTGTAGTTTTCTCCTCAAGCCTCTCACCTTTGAGACCGGCAGAACCAGAAAGGACCCGCCTCCGCTGGACTCCACTATAACCGCCAGAAACTTTGGGTTAACTGCACAGAAGGAACTGTCCCATGTCACTTTGGAAACCCGGATATCATCATAACCTTGATCTGCTTTCACCGCTTGCCCAAAAACATGCCGGAATTTACTCTGGCGGACAATGCTGCGACTCATGGCTGTAAAAAAACAGAGAGACATACTGAATGTGTATAAAATAGCCTAAATAAGATAACATAATATTTAGTAATTATTTGGTGTACACTCTGTGGGAAAGATGCTTAATAATCCCTGTCAAACTGTTAAATGTATATTAAATGTTAAATGTATATTTGATTGCATGTAGCTTAATAGTATAGAATTAATTTGTAATTAATTTATAATTATCGATCATAAAAAAATTAAAAACATATTTGTTTATGGACATTGACAGTAAAATATTGCTTTACTTTATTAATGTCAGTTAGATATATTATTTTCTGGTATTTAGTACTCCTTAAAAAAAGATTTAAATATACATCTTTATATTAAAATACATTAATTGACATTTATTGCGCATAATCATAATTTTAAAATAATGATGAGGAAATATAATGGCGACAGGTAAAAATAAATCATCATGTAATTATGTTTTCTTTTAAAATCCTTGTATTTTCCAAGTTGTCATATGAGATTATTTGTGGAAGCAACAGATGATTGACATAAACAAACAGACACACAATCTGCATCATCAACACAAAAGCACCCGGAATAGCTCCCACCGAACAATGGAGAATACAAGCCATGGCTAAAGCTTACAAACATTTGGCAGATCAGTAGAGTTGTAACTCGGACTGCATGATAACGCTGTCAGTTTAATTACAATTAGAAATGAGCAGCAGGGTTGAAATCACTATGACGCATGAACAACACCTTCCTGAGGCGATAGCAGAAGTAAATATAAAGGGGAAAAACAATGATGAGCTAAGAAAGTAAAAGTTAACTTACAATATGATTTGCAGTTGTGTTAATTAATCACCCAAGTAAGAAAGGTCTTTGATAAAACAGCTACATGGGAAACTATTATATGATAAAGTTCCTTAAAATTTCCTAATATTTTTCAAGACAAATCCTACATATAGACTCTGACATAACAGAACACTACAACAAGAGCAATGATGATAACATTATTGGTGCTGTGCAGTGATACAGCGAACAGGTTGGAGCTGTCACTATATAACATATTTAAAGACCAGAAATATGCATTTTTAATTTATGTAAATCAGAACTTAATCAGAAGTTTTTGTTTTACATGTATTGCCTGTTTTTAGAACTTTGGTGCAAATATTTACATATTTTTGTTTGTTTCCAATTTTGATTTGTTTTAATTTATTTATCTCTTTGAACAAAAATTATAGTATAATATGTAAGTTACACAACCATGTCTGATTAAAACATCCATATTTTCTATTAGTTTCACAATCCACCCTGATAACAATATTTTTTGTACTTGACTCTAATTTACACATGCACAAGTTGTAGAAACTTAACAAAAAATTTACAGCAGATGAAAATGTTAATAGTCTGAGACACATATTTTCTGGATCCCCCCAACACAAATCTGTGAAATCACAATTATCAGTTACTATTGCAATTTTAAACTGACATAAAACGTGATTGACACTGATATTACACCACATGGGTAGAGCTGTTAAATCCCCTTAAGAATGCAGTGTGTTTAAACCACACAACAGTTTGTCTCATGTGAGAAGGCCCCCCTTACTGTCTTCAGACACGGTCACTTTCCTAATATAGTAATACCAAACTGTCCATGTGTCTCCCCTCTGTCCCCTCCAGACATGATCATTCCGTGTTTACAAAAGGACATAATGAAATATACCATTGCCAACGTATATATAATATACGTGTGCTATTCTTCTCATTAAGCTCCGTGTACACCTGGCCTTGAATAGATATTTCTACAGCAACTCAATGAAGGAGCGGAACGTGATGCACTGATAAGTTATGATGATGGCAGAGCCTATTCATAACAATATCACAATCGAACTTTACAAAAACTGTAACGTTACAAAGCGCGTGTCGTCACAATGCAGCATTATATCATGAGGAACTGCGTTACTGTCAATCCTATGAATCACTTACCGCTGTCTTTGGGGAATATACGTCTTTAAATCTGCTCTTCCCCTTTCTCAAGACGGTTTGAGGCTCCTCTCGACGCTGCGCTTTTTAGAAGTGTCTCGTTTATTCCAGGTCACAAACTTGGTGCAGACTCGCAGAACTAGCGCGAGTTCCTCCTCACTAGTCGCTCCTGAACATCGAGAGAGAAGAGAGAGAGAGAGAGAGAGAGAGAGAGAGAGAGAAAACGGTGGACCGGGGGTGCTGGAGAAGTGCACAGACGGGTGTATATGTATGGCAAGCCATTTTAACAATTGTCCCTTAAAAATAAGTACTACCTAAAATATTTACACTACTAGTAAGTAGTCCAATAGTGCATATATCTTTTAATGTACAACACTACTTATTTGATTAGATTAAATAATATCACTTCCAATAGTGACTATAGCATCAATTATAATTGTTACTAGTGCGTATTATATACTATAACTTATTACTTAGCTTCCTGTACCTTATTATTAGACTGTGTGAAATAAATGCTAGTAACTTTTTGAACATTGATTACAGTATCTAAATCAGAAGTTACTGAAGCGGTTATTTTTGCCAGACAAACAATATAATATTACAACACAATTAAAGGTGTTCTATGCAACTTTTTTTATACCACAGTATGTTTGCAGATACAATGTTACAGTTAGTTATTCTACTTTGCAAACTGCATTCTGTGTTGGAATGTTTCTTTTATTCTGTGTGATTCCGCACACTCAGGGATGGATTATGGGTTGTGTGGGCCCCTGGGCAAAACGTTCGCGAGGGCCGTAATCCGTCCCTGCGCACACTGACATTTTTTCCAATACCATTTCAAAGCACCAGGTTGCCTTTCGGTGGAAAACAGTGTATTGCATGGTGGCCAGTTGTCTAAAAAGCTTGAGGAATATTAAAACACAAATAAAACAACTCAAATACTTACAGTATAGGGCTCGTCACATGACCTGGCAAGTCACATGAGCGAAGAAGGAGAGCATGAGAACAATATTTTTAATTTGGACTGCATTACCTAATTCAGAAGCTAGCTGTCAGTATTACACACTGCACCTTTGTTTTCATCAACTTTGAGGGAGCAAGTCTCCAATTTGATACAAAAGACATGAAAGAAGCACCTGCTTTCTGCAAGGAAAATAGCAGATTTTAGGATGTTATAATAGACCAATGAGAGTATTTCAGATAACCGTATAATACTTTAATATATATATATATATATATATATATATATATATATATCACTAAGGATTACGAGCTACAAATTCTAAGTAATGTTAAATCATAATGTTAAGTGGGAAATTGGCTTGCCATAGTGTATGGGCAGGGGGGTCAAGGCGGTCTGGTCTATTTTCGAAATGGCTGTCGGTGTCGGGCTATTTCTCTCGGGCCGGTGACAGGGCTATAGATTGCAGTGAGAGCACACACTGAGGTCAGGTGGCTGTGAGCACACAGCATAAACCCTTGCATTTCACACCCTTGATTTAAGTACACATCAATTGTATGGATGTTTAAAATATACAATCAATTCTACAAATAAGTCAGGTGATAACTTTGCTATACTCCCCTGCTATTTGTTGATACCTCCTGGAGTTTTTTGCAGCTTTCTTGCATTACTGTACACTGTAAAAACAGTTTTGTCAGGTTTAAGTTAAACTATGATCTATCACTAAATAATTCAAACTATATTCAAACAAGCATCAATTAAACATTAACTGTGTCCTGAGCATTTACAGAGACGTCTCTGAATTTGATAAATAAATAGTTTAATCTCGTCATTATACATTACCATCACTCTGTTCTCCTATTTGATCATGTTCAGTGCTTTGCTACAATCTGTATTGTTAAAAGCGCCATATAAATAAAAGTGACTTGACTAATAGTGGGCTCACAAAGAGCAATTTTTATCTGACAAAATATTTAGAACTACTTATAACTAGAATAACATGAAATATATTTAGCTTAAAACTTTTAAAAATGAAATAAAACAAAACTTTTTCTTCATAACTGTTCAGTTTTTTATGACTGTGGAAACCTGGTCAAAAATTCACCATGAAAAGTCTTAGTCCAATTGAAATTCTTTAATTGTCACAGTTTAAGCACAATAAAAAGAGAAAATATTTTTCCAGTCTTACGACAAACAGAAAGACATAATTCAGTTTTCTTTCTTTTTTTGCATTGTACAACAACCCTTACAAGCAACTCTAAATACATACTCTTGCGAACATGCTTCCAGAATACAAACCACAGTTTAAAAAAAAAACAATTAAAACAATAATAAAAAGTGCATATTAAAATCCCCCATGTATCTTTTTTGCCGTCTTTAACAAAACCAAAAAATCTGAAGGAAGAAACTGCACCGAAGTCGGAAACAGACAGAAAATGCACACACACCCATGGTAAACTATACATATCATACACATCCACAAAATATACATACACAGACTGAGGCCCATAAACTCTACATTCTACAAGTACCACAGAACTGATCCCATTCTCATTAAAACCAACATGCACACACATAATAATCTCACATCTGTAATAATTTTACACTCACAATTCCGTCATTCACTTCTGAATGCATTTAAACAATCATCTATGGCTCTCCTTCAACCTTTAACACACTCTTTCACTCTCTCTCACACACACACACCTCCAGAATCCAATTCAGTAGAGAGTATTGTGGTTTTCGTTTAAAAGACTGACAACATAAAAGATGAAATGGTAATGATTTACCATAGTATGCAAATAATGACCTGAAAGACACTGTGCAAAAAGTATATCAGTCATAACATTTCATTGTTCGTTAAGAGCAGCAATTTTTTTTTCTACTCAAATGATGGGTCAGGATTACATGATTCCTATTCTTTGGGCCATCAACCCCACCAAAAACATTCAAATTACATTGTGCTCTAAAATATCCGCATTGTTTGATTTCCAGTTGGATAAGGCCCACTGAGGTATGCGTGGCAAGTTAAACAGATAGTTGACAAATCCAAAATTTCTGTCATCATTTACCCACCCTCATGTCAACCAAAACCAGTGTGACTGTTTCTTCTGTGGAAAAACAAAAGACATTTAAAAAAATGTTTTTGTCCAAACAATGAAAGTCAATGGCATCCAAAATCTGACCCCACTGACTTTAATTGTAAGAAACCAAAAATACTTTTTTCAAAACATCATCTTCTGTGTTCCACAGCAGAAGCCATCATACAGGTCTGGATAGTCATGAGGATAAGTAAATGACAGAAATTGTATTTTTGTATCTCTTTAATAACAAATTCACACTGGCAGGCACAAACACACACACACACACACACACACACATACAGAATAAAAGTCACATAGTGTGGTAAGGGTTAATGGTCCGTTTCTTCAGCCTCCGCAGGGGATGTGTCCTCCCATACTGTTGGCGTGTTGCCACAGGTATCAAGGCAGGAGCAGGCAATGGGGCATAACCTGCTGCCTCCTGTGCATTATCCTGCCTCCAACACTGATTGGAGGGTGGGGAGAGTGGCAGTGGAATGGGCACGACATCACAGTCACTATATTCTGCCTCTTCAGTCTCATCATCATTCTCTGAGTGTCCGAGCATATGAGATCCAGTGGAAGAAACAGTAGAGCCGGAAGGGGAAAGGAGAGCAGAAGTGCAATGGGGCAAAACGCGTTTCTTTTTTGAGGTATCATCACAACACAAGTGAGAACGTGGCTTACTGGTGGGAGCAGAGAGTAAGGCAGGAGTTAAGTCAAGCTCGCTCAGGTCAACAGGCGAGAGCTCCAAAGACCCCAGTTTGGCCAACGAGGCTGAGCGCTTCATCATTGAGGGTGGGGTCAGGCCAGCCTGCCGGATCCGAGCCTCCACCTCTTTGGTCCTCTCTCGCGCAGCACGGCCCTTTCGTTGCTCCCTCCTGGACCACGGCTGGCTTGGCCGTCTGTCCGAGCAGCCACTCACCTGCCAGAGGAACGCCCCAAGCTCTTTCAGGGTCTCCCAGGTTTCCCTCATGTCTTTTGGACAGCGCCCCAATGGACAGTCGAAGTCGGTGCAACTCTCCTGCTCTGTGATTCCCTCTAGCTGTAGAACCATAGCAAGAGAGGAGCTAGATGAAGTGGAATGGCTTTGTCTCGAGTGCGTGAGGCTGGTGTTCATGCGCTCTCCCTCCCTGAGTCGTCTCTTGCTCTCGCTTCTCGTTCTGTCCTCATCAGCCTCTTTCTGCACCTTGTCCGTGTTGTTCTGAGGCTGGTGATGGCTTATTGACACAGTGCTTGGATCAGGTGTGAGGTGCGTGTGGGATGAGGTCTCCTCCATTTTCTCTCTGCTGCTGGTGTTGACGGGGGAGTGTCGCGAGGGACACGCGGGGGCCGAGGACACCAGTGTTGTTGACAAGACCTCCTGCTTGATCTTCTGCTCAAGCTCCCTGGTGGCTCGCCGCACGGTGCCCTTTGGCCAGTCGCTTTGCTGGTCCTTCCCCTGCTCCACAGTTTCTTTTTCAGCTTCCGCTGATGTGGCTTGTGTGAACTCCTCTTCCTCACTGCTGCTACTGGAAACAGGTTGGCTGGTAGGAGTGGGGGGAGGGGTTACACTGTGCCGTATGGACTCCTTTTCTGAAACTGTGTTATGGACTGAGACACTGCAGCTCTCCTGTAGCAGATAAACAAGGAGCATGGGATGGTTATTGGTATTGAACATACAACTTCATTATTTTGTGTTTTAAAGGTGAAGTGTACAATTTCTATGTCTCTACTGGAAAAAAGTTGATCTGCATTGCAAATGTGAGCGGTCCTTGACTGTGCTAAAATCCTAATCTGGATACTAAAGTGTTTGGTAGTTGCCAATAAGTTACTATGTAATTGCTACGGTACTTTGGGTGGTGGAAAAATATTCCTAGATGCGTATAAAAAAAGCCATGTGACTTTGCATCAACGAGTTGTGTGTTCCCTTTTTGATCTCAAACTCAATTCCTGGAGGGCCAGATCTTTGCACAGTTTTGCTCCAACCCGAATTAAACACACTTCATCCAGCTAATCAAGGTCTTTCGGATCATTAGAAACTTCCAAGCAGGTGTGATTTGGAGCTGGCTGGAGCCAGTGTTGTCAATTTAACTACTTTGTTGCTAGATTTAGCGACTTCCCCAACCCTTTTGAGACCTTTTTTCAAATGTTTAGGGACAAATATAGCAACCTCTTGGACAAACCTTATCTAAGTGCTCATCTGGTTCATTGAACTATTAAATAAATTAAAAATTAAAAATAAACACAAGACATCTGTTGTATAGAGCTAGCAGTAAGTTCATCAGAACGTACTAAGCAGCAAGTAATTTATTACATTTTAAATGTATTCATTTCTTTTTTAATATTGTAATTAATTACATCACTTACATTTAATAAAGAGCCACAGATATTTACAATTTGGTTCTCTTGTGCAAACCGGGTGGAATTGCTTTCATTTTTTTTGTATAGATTAAATTTGCAATGTGGAAAAAATAGCTATAAGTCAATATATGATTGATGCACTTTTAGTTTTACACACTTCACCTTTTACTCTGATTGTGCATGAAAACTGAATGCAACTGCAGCCGACTGAGCAACATCATGAAAGATGAGGGATCCCATGCAACATTTCTCATCAACAGTGGGTGGCAGTGTGGGACATGACTTCATTCAAACATGATTGTGGTGAGACACAGTATGGGAACCTGATTTTAATAAAGTTTGGCACTTACTCTCAGGAACATTATTCCCTTGCTGCAGGATGATAACATAATATTAAGACAGATGCATTTAAAGCTTTGTTCTGCTGTCTATATAAGCATTTACAGTCATTCATAGAGGTTTCATTTATATATAAAAAAAAAAAAAGTTAATTTTGGATGAACTAATTAGACATTTTGTCCAAAATACTGCCATTATTTACTCACCCTCATCTCGTTTAAAACCTGCATTATTTAATTGTCTTTATTATTCAAGTTATCTCTCATTTGTGTTCCACAGAAGAAAAGCCATACAGGTTTGGAATGACCTGAGAGTGAATAAATAATACAATTATTCATCTCTATTAGAGAACTTTTCAAAACTACACCAAGACTGCACATTCCCAACATTTTTCAATAACACCTTACCTTTTTCTTTTCCTCTTCTTTAATAGGGTTGTCAGGAAGTAGCCGTTTTGTCTCTATACACGGGCTTTTGTCCCGAGGTATCTGCTGCATCGCCTGCTCAGAAGTCCCACGGATCTGACCCTCTTGAGAAAGGCCCTGGAACTTCTCTCTGGCACTGAAGAAGTCAATGCGGTCTGTGCTTAGAGTCAAGGGAGGGGTGGTCGAGAGCCCATCTCTGTGTAATGTGGCACTAGGTTGGTGGTCTTCATCACTGCTGTAACTTAGCCCTGCACAGTCTGTCCCCATGTTAGGCACTTGCTGGCTGAGATCCTGCAGCCCTGAAGAATCCGGGGTCTCTGTGCATGGCTCAGGAGTCATACTCCTAACACTCACAGATGAGAGCACCTTTGGACTAGACTTTTCCAAAGGCACAAGATCGGACACCTCAGGCTTCTCAGACAGACCTTGCTTGGCCTTTGAATCTGAGAGAAGCCTCGG
This sequence comes from Enteromius radiatus, assembly GCA_032357445.1. Taxonomy (NCBI): domain Eukaryota; kingdom Metazoa; phylum Chordata; class Actinopteri; order Cypriniformes; family Cyprinidae; genus Enteromius; species Enteromius radiatus. The sequence goes on from JAUCMS010000048.1 coordinate 9,902,418, forward strand.
GGAGGAGGGTGGGTTATGTATAGCGGCAGGTGGATGAGGACGACCCAACGGGACAGTCTCTGCAATAGTCATGGAGGTGACATCGGATCTGGCCTCTGGGACCACAGTGGCAGCCCTGGGTCTGGGGAAGGAAGGGGTCTCTGTGGGTTCATGGAGATTGTTCTCCAGGCCATTGTATATGTGGGTATCTGGCCAGGATGTGGTAGCAGACTCTCTCTGCTCCTTAGCTTCAGTAGCACTGACTGAGGTCGGTGTGAGAGTCTGCAGGAGCTCCTGTATTGAGGTTGACGTCTGGCTGAAGATCTGGTTGCGGGAATTGGAGCGTCCGAGAGACTGTGCAGCGGTGGCTTTACAGAGTGGCTCATGGTGCTCCGACAGATCACTGTCCGAGTGGGAACGCCACAATTTATTGTGTCTCTGTTTGCTAGTATGGAGAAAAGGAAAGTTTGGGTAAACAAAACATCCAGGGATCGGAAAATAACAAAGTATTTACAATATAATTTGGTTACTAATTAATGATATTTGATGACATTAAAAAATATTTTAATGATTAAAAGTGATCTAATATATAATACTAAATAATAAAAATATATAATAATACTTAGTATTTTTGTGCACTTTTAATATTTTGTTAAATTGTCAATATCATGAAGACAGGATGCTTGTGCATGCCACAGTAAACTTAAACTACTTTTTAAAAGTTTTGGGTTGGAAGTATTTTTTTTTCTCACATTTTTCAAAAGTACATTAATATGATCAAAAATACAGTTAAAACTGTAATAATGTTTAACTTTTTTTTTATTTTAAAATGTCATTTATTATTGTGATGGCAAAACTGCATTTTCTGCAGCCATTACTCCAGTATTCAGTGTCACATGATCTTTCAAAAATCCTTCTAATATGCTGATGTAATGCTCAAGAAACATTCTTATTATTATTATCATCATTTGTGGTGGTTAATATTTTCATGGAAACTGCGGCACAATTCTTTCACTCTTTCACTTCTTCTTGGAAAACTTTTCAACATCACATATAATTTAACTGTCACATTTAATCAGTTTAATTTATCCTTGTAATATAAAAATATTAAAAGAATAATTAAAAAAAATATTACAGACCCCAAACTTTTGAATGTTAGTATACTCTACAACCAAGTTGCACAAACCCACAAACCATTTATGCAAGCCAAGCTACAAAAATGGGTCACTCTGAAATAGTCCTAGTTAAGATTTTAACATTAATAAATGATCACTTAATTGCCTACATTTACACATTAAGTAGTCAGCAAAATGACCTGCCACCACTGTGTATGCCACAAATAAAACTTTTAACTGGTTATAATAGGTCAGAAAGATGGAAAATGGTGTAAACCTAAATTATGAAAGCTTGGTTGTCAAAAAGACGACAATGAGAAATCTTACAAACGTATCTTTTAAAAATATTTTACACCTTGTTGTATTGTCAGACCTAAAAAAAAATATATGAATAATCCCATTCAGTGTTTTTAAAGGAAGTGCAAGTGCATTGTTGCACATGCATACCCACCCACACCATAGCCCACATGCACAAACCTACAACCTCTGAGACATAAGCACACAATCAAAGACGCACAAGTTACTAAGTGGAATGTGGTCAAACAGCCACTGTAACTTCTCAATGAATACAATCAGAGCCCTATAATCAACTGTGAAAAGGAACGTGTCATTAAAATGGAAGTGAACGTGTCTGCGGTCATTAGAGTGAGTGGCATGCAGGTTTAAATATTTGAACACACACAGGCATTTTCTGCTATTCACATGAGTACACACATTCAAATCACACATTTACCTGGCCATCAGGATTCCCTGATACTCCTCCAGCTGTCTCATGAATGATGGGTTGGGCTTGGTGACGGCTCGCCGCTCTTTAACATACTCAAAGGCCCGTTTCAGGTCCCAGCCATACTCCTTCATGGCGTATGCAATCACAGTTGAGGCCGAACGACTAACACCCATCTTACAATGCACCAGACACTTTGCCCCAGCTTTCCTGTAGGTATTATATTAGTCTTGTGTTAAAAGATGTAGTGCTAGTACTGTCAACATCAAGTTTCTTGCTGAAGCAAAACTAAAATTCAGGTTAACAATTCATTTAAATAAAGACTTTATCTCAGTAAAGAGAAACAAATAGAAACTTGAAACATTGGTACTTTTATACTAAAGGTAGAGTTAAAGTAACATCTGAAGCACAGGTATTTCAAGTTTCTTACTGATAATTTTTCATGACTTTGTTGAACCTGTAATTTTAACTGGTGTAAATTCTGAGTTCTTCAGTATTGCTATTTTGTGCATCTTTATGAGCATTCCTTCATGTTGTGTACTGTATGTTATCAAACAAATGTGCTGTTTTCATTTAAATGAAAGCGTAAATACATGTAGAAAACATATCTGTGTGTTGCGGCCGACACAGAACAGCTTATGCTATTTGTGTCCAGTGGATACTCTCCAAAATGGCGCTATGGTGCAGAATTATTAAATAAAGTCGTTATTTTTGTTTTCTTCCCATACAAAAAGTATTCTCAGCGGTTCATAAAGTTACAGCTAAACCACTGAGGCAGATGGACTATTCTGACAATGCCTTTCATATTTTACCTGGGACCTTCAAAAGTATTCCAAAATATCTTAAAATGTGTTCCAAAAATGAAGATTTGAAACAACATGAAAGTAATTACATTCCGGGGTTGAGTAGCCCTTTAATGTACTGCTAAAGTATTTTCTTGACATTAGCAACACATCCCACAAATGCGGTAATTCTAATTTACCAAACAGAATAAGTATTTAGAAAGAGCAAAAGCATAAGATCCTCATTAATAAACTTCTTTGTATAACAATTACAGCTAGAAGACCAGTGTGTTTTACTCCAAAGTGAGCATTAAGAGATTATTCATACTCACTTGGCTCTAGAGATGAATTTATAAGTGTCATTCCAGTAAGCCAGCAAGTCTGTAGCCTCTTCATCGTAAACCCGGATATTGTGGTACTCAAATAGGCTTGGGAAGAAGTTATCGATCTCCCGTGTCACATTAAGGATGTATTGCACCCTGATAGAATAAACAAAAATCTGTGTAATTATTAACACCAGGAAGAGATTTCAAGAGATTTATCAAACACGGTTTATAGCTAAAACAGTCTGGAAAAGTAGCCTCTATTGCAGGTATTATAAATATGTATGTTTTCATAAACGAGGATGTCAACAAAACTCACCCGGTGTTTTGGAGCTCTTCCAGATTAGATGCATTCCATTCAGAACCCTATAATTATGTGCAATCAAAAAAAGACTTATGGTACAACCTAAACTAAATGTATATTTAAAATGTATTGGTGACATAACTCTCACCAGGTAAACATGCTCAAAGATTTCTGTGGGCCTGTCCATCTGCCCCAAAATGACGATCATCTCATTATCAATGTACTCCTTAAATTCCCGTAGGTTACACACCATCTGCATCTCCAGCTCTGTGCGGATCTAAACAGAAGTTTGTGTGCAGGTACAACTTGTAAGTTAAGTGCATGTGAGAAGATTCTACAGACAAAAAAAAACATTCAGAAAATGATTTTAGGATGTGTATTTTGATCATACATCTTTAGAGGTGACGTTCTCAAGGTCCTTCTGCGTCATGATCTCTCTCAAACGAGTCTTGATGAGTCTCTCTGTTCTTTCTCGCTCAGTTGGCCTGGAGACACAAAGCAAAAAAACAAAAACAAAAAAAATCTTTCATATTTCTGTTAACAAAAAAAAAATAAAATAAAAAAATCAATGATTTGTGCAAATCTAGCACATCCACTGGTACAACTTTCGAAGAAAAATAAATATATTAGATTCTTTTAGCCAGATTTAGAGAAAGTTACTTGTTTTAAATATAAAGTTACATGGTACTGACAGTTCGCTCAAATTGCAGGACCATTTAGAAATTAGTACTCACACTTCAGAGAAGAGCACAGGCGAGTCTGCTCGGTGGGACTGCACGTCCTGCATGGCGTTCCACTCATTGATGCAGGCCTGATCTGAAGACACCCGGCTCTGGTAGTAACTTACCCAGGTGAGGAAGAGGCTGCCTGGGAAGTAGTTATGACAGCGGGCCACTTCACAGGCCTTATGAAGAGATTGCAAGGCAGACCTGAGAGAAAAAGTTGCTCCATATCAAAACATGCTACCATACCATATTACTTTTTCAAAAAACAGATTTAGTATTCATCAAAATGAATTCAAATAAACTCAGAATATGACGCAAACCTGCAATAATTAAATTAACAAATGTATCTAATCCCAATGTCTTTGCTGCTGACCTTTAATAATCCAGTTCAACCATACTTACAAACAAAAATGACTTCAAAAAATAACTATTGTGCTTTATTGTTTATTTTATTGCTGAAGAGTATTGAACTTTCTTCTCCTGTATTCTGCTTTACAGATATGAATTTACTTTTTCTTTTTTTAAATTTATAGCCTGGGGTTTTTGTGACACTTTATGGTGTAAAGGGTTTTTATATTTGCTATTAATAGAACTTCTTATATTAAAAACAAACACTTAAGCTCTACCAATATTTAAAAAGTAACGCAAAAGTAACGTAATGAATTACTTTTCATAAAAAAGTAACTAAGTAACGTAATTAGTTACTTTTTTGGGGAGTAATGCAATATTGTAATGCTGGGGTTATATAATATATATATATATATATATATGCAATATTACAATGCATTACAATTAGTGGAACAATACAAAATAGAGTGCAAATGACCTTTGACTATGACTTTTTTTTTTTTACTGTATATGACAGAATAAAATGCAATAATAATAAGTTTCAGTAAAAGTGTTCAAAATATTCATAAAAACAAAACAAAAAAACAAAAACATATTTAATGAATGTCAGGAAAAAAGGCATAGGCACCCACCACATGGCTTGGACTGAAACAGGCTTGAATATGTGTATCTTGTTATCTGTAGACACACTGAAACCCCTGTGAAGCAAACAAAGAAGTGAAACACTCTCTGAAGTAGCTGCAGGAGAATCTTATGTGTCAGGTTGACAGATTTGCCACACCTACCCGTCACCATCCAGGTGGATCCGTGTGTCACTCCACAAAGGAAGTACCATGCCTATGGAGCAGGAACTGCAACGAAAACAATATGTAAATTTTTGTTGTTACTTTATTTGATTGGTTTAACTTAGCAGTACAGGAAACAGCACACGCAAACCTGTCAGAAGGACTGAAGTCCATGCCCAGCACCACGCTCTCTTCAGTGTCCTGTCTGCCATTAGTGGAGACCACCACCATGTAACGGGTGCACTGTGGGAAAGCGCTTTCCAATCGCACAGCCTGTAGGTAAGTAGAGAGTTAAATCAGAAAAAAACACATTGTAGCAGTATTTTACATAAGCCTTTTGATTTTTTTGTATGCTATGATTTATGGATTCTTACATATCAAGGATTCAAGTAATATGAGCTGATTTTGGCCAAATTGTGCCCAAAAATATACTCTCCATTTTGGTAGAAAGCCAGTTACTGTGTGTGTGTGGTGCTCACCAGACGGATGTTGTCTTCTGGCCGCAGTAATGTGAACATTGTCTGCAGGTGCTGCTGAAGGTCCCCTGCTCCAAAAGTTCAAATTGTTCATTAACTATTAACATTCACATCCGTTTTATTGCCAATTTTGCACATTGTCTAACGAATGCCCTTACCTGCATGTTTACTGCGCTGTGCTGTGATTCTGGAGGAGCAAGAGGAGGAAGTGGAGCCATTCCCACGTGGAAGGAAAAGGGCAGCACCTTTTACTGTTAGGAAGCTTTCACTGATGCTGAGGACAAAAAAAAGAGAAAATGTTAAATATAGTGGAAAACTGAATATAAGTAAATTTTCTTTCAAATGTCTGGGGTCAGTATGGCTTTTTGGTAACACCTGTATTTATAATACATTATAAGGGTATTCTTAATGCATTATAATAAATGTGTTATAACATCTCATGAATAATCATTGAAAACATAATACATTATAATGTTTATGTATTTGTTATTGCAACTTAAGAGTATGATTATTTATGACACACTATGAATACCATATTAAATCTACTTCATTTATAATGAACTATATCATATTTTGGCATTGTTTATTTAACAATGCACAGCACAACATCTTGTGAGTGGTAAGGTGCTGAGTGTTATTTGAGTGTTTCCTTTAAGGCTAATATGAGGCTAATGTGAGCTAGCAAATACTTTTAAGCACGTAGAATGTTCACATACTTGCCAAGTAACCTATACTCAGTATGTCTGTTAAGGAACCATTAAAAAAGTGTTAGCATATATTTAGTAAACACACTACTAATACTCTGATGAAAGCTAGCTGACATGTAGTTGCAAAGTTAACTTATCAACAGCTGTCTAAAGGGTATCATCAAAATAATCAAACTGATATAGCCTAATACAAAAAAAAAAAAAGTTCAAAGCAAATGTGTCATATACATTCATCTGATCTGATATCTGATCTTTTGGCTGTTAATCTTTTGTATTATTATTATTATTATTATTACTTATAAATGGTATTTGTCCACTTTATAAAATAACTTAAGTAAAATGGCATGCTATGAGATTTACAATGCTTTATAACTATGAGAAATATAAGTGTAACTTAAGTGGATGAATTGTGTCCATTGTGATTGCAATCTCAGGAATAATTACATTTTAGAACATTTCAAAATAGACAATGATTATTTTAAATTTCAACTTTTGACCAAAAGACTACTGTATTTTTGTGTAACAGATATTTAGATCATTTTTCATAAGGGACTTTCAAAAATATTAAAAGTATTCTGGACCCCAAGCTTTTCTAAATGTTGGTGTATGCATTTTAAACATTGTTTGCATTGCATAATTTAAACTTTAATATTTTGCAATACAAATATATAGATGTTTTGAAGATGGCTTGCACATGCAAATGTTGCTATATGACCACAATTGTATGATCAACAAAACACATTACAACCAAGTTAAAATTAAGAGACAGAATGTAAAAATCTACAGAACAGAAAAACAAACCTATCTAATTATTCTGGTGGATTTCTTAGAGGTTATTTTGTGAAAATTAAAAAGCAGTTGACAGCATTTAGAAATCAGTTTCTTAAAGAGGAAGACACCCATCTTAACTGTGTCTATTATGCAAAAATTTCTGTCTTTTCGATGAATTCTGATGGGTTTTACATCCCGATTGGAACATGAGACACTGAGTTCAGTAGGGGAATATGGGAGGACTCCTTTTTGAGGGCATTAGCTCACACACCGAACTCTCTGTACAGGACGCAAACAAGAACACTCTGTTCCCCATCACTGCGACAGCTGGGGGATCTGTGTGTGCGAGTTTCTGTTCTTTGAATAATCCCATGCAACATATCTCCCTCCAATCAATGACATTTGAGACTATGCAGACTGTAAAACAAGAGCGAGTGTGAATAGCAGAGAGAACAGAGAAGTAAGAGAGGCATGGATTTAGTGCATGTGTGCCTGTTGTTTTGAGTCATGTGCACAACCATATGTCTTTTTATGAGCGTGTTATTGTAGGTTGGCTTGAAAGCGTGAGAATGAAGTATTATGGGAGTATGCACATGTGACTGTGTGTCTAAAGTCTGTCACATCTCTTTAATTATCTGCTGTTAATCATGAACCTGTTACGTTATTTTTTATAACAACTTTAAAGGATTGTTTCTAATAAGATTTAGTTTTTGCAGCATATTTGGGCCTAAGAGCTTTCCTTATATTAACCATACAACAATGCAACTATTTAAAGCAAAAACTAAAAAATAAAATAAGAATAATATTATATACATATTCACACACACACACACACACACACATATGTGTGTAGGTGTATATAAAATAATACACACATCAAATTATTCTTAAAAAAAAAAAAAAAAAAAAAAATATATATATATATATATATATATATATATATAAAACTGACTATTTATTAAAACAACATTCAAACTGAACCGTGAATATGTGTATTTTAAACATGTTTTGTAACTGGACAGCTTTCTTCCACTTTCATTATATGAACAAAAAAGTTTTACTTTCATAATTTATGGAAGAAAGAACTGTCCAACCACACTTCAATTTACAGTTGTCTGTCTGCTCGCACTGTATGACAAAATGCTAACACACATGATTTCATTTAAGCAGTGGTTTGTGTGTTACGGCAGGAAAAGGGAGGGGAAAGAAAGAAAGACGAGCTAACAAACGTGTAATGGTGAACCGAACACTTCATCAGTGTGTGTGCACTGACGGCATCTAGACTGAGCATTATTAAAAGCATCCCCACATATTTCTGAATCCATTATGATCTTGTTGATTTGTCTGCATATTCACAAGAATGTTTCTAAAAGAAGGTTTCTGTACATATAACTGCTTAATAACAATATTTATCTAAAGACAAAAAAGGCCCCAGATCACACTTTGCAACAAAAAAAAGTTAAGTGTGTGGTCTGCAATAGGCTTAAACGGAACAAATGTTTTGTTTTTGAATAATGATAAAAACGTGTGTGGCAAGGACTTCCTGTTTACTGAGGACAGGAAGATGGTGTAGGAGTGATGTAAGGTGTAAGACTATACTTTGTTTGTTTTGACTGCCTCCATCACCATGTGACACAACATACATTTAACAAGCTTCTTAGATTGAAACAATTCTAAATAAAGTTTATGTTTGGTTCCTTGGTAAACTGAACATCCTTCATTACAGGAAGGAACAGTATTTAGTCATCACAGATAAAGAGCTCAATGGAACAGCAATATAACTGAACTTTGGAATTAGCACACGTGAAAGAGAAAAAAAAGAAAAATTAAATTAAATGAATACAATTAAAAACAATTTAAAAACAATTAACTTGAAATAAAAAAAAGAAGTAAATGAAACACATAAAAAACAGAAAAGAACTCACAAAATAAAATAAAAAGAGAAATTATTACAGAAAAAAGACAGATAAAGGGAGAAAAGAAAAACAAAAAACAGAAAAATTAGACAAAATAAATTGGGGGAAAGAAAAAGAAGCAAGAAAAAGGAAAAGTACCTAAATAAAAACTCCAGTGATTAAGATATTCTGGTATTTTTTTAAACTTACAACTCGATGATGTTGTCCTGGTACATTAATCCACTCTGCAGCAGTATGTGTATTCCACTGTGTTTTGACAAGCATTCTGTGGAGGTGCTTAAAGCAGTTGCCAAACCACCTAAAGTCATCCTTTATGTCAGACAGTGGTGAGGAAATCCTCACTGGAGCTTTCCCATCCTTTTACAACATGCTGAAGAAATTATTAAAACACACAGGCAACTACCCAAGTTCTTCCAAGAAAACAGAGTAACTGATTGGATGAATGTATTCAGAGCAAATTCAGCGGTAACTTATTAAAAACTACCTATATTATCCAGTGTTGTTTTGTGTAGACTCTCTCAGTTCGGATCTCTGGTGTATCCATCTGCTCTGCGAGTAAATACAGGCAGACACTGAGATGGTGGGCGGAGTCAGGACACATGTGCTCTGGTGGACAGCAGACTCCTTATCAACCCACAGAGTCAACACAAGTGAACGGAATTAAGAGCTTTCGGGAAACTGATTCCAATATAACAGAAACTGAAACATATTTTTAATATCTGTATGACAAAGTCTTTTAAAGTAATAAGTATTTTTAAAGTAATTTGCAATTAATTTACTATTAATTAGCCTAACATAATCAGACAACAAAGCTTATTTGATGTGAGCAAAACAATGAATGATAATAACCTAACACTACATGAGTCCTACACACTGAAACAGTTAAACAATGGGGGGAAGCTAGAAATAAAAATGAGGAAACTCCATTAAGTGCTTTTAAACAAACTATTAGCTCTATGTGTGTGTGTTTGTTCGATCTAGGTTGTCCTATTTTCAGGTAACACAAAGATGATGGAATTTCCCTAGGTATTGCTAGCAATCATGGGAGCCCTTGGTAGGGGACAGGATAGGTCTTTTCCCATGGGTCGCACTCGCCCTTTGTACTTCCCAGTTTCCCCTGTTGTGAGCGACTAAGCTACTGAAATCCTAAACCAAAGGTGAAACACAAGGCCTGTGTAAACATTTAGGTTGTGCTATGGCAATGTATTTCAACCAGTACAGGTTGCTAGGGCCATCAAAACACAAATATCGCTGGAACTTGTATAAACAAACAATAAATAATCAACAATAAATTACTAGCAAAGCATTATTTGTTGTCCATTCAAATGCAACTAAATTGTTCTGCTCTGAATTTTGATCACAAATGAATGATTTTGTTTAGGGTTTTTTTTTTGTACATTGTTTTTTGTAGGAAATTAACAGAGACTCAAAATGGACAAAAAATAACAAATTCACAATCAAGGGGAACAAAATTCCTCTGCACAATAAACTAAATCAAAGACAAATGTGAAAATCTCAGCCTGTCCTCCAACTAGGGTTGTGCCGATGGACGATGATGACCCACCATCACGATGGTGAGAAGCACCATCGTGATGCCACGCCCCCTCCTGTCAGACACACGCACTGATCTT
>JAUCMS010000048.1:9913103-9943577 GCA_032357445.1 Enteromius radiatus
TTGTTTAAATGCAGTATGTGGACTTTCCACACTGATCTCACTGTGATTAAAACGTATTTTAGGAGGTGTAATTTGTACGAATGACCACACTAACCCACCCCTAAACCTACCCGTTACAAAAAGGCAGCAAAATTTCACTAGCGCATGCATCCCCTTGGTTCGAACCCACGATCACATGATCACGTCTCGTCTTATAAGACATCGCTCTACAACCTGAGCTACACCAACTCTGAAACACATGACCAATAAAATAGTACAAAATATTAATATGCAAATGTTCTGTTGCCGATAGGGGCGCAACTGATTCTGATACCTGACAGAGTATATGCTGACTGTACACAGAGGCTATAAGTGAGGCAATTCTAACTCTGCAAGGACAGTCTGGTGCTTCTGACTCACAACCTGTAAGTAACATTACGTTTTCTTATTTTAAGAATCTGCTATTTATTATTATTATTTTTTTCATTTATTATAAAAGTACAGTGTAGAGTATTGAATGCAGACATAATCATGTTTACGCGACATAGCATGATGCAATGCAACCTTTAAAAAGACAGTATTATGTCAGTATAAACAGTCATTATGTTCCCACTGGATGCAATAATTTCTTTGTCTGAAATAGCCTTTAGCGTTTTTGTCATTGTGCTGTGACATGGCATCACGTTATGGTAAGGGGCATAACATTTCCGTCACAATGCACTGGATAGCTGGCCAATCAGAGCACACCTCGCTTCTCCAGAAAGGTGGGCTTTGTAAAAATCATTGTGTTTCAGAAAGGTGGGGCTTAGAGAAGAAACAATGTACAGTATGAGGAAAATAATGTGTTTTTTGAACTTTAAACCACATAAACACAGGTCTTTTGATCTGGAACTATTCTTAGAACACGTCTTAACACAAAAAGTGATGATCGTGCTTTCTGTGCTGTGGCTCCAAGGCTCTGGACCTCTCTCCCTCAAACACTGAGAACTATGGGCTCTGTTGCATCTCTTTGGACAAGCTTTTAATTAACAGTATGGTTAGGCTGTTATTACATTTCTGTGATATTTGGGCTCTGATTTTATTTTTATTGTGTATTTGATTGCATGTAAGGTTGATTTGTTTTATTGATCTTATTGTAAAGCACTTTGCGGGTCCTTGTCTGTGAATTTCTGTATGTTAATAAATGTTATAAAAAAATACAAATAAAAAAATCTCAAAGTCAAGGTACTTCAAATTCAAAATTATTAAAAGTATAACACCAGAAGACTATTATTAACTATAAATGTTCTGTAAAAGCAGCTTGCAGCCTGTCACCATGACACAAACATGAAATATCAAGCATAAAGTAGTAGTAGAGGCTGAGGTTTATTTGCCTGCACTGTTTTTTCTTTTTTTTGTTTCATGTAAACATGTACACTTTTGACTGTTGCACTCGCATTTCTGTGTGAATGGCTCTTAACTATATAAGTGCATTCTTTTCTCTTTAACTGTTATCATTGGCATATTTTATCTAGTCTAATTGAATCTATTTTTAATTAGTCTAATTCTAATGTTTGCTAATATTCTATCCAAAATTGTGATTCCTGTTTTTTTGTTTTGTTTTAATTAACATTGAGGCAAAACATAAAATTTGAATTAACTGATAAAATCTGAAAAAAAAAAAAAAAGATTGTGGGCAGCTTCCAGTGATGATAACGGGAGTTGTGTATGCATGTGCACAGACACAAATTGTTTCTTTGCAAAGTGACATTGCCACCTAACAATATCAAAAGCAATAGCATTTGTCATATAGATACACATATGTCCCATTTGTTAATAAGTTTATTCCTGACAGTAGTACAAGCTCACACTGACAAGATGCAAATCTAGGTACATATGCTTGATATTGACTGGAAGGATCTCTCTTAGCTGTACAGTATAATCAATATGGCCAAGGGGACCTAATTTACAAAGGGGTTTTATGAACTGGATTTATTAGGTCATGGTTCACATGGGAGAATAGTAAATGAGGACCAATTTGATATGATCTCAGAGAGCATTCTTGACGGTCCTAATAGTTATCCAGAAAATAGAAGTCATGTAGAAAAACTAGGACATTGTTTGTTAAAACACTTAATGGTTAGTTAATTAGCAGGGGTGGTAAAATCTAAATATTATTCTTTTGAGTTGTCTATATGGCTTGTGAACTAAATGGTCTCGAGGCAGCCCTCATTAATTTGCTATAGTTGTAGGTTTACATCAGGCACACTTCTTTAGGGTGTTCACACAATATATGTTCTTCTGTTTAAAGAAAATTATTCACAATTTGATGTATGTTGCAAGACATTGCAACAGCCAAAGTAGCTTTAGCTGTAATGTTTTTTTTTAAAAGAGATAAGTTTTCATAGAGGGATTTATTATGCAAAAGAAACTAGTCAACTTTGGACCATGCATAATTTAATTAGGTTGATTCTATATCCAAATAATAGCCCACTGCTTTACTGCAAAGCAATCAGGCTATGTATTTTGCATACAGTAGTTATGTTACGTGAAAGACCAGCCCTAAAAATCCCTGAGACTTCTCCAATTATGCCATTTTTATGGTGTGTGTATGGAGGGGATTTCTCAGAAATTGTGGGAATGTTATCAGTAGTATATCTAAAACACAGCTGTTCATACAAGAAAAATGCTCAACAGCACCTGTAGAACATCAAAATGCTGTTTGACTAAAGGCTACGACATGTTATCAGAACACACGTGACTGACTGTGTCAATATGTAATATGTTTCTATTTATGCATTTTTGTAACATTATAAATCTTTATATCTGTACTGTCACTTTTGACCAATTTATGTCATCCTTGTTAAAAAAAAAAAAAAAAAAAATATATATATATATATATATATATATATTTTAAATCCCTCTAATACAGGTTAAGGAGACCTACAACATAATCTCTTATTTTACAGAAAAAGCTTGATTTACTCAGTAAATGTGTTGGATGAGAAAAATGGAAGATTAATCTTTAGGGGGGGGGGGAATTCTCTTCTGAACCCTTTTTAACAGAAAAAGACTCAGACTTGCTTAAACACGTCTTAATTTTCTTCAGGCCAGTCTAATGTTTTCTGTATAGAGACAAGCAAGTACAAGCTTCTCTAAGTAAATCTCTAATAAAATGTAAAACAATTAGTTTACGCACACTTACAACTTTCCAAATACATTATATGCTTGATCAGTCATGAATGTACTTGTCTAATCTCTGCAATACCGCAAACACAATATTTAATCTACCCATCTCATCCTACTCCCTCCCATGTTTTTACTGACAGCCGTCTCAATCTCTGCTTTGACTTGTTCTAAATGCAGCTCTTCTCACCCTTCTGGTGCCCTTCAGCAATGACTAATAAAACTATTCCAGTGGAAAGACATTGCTTGCAGTCCCAATTTTTTATAAATCAGAATATATTGGACTGTCTTGAAGTACCTTCAAACAGAATAATTTCTGTGTCTTGTAAGAAATGTACTGATATTCGCAGTAATAATTTGGTTAATGAAATTAGGTTACTATTAGGTGGAATAACGACTAATTTACATTGATGTAAATATGCATGCACACAGCCACACACAGTAAAAACATTGGGTTAGAGCTAAATCATATATATATATATATATATATATATATATAGTATTTTTTAATATACTATTGTTGTTGACTATGAAAAAATGGGAAATATTGCAGGGAAGCAGAAGCTCTAAATCAACAACTTTTATGGAAACATTAAGTCAAGACCAAACTGGCTGAACTTGTTTGCTCTCTGTGATAAGCCAACACAAGGAAAAACCACATCAAGTTGTCACAAAATAACTGTTAAACAAAACCACTGGATCTCAAAGCAAGTCTCACATAATGTCCCAGCAATCATGACAATAATGTCCATGGAAATTAGATCAATTTACAGCATGTCTTTGTTATTACAGAGGTCTTATATATCTGATGGCATATTCATTGATACTGACATTTAAGAACTTCCCATCACATTTGATACTCTGCCAAAAAAATGGAAGTATAGTTTTAGTCTTTTACATTTTAAGGATGTCTGATGAAAATGTCACCATGAAAACAATGTGATGTCTGCATGAGACAAGACCAAGTGACGTCTCATTATAGGACAGCATGCTATTGATTTTTGACAAAGCTTCTGGCCTCTAAAAATCTGAGACATAAAGCTACAAAAGTTTTAGAGAAAATGATCTTGTAACATTGAAACCGCCTAAGGAAAAGATTTTGTTACCTTTTCGAACTTTTAATGACATCATGAAAGTGAGAATAGACTAATGGTTAACTTTTTTTGATAACTTAAACATGTAAAGGAGCATCTATCTATCTGTTTATATATATATATCCTGAAGAAAATAAAATAAATGAGAAAGGTTTCAGAATTAGGTTCTCTCACCTTCTAGGCTGAGATCGGCGGTCATCTTCCCCACTGCCAGACTCCTTTAAAATAATAAATAAAAGGAAACAGATTTATTATTCACATTGATCTGTAATTTAATATACTACCTCTGGTTTTTAATCTCAGTCTAAAAAATATGATGAAACTGCAATGTAAGATTAGCATAAAATCAATCTTCAACAATGTGTTAAAAAAAATCAGTTAATGCAGAGACAGAGCATCCACTAAAACTGAGTATTGTATTTTAACTTATATATACCTAGTAATAAATGTGATTAATGTTTGCACACCAATTATTTTGTTCGCAAAATACTAAAGCAGCCATCTTGCTCCATAAACTGAAAAATAACCTGAACAAATGCATTAACTGGTCCCTGCATTTTGTTTGGCTAATGTCCTGTTCTGTGCTCCTACTATTGATCTGTCCAAGAAATCAAGCAGCTTTCTTGCTAGTGATCAATAAATTTTAAAGAAGTAGTTCAGAGTAGCATACAGTAGCATCTTTATCCAGATCAGCAGAACACAGACATACCAAGTAAGGCATAATATCAGATTAAGAAATAGTGTGATAAAGGCTGACAGGATATTTTTTGCACAACACAACAAAAACACTGAAGAAGTTTATGCCTAATTTGAAATGCATTGCATGCACCTATAAGATTGAGATTTGCCATATTTGGAAATACAATGAATGCAAAAAGATGGGTTATCACTGAACAAATTATTTCATGCAACTCATGACAGACATGACCCTAGATGGGAATAATTTTGCATAAACACAAATGAAAGCTCAGTGTTTTGCATTATGGAAATGTTTCACTCCATGAAATCTGTGTTTGAATCATTTGGTTTTGAGCAGCAAATGACTGTCATTCCAGATCTCCAAAATATTTGACTATTCAATGCATACCTTAGTCATGAGCACAGTTCACATAAGAGTGTAGTTAAAGCAAAGTACAGCAAACCAAGACCAGACTAGAATTAACTTGGTGCAACATAGAAATCAAATTTCAGGAGACTTGTAAGACATTAGATTTAGATTTGATATACATTAGACACTCTCACGTTAGATTTCTCACAGATATTACATGATACAAGATCTTAAAAAGACAACAAAAGAGATAACATAAGATATCCTTTATGTTCACTGCTTACTTAACAGAACATGTTCAGCAAACAGTCTGTTTAAACTGTACTGCTCAAGAAGATAATAGTGAAAGTAGATATTGGTTTCTAGAACCTGAAACCGAACCTCTGTAATACTGACCCAGATTTTACCAGCACCAACATGGTAACAGTTTCAGCAGCTAAATAGACAACACTGACATGTAATTTAACTCAGTAGTGGTAAAAACGATTTACATTATATTGCCTATTACCCTTACATACAAAATGACCTACAAATGCTGTGAACAAGATGGCTGTCACAGTTACTTTCTGAAATGTTTATTAAATGTGTTGTGCTAGCTTAAGACTGCTACGAAAATTATAAAGAATTACAATGATTTTATTGTATTAACATTTATTATATTAACAGACCTTGTTTTGATGAGGAAACAAAGTATAAAAAGACATATAATTTAACGAAAGTAGTATGAATATACGTGCATGTATGAATGTGTGTGTGTGTGTGTGTGTGTGTGTGTATATATATATATATATATATATATATATTGATGCCTTAGGAGGGGTGCCTAACAAGAGAATCCTTTTTTTTTTTAAAAAAAACAAAACAAAAAGAAACCTTGTGCTGTCTCCAGCTATTCAGTCTAGTTTTATAATCCTATATTTATAATCCTATTTTACTATCCTAGCGTTTACTATGACAGGGTGTTTACTTCCTGGTTTCAAAACGACTTTCGTTTGAAGACCAATCACATCGTCATCGTCACATTTGCATATGAATAAGAACTATTTGATACATTGTCAAAGAAAGCTTTGAGTCACAGCATATGTTTTTAGAGCCATGTGAGCAATTATTACAAAACACTTCCTGACTGTGGCATGCCACTACAAACAACCGGCAGATTTAGCAGAAAATCTCCACGACTGAGATACAGCCCATTTCTCACATTTGCCAGATATTTGTTGAGCCATATGGGCAACAATGTTATTCCGAGTCTATAATTCACGCATGCGTATGTCTGTAGCGTCTGAGGACAAACGGACTATAGGAAACAGCGGAAATGAACCCAAAAGTACCTAGGCGGTAGAAGGTGTCGGAGAGAGAAAAAAGATGCGAGACCCTTACCGAAACGCACGGACTGGAGGTTGCGCTTGGAGTAGGCGACCGCTGCACAGTTACCAACGCCATTCAGGCTCCGGTAAACGGATACCTGAGAGATACTGGCCGTGGCGAGACAGACATAATTGTGTCAGGGAATATCAGCCGCAGCTCGTCCGTTGCTACTGCTCTGTCGCGCTTCCTCTCTGTGACTGCTCTGCGCATGCGCCGGAACCGCCAGCTGTCAAGATTCAGTGGCCTCAAGCCATGGTTAACTGTGTGTGTACTGAAGAAGCATGTGAAATTATGTGTTAAACACCATTAAAAGAGTGGGGTTCTGTTAATAATTTTAATTATTATTAAACATACCGCATATATGTCCACTGCTATTAAATTAATAGTCCACCCAAAAATAAACATTTAATCTTCAATGTCACATAAAATTTCATTTTAATCGTGTATTATTTCATTTATTCCGTGGAATATAAAATAATATATATTTTATTTTATGTCATTGTATGGACAAAAACAAAACGAAAGTCAATGAGAACCAAAAATGTTTGATAAACAACATTCTTTAAAACTTAAAAATATATATATATATAAAATAAATAGATGGTGAGTTAATTATGACAGAATTCTTAATAAATTAAGTGAATAGACCAAATAAATATAAGATATGAATACATACATGTAGGCTATACAAACATACAATAGATTCTCTGTTATCTCAGATGATGTGCAGACAGGAAATGGGTTTACAGACAAGCTGTGACTTTTCTTTTGCTTGTAACCTCCACTCCCACAATGCTGTTTCACACATGCCAAAGAAAATGCAACTTAGTTCTTTGTGGCCAATGTAATACTTTCAAAGATACTTTCACAGACTCGCCAAGTGTTAGTGGAAACTTTCTCCTACCTTATTTTGCTTTATTTGCCTCTTAACCATTCAACCACATCCATGGATCCAATGCTTACCTAAGTCTCTCTGAATGGCATTAACAGTGAGAGTGGAGAATATAAGAGGATTACGGCAGGTATAACAGAGTTTGGGTTAATGGTGGGAGACATGGACATGTGGTTTGAATATGCTTGTACATAAAAGAAATAACAACTGTTGTACTCAATTACAAGCTACAATACAAACCACAAAAAAAAGCAGACCGACCTTTCATCAGATCATCCTTTGTAATATATGTAAGGCATAGAGTAGCACTGCTGTACAGTGCATGTTCCTACGTATTATCCGTAACACTGTTTGTTCTGTAAGAATTTTCCTAAATTAATAAAATGTTTGCTTTCTTTCTTTTTTTTTTAAAGTTCGATCCTTGTCTGGGGTGTTGTGCTTGGTGATTTAGTGCAATATTAAAGAGAGTGTCACCATCTAGTGGCCGCCTGTTTTGTACCTTCTTGAAGAGTTCAGCATTACCGTTCCATCTTTGGAGTTAAATGAATATGTATATGTCTTATGGAAATAGATTATTAAAATATAGTATTATGTAGTTATTTATTATTTCCTTTATTTAAACATTTAATACAAAATTAAATTTCATTGAATGCTTTATTAAATGTATATATTAAATTGTGGGAAAATATAGGCTACTGATGGTGCTGCAAATATTTTGAGATTGAGCTTTTGTAAAAAAAAATAAAATAATTTAACTTATTTCAAAATATTATAAACATACATTTTCCATACATTTTCTATTGGTGAAACCTATTCGTGAAACGCTTTACAGACACTCCCAAAAGTAAATTGTATAATATGTAAAAAGAATATTGTTAAATTCACAAACGGTACTTTCATAACAATGTAAACGTATTTATTATGGATAATGTATAGCCATACAAAGAGTCAGTTAAATTGATCGTTTTTTCTAAAATGATTGTGCTTCGTTGCATTCCCGTTCTAATTTGCTGTTTTAAAGTTGAATCGATTTTAAATTAGCGAATCTGCATGTGTCAGATATTTAGCGAGACAAGATGGCGGCCTCCGGTAAACAGTAAGTGTCGCATGTTAACTTATAGCTATTTTGTCAAATTACATAAGACGTAGTTACATACTTTTATGTATGCCGTCGTACATTGCACAATGGCTGTGTACGCATGTTTTAAAACATAATTTTGATAAGAATGAGCTAATCAATATGCTCAATATTATTAGCCAATAAGCTAATAATGCTATCCCCAAAAACATGAGCATATAATCACGTTACCTACATTATAAATCGTAAATAGTCTGTATTTACATTTTGCATTGTACTAAACCTCTAATTCGTTCGATGTAATATTATTGCTTTTTTGTTTGCTAACTGTCCATGTATGAAATTGGCTGTGCATGCCTTCCCTAACAGAAGCAAAAAAATAAATAAATCATCCTACGCTGGTTTCAAATAGACGTAGCTAATATAATTTGTTCTGTCATCTTGGGCAGTCTGGTGTTCAGCTGCTTTTAGCTGGTTGGCTATCAAGCAAAAACCTCTCTTTCACCAACTATGACCAGCCAAACAGCATAGGCTGCTTTAAACAGTTTTTTTTCACCAGAGACAATGAAAAAGATGTGTTAAACTAAGTCTTAATTAACCATCCCACATAGTAGATAGTTACTAAGCTGTATTCATACTTTTGTGCATTTTAGGTATGGGCTCATTTTGTCCCGAAAGAGTGCATCAAAATCTGCCCCTCTCTCCCGCCCCTCTGTATTTGGAGATGATTCTGATGACGAGGTGACAGGTCCTATGAATCTACATGCTGCTTTTTTTTTACACTTTATTAAGCACACTATAATAAAACGCATGTTCTTATATTGTAGACCTCAGTTGGGGAGAGCTTGCAGAAAGAGTCAGTCAAAAAGAAGATGATGAAGCAGGTATCAGTGGAAGACATCCCAAGAACAGTTGCATAATTATGTATTTTATTGTGCTGAAAATATTTTTTCCCCACTTCAGACCCGTCTTGAGATGCAAAAGGCAATTGAAGAAGACAGCACTGTCTATGAATATGATAGTGTGTATGATGATATTCAGAAACAGAGACTGGAAAGCAATAAGAAAATGCTAGGTGGCACAGACAGAAAGGTATGTTTTAAAATTTTGTTATTAAAAAAATATTCAGTATAGATCCATTTTAATAGCTGTTAGAGCATTATGTTTTAGTCATTTTTCAGAGTAGTACACTGTAATTACCACTTGACAACAATTCACGAACATATCTTGTTGTTCTATTAGCCCAAGTATATTAACCAGCTGCTGCGTGCAGTCGAAGAGAGGAAGAAGGAACAGGAACGTCGTGATGAGAGGAAAATCCAGAAGGAAAGAGAAGCTGAGGGCGAGATGTTTGCTGATAAAGAGGCCTTTGTCACCACAGCTTATCGCCAAAAACTTAAAGAAAGACAGGAGGAGTTGGAGCGAGAGAAGAGGGAGGCAGAGTTGGAAGGTGAGTTCTTGTAGTAGCCTCTAATTCATTGTTGTAATGAGTATTAAAGTGGACATACTTCTTAGTTTTTGTTTTAATTTTTAGCTGCATTGGATGTCAAGAAGCAAAAGGATCTTAGTGGGTTTTACAGACATCTTCTGAACCAGACAGTTGGAGAGGAGGCAATGCCTGATCGTAGTGCTCAAAGGTAAGGAATATGCTGGTAGTGATTTTCAGAATGATATCCACCTTATTGTGGAACATGGAAGTAAAATTCCAGTGAATTTGTGAGATTTCAGATTCAATATCTGCTATAGGTCAATAACTAGAAGAATAACAAAGTGTAGTTAAAAATAATGCCATTTGTCCTACAAACCAGTGTGTTCATGATTATGATCATAATTATGATTATGATATGATTGACAGTTTGCAATATCAAGCAGCATGATGACAGACACTTTATGGACTATTAAAATAATTGATATTCTGGTAGAGTTCTGCTCATAAGTTTAGTGCGATGAGTGAATTTGATGAAAATATTTGGATTAAGTCTATTTGGACTGTTGTCATATTCTGAAAAGGGTTCTTCCTAAAAAGAGACAGACTTATCGATATTTGAAACCGTGATCAGCAAATGCAGCTACAGTATTGGCTGGTGGAAAAACAGCTACAAAATGCCATCATAAATGTAAAAAATTCACATTCACAATGTTTTAAATTATTCATAATATTATATGTATTCACAATATTTGTACAGGCTTTACATTTTTTCTTTAATGTTGTAATTATCAATTCTATTTTATCTTTGAAGTGGATTTGTTGTGACAGCATTAATTAAAGTTTCTTAAGGGTCAAGATATTTTCAAACTACACAACATTATTATATTATTTTAAACACATTCTTAAATGATTGTCCTTGGACCAGTTATGGTACTCTTGAATAAAGTAGCGGTGACTGGGACAGATTTTAAGTATCAGTTCTGCGTAAAAAGGAGAAATCTGATCCTGTTTACATGAATTAAGCCTGCTTGTGATTAAGTTTAAGCTTATGGACCTGTTGCTATGAACCAACCAATTCAAAATTCTGCTTCCAGCAAAAATATTACTGCTCTATCCATAATAGATTTGAATTCATATAGTATCAGACACATAGCATTGAAACTCAAATTACATATCTTAAGTAAATTTGATTTAAAAATGTTTAAAATGATTAGTAATAAGCTTTAACTTGTTTTAGAGAGGAGGAGAAAGCTACAGGCTCAGCAGAAGCAGAACGGTCACTGACCCCGGAGCCCACAGTGAATCGAAGAGAGAGTGAAGCAGAATCCCACAGCGACGAGGACCAGGGCTTTGATAAAGCGGCATTCACTAAGACCACCACAAACAGCAATCACTCAAAACGGCACTATAGACAAAAATCTCCTCTTTCAGATAGTGATGATGAGCGTCAGAGGGAAGACATTAAGGAAAGGAGTCACAAGGAAAGAGACAGGGACAGAGCAAAGGATACAGAAAGAGAGAGGACCAAAGATAGAGAAGGCAGGCGCAGTCACAAAAAGGAGGACAGGGACCGCAGAAGAGAAAGGGACAGAAAAGACCGAGGTCGAGACAGGAGGGACAGAGACAAAGATGACAGACATAGTAACAGGGACAGAAGAAACAGCAGTCCAAAAGACAGAGAACGAGATAGAGAAAGAAGAGACAGTAGTCCAAAAGACAGAGACCGACACCGTAAAGGAGAACGAGAGAGAGACCGGCAAGATAACAGCCCAAAGGACAGGGAACAGGAATGCAAGGGAGAGCAAGATCAGAAGGACAGAGAAAGCCAAAAAATGGACAGCAAAAGCAAAAATCAGGATGAGGAAAAAACAAGCGAGAGGCACACTGACAATGATAAAGAAGAAAAGGTTATGGAAAC
Source organism: Enteromius radiatus (assembly GCA_032357445.1). Lineage (NCBI taxonomy): Eukaryota > Metazoa > Chordata > Actinopteri > Cypriniformes > Cyprinidae > Enteromius > Enteromius radiatus. The sequence continues at coordinate 9,925,075 of JAUCMS010000048.1, forward strand.
TGAGGACAAAGGTAATGAACAGAAACCCAGTAAATTTGCAAAACGCAGCAGTGACCAGACTGTAAGTTCAGCCAAAGAGAGATATCTGGCCCGGCAACTTGCTCGTTTTGCTGCAAAGCCCTACGTTGAAAAAGAGGAGGACTAGCAAATGGATTGACCATTGTATCACACTTACACTTCATCTCGGTCTTTGAAAGCATACATATGGGGTTAAGGCAAATGATTGAAATGCTTTGAGCTTAAGTTTGTGTCAATTTGAGGAAAATGCAGCTTGTGTAAATTTCACTTTTTGTTAATAAAGAACGAAACCTGCATGCTACTTGTGCTGAAGCATTTGTTGAAGTGCACTTATTTTTGCTTTCAGATTTCTTTCCATTGTTTCAGGTCTATTTTATTATTTTGTTTTCTTAGTTTAATAAAACCTTAAATCTAATAAATTGGCCTTCATTTAAAAACCAATGTTTTCCATGCCCTGTATCACAATATGCACAGCTGAAAGTGGATTCTTACAGTGTCCACCCCACCCCAAAGAAACGAGATAAAGAAAATATATTTGAATTAACTTTTAATAAGACATGAGCTACAGTAACACACTGCACATACAAACAATTAAATCAACATTTCAAGTATGAAGATTAAGGATAAAGCCGTCCAACTCTCCTTCATTGGAATCTGTTGGGTAAATGAACAAATCAGATCATCTGCAGTCACTTTTTTTTTTTTAAAACACAAGACATTCTTTTTCTTCAAAATCAGAAAACCGTTTATCACCACTGATCAATCTGACGGTAATTCCAGCTATTATCAGTTTAGGTTTCATCATAATAAACTCGTTCAGTATTTATAATTAGTAGTAACATTTATGCAGAACTCACCATAAATGTCATGTCCTCGGAAAACACCTAGGAAGACACATATTGTTAAGGAACAGCTCAGATTTTAAACACGTGCTATATAACTTTACATTTAGAGTGCTCAGAAAACCGATCATCACCACTGAACCATCTGACGGTAATTCCAGCTATTTTCAGTTTAGATTTCATCACAACACATTATGGAATGAGATAGTATTGATAAAACGTGTCCATTATACTTACCAGCAAACAGCCGTATTTTTCTGAACACACCCGTCCTTTCCTGCTGCAGAACAGAAAGGACGTAGGCTTTCGCCTCGCGCTTATATGTACTCGTCTTCTTCTTGAGGATCTACGCGTGTATACGCTACTAAGTGTACTGCCCTCCACAGGTCAGAACTTATAGTTCTTCAATCCCACGCATGATTCGCTCATTTCGAGAAGGACCTGGCTGCGGCCTGCAGATCGGGGCGGAGCTGCATGTGTCGCCCCCGCCCCATACCTACTTTGATTGGTCTATGGTCTATCATAGGCAGAGCCATAGGCATACAAACGGAAGGAGTATGTTTTTTAAAAGTTAAAAACGCTGTATAGTTTCACAAAGCTTTCATTATAATAGACAGAAGAAAGCAAAAAACATTCCATGACACTAAAATGATTGTTTTGCTAAATTAAGCCAGTCTTTAGGTTAATACACAAACAAAACACTACATTCAAAAAATGAATTGGGTTGATTATTTCAGCAAGAGGATCAGGTTTTCAGTGGAATTATTATTTTGTCAAATTTATGAAGATTTGATCATTTCATACCATCAGGCTATGACACAAGAAATGAGAGTATGTATCAGTATTGTTTTAATTTATATAGTATGGCAAGACAATTATAGTTGCATATAATTATTATTATTAGTAATGCAGTTGATTTTTGTTGAATGCAGCACTTACCTTGATGTGTCTGCCATGTGCCACTTAATTTTTATAAAACTTACATTTTCTTCACTACAGTGCAAAGCACTTTTTTCAGGAAAACATGATGCTCCTCTTTATTTTAAATTGAATAAATCAAGAACACTTTATTTCAACTAGATAATTCTGTAATAAAAGTGATTATTTTATGATTTAATCTATGATGAACAAATTTAATTAGAGTGATATAAATATATTAAATGTATATCTTCACTGTAAAATCCACTGTGTCAACAAATATGTTAAGCTGATTCTTTTCAGTCAGCTGATTCACGAATAGGCTACCACTGAATTTGTGAATTCGACAATTTTAGTGAATTCAAACAATATTAATTATTCAAAATAATAATCAGGCTTAAGCTGTTTAAGCTTAATTTTGTGTGGAATTAGTCACCTTTTTAGACTGGAGAGGACTGGTGAAAGTACACAGCTTTAACGGCAAAGCTGATTTGCTCATAAATCCATGCACTACTGTTTTACACCAACTCAGAATATTTTTCTTCTTATTAGGAAATATAGGGTGGCCCACCAAGTGTACTTGGGCTTGGGCTACTTGAAAAACCTACAAACACATAACCCATACCTACTCAAACCTGTATATCAGGTGTCTCATTCTCTGTCTCACCTTCTAGATTCACAGGTTTATTTTATTGTTGTTCATTTTTAATCATTGTTTTCACATAATTAATGTGGTAAATGCAGGGAATTAAGTATTACTAATTTGTGACTATCACTTAAATTGTTTCTGCATTTAAGTTAAATCGTGGGTTTTCTCTGGAAAAGTTAATGAAACATGGTAAGTAGCCACAAATGAATATGTTGTAGGACAAATTAACACGTTTTAGGAATTAACATATGTGCTGTTGCTTTGGCAGCCCTGTCAAAATGAAGTGCCCTATAGCAACAAACATGATAATAAAATATGACTTATTACTTATTTCAATGCAAAATAACTTTGTGTTGTATCTGTTTTAATTCAGGTTTGGATCATATTAAAAGCATAGTTTGTACATTAGTAAATTATTTTTGTGAAAGATTCAGCCCCTTCACGGTCACTCACAGCTGTTTGCTCGTGAGTCACACTAAAACCAGCCTGCTGACCAGCTTAAACCAGCTAAACTGGGAGACCAGCTAAAACCAGCTTGTTCCATCTGTATGGTTCATTAAAGCTAACAACAAAGCACATTTATCGCTTATTTGAAACAACATTTAAATCGACTGAATTAGCCCTTAACCGTGCATTACAATTATATATGAAAATTGATAATTACTATGAACGTGTTAGATTTGATTTAGGCCTTAACGTTATATTTCTGGATATGTATTTACGCTGATTTTATAATCTTTCCAAATGTCCAAGGGGCATGTTTATAGGTTTCCATGTAGGACATTAGGCTTAATGAATATTAGTGATACAGGAATACGCATACCAACAACATCATCTTTTCCTAAACGAGCATTTATATAAAAACATCCGCCACGTGCGTACATTATAGAAAAAGGCGCAACTGAAGGAAATAAACACGTGATGCGTGATGACGTCTGAGGTCTAAATATGAAGCTGATTGCTATCGGCTAGCTGGCTACGTTGTTTCCCTCCATCAACACTGAGCAGAGACCGAAAGTTAGCAGGTTGATATCCTAAACGAACAACTCCGGATTCACGTTTGTTTTAAATATCAAGCCTTTCGAGTGAGGAATTCTTTGCTGGACGCTTGATTAACCAGTCTATACGGAATAAACGGTAAGTCTGATTAAATCTGTTTGTTGGATAAAGTGCGTTTCAAGCCCGATTGCTAGCAAGTTAGCATTTGTAGTGAGCCATGTGAATTTGAAAGTAGAAACTTTGCGTAAGGCATTTGTATATCTGCATGGTAGAATAAATAAATATACATTTTTTTGAAACACGTTACATTTTAAATCGATTGATAACAGGTCGTTACATCTCCACATATTTGTTTTTTCAAACAGAAACTTTAATGTAATCACATGACGGTAACGTTACCTTTCATTTTTTTGCTCTTAGCTGCGTTGCCTCGCAATTGTCCGTGCAAACTGGTTCTCTCAGGTTTAATCCGGCGCAAACCAAAGTATATTATGAAATGAGTTGGTGAGCTTTAGATGTTAATCACAAAACCAAACACACACAAAAACAAACAAAACAACACATTTTCACAGGCCGTAAGTCAACTGGCACATGAAATCTCTGGCGCCTAACATTGCTAATTTACGTTACGTCAAAACTTACACGAACAACACAACATCAAGTTATTTAACGATACCTGATACAAATTTACCGAACATCATATAACGTTATATCTGACACATGCTGTTTATGTTTGTGCTGTTCTCAAATTTTGTCTGCTTTAGCTTTGTTAACGTTAACGGTGGTTCGCTGAGAATTCTCGTGAAAGCACATTTCTGTATGGATATCAAGTATGAAAATGAATTACGCAAATTGAAATGCTATTTTTAAATACGCAGCGGTAGTGTGCTGATATGTCCAGTTAGACTTTATGTACAAGCCACCATTCCTAGTTTATAAAATCCACTTTATTTAACCCTGCAAAGCCTGACATATCAAATAATTGTTTGAGTAATCAAAAGGACTGTTTTATTTATATTATATAAAGAAAAATATATTTTTGTTTTTTTTCTGAAGCAAAAATATAAATTTTGATGCATTTGCTGTTACATGGTTGGAAGTGGGAAGATGTATGGATGAAATTGTAAACCTACAATGCTTTACTTTAGTGTGTGTATATCTTGAAATATTACAGACAACATAAAATGTAGCATATTCTTGCATTTACTTCATAAAACATTAAATATTTCTTAGCTACAATATGTGTACCACATCTGTATAATTATAATTTTAAAAAGTCATTTTACTTGCTAATAAGCATGAACCATTAATCAGAGGGCAGAAGGCATTTGGAAAATTGAGTTCAACAGTTTTTTTTTTCCCCAGCAGTTGTTCCTAGCAGGAACAACAGCCGGTGATATTTATGGAAATAAATCATTTTAGTCATTGTGAACTTGGCACAGGCCAAAGGAAATCAAAAGTCTTAAGATTATGGGCAGAATTCAGCATGGTATTGAACAGAATGTTGGAACATCATAACCTTTTAGTAAATCAGCTGAAGTGTATTTCCTGTGATAAAACTGAAAGATTTTTTTTCTTTTGTGCAGACATATGCAGGCTCTATAGCAGTGCAAGATGTTCAACAAATCTTTTGGTGCTCCCTTTGGGGGAGGGACAGGAGGATTTGGGACTACTTCAACATTTGGGCAACAAAGTAAGTTAATATGTATGCTAATGTATTTTATATGTAAATACATTTGAGAAGAAAAATGAATACTGTACAGAGACAAATAATTACCTTTGTCATCAGATACTGGATTTGGAGCAGCAGGGGGCTTTGGATCTTCAGCATTTGGGACAGCAAACAACACAGGGGGACTGTTTGGGACCACCCAGAACAAACCTGGTATGCTGTATTTTTTGTAACAGTAGGCGTATGCAGAATCTGGCTGCTGTCTTTAAATGCTCATAGAATCAAGCAGTTTTTAAAACATTGCTTCTTTATTTGCTTGTGTTCCTTATGAAAGATTTTTATTTGGTCAGCAGTGTGATTTGTATTAAAATGTGTCTTTCCTCAAGGTGGCCTATTTGGCTCAAGCACCTTCTGTCAGCCTGTCACATCCTCCACCAGTACTGGGTTTGGGTTTGGTGCTACCAGTGGCACATCAAACAGCCTTTTTGGAAGCACCAACACTGGAGGTGGAGGATTGTTTTCCCAGCAGAACAATGCCTTTGGTGCCAACAAACCAGCCACTTTTGGCAGTAAGTTTCCTGTAGCATTCCAATGTAGCTATAAATAGTTTGATTTATTGTGGAAGTAGTGTCTTGGATTAAAAGAACTTAATGGAACTAAGTAATTGTTTGAATTGCTTTGCAGCTTTTGGTACCAGCACCAGTAGCGGTGGATTATTCGGGACAACCAACACAACATCCAACCCTTTTGGAGGAACATCAGGCTCTTTGTTTGGATCATCAAGTTTCACTGCTGCTCCCCCTGGCACAACAATCAAATTCAATGTTTGTTTAGAAATTATGATACTTTTTTCTTCATCCTGGTAATTTAGCTAATTTATTTTTTTTTTAACCTAAAACTTTTGTTTTGCTGCAGCCACCAACTGGAAGTGACACAATGGTAAAAGGAGGCGTGACAACCAGCATCAACACCAAACACCAGTGTATCACTGCCATGAAGGAATATGAGAACAAATCCCTAGAGGTATGTTGGATTCTCTTGAGCCTGGTGAAATAATAGTTCATGTGCGTTCAAAGAACAAAATGTGCAACAAAACTGTTATTTAGAATTTTGAGGATTTAAAGCCATGATGAAAAATATATTCCTACCTTTTCTTTTTAGGAATTAAGGCTTGAGGATTACCAGGCAGGAAGGAAGGGTCCTTCAAACCCTATGGCAGCTGGCACGGGTGGCCTCTTTGGAGCAGCAGCCACAGCTACTCCCAGTACTGGCACTGGACTCTTTGGTTCCTCAACCCCAAACGCTGGGTTCAGCTTTGGCCAGAACAAGACCTCATTTGGCCCAAGTAAGTGTTTTTTCCTTCTTTTCTTTTTTTTTTTTTCGTTCTTTTTAATTTGGATTTTTTTGTCTTGAAAAAGTGGACTAAATCTTTGCACTACAGGTACTGGGGCCTTTGGCACAACTACAGGAAGTTTGTTTGGCCAGCAGCAGCAACAGCAACAGCAACAACAACAACAACAACAACAACAGCAAGGTTCCAGTCTGTTCAAACCTTTTGGTTCTGCTACCACCACCCAAAACAACACTTTCTCCTTTGGCAACAGCAACAGCATGGTGAGTTCCAGCAGGTGTAGTAAGTGTCTACAAAATTGACTAATTATTCTATATCACTATTAGCATCACATTAATTCTGTTTAATCCAACATTTTCTTTTTAAGGGGCTTTTTGGCAACACGGCTGCTTCTCAAGCTGGAGGACTGTTTGGAAACACTAACACAAGTACGGCCACAGGCTTTGGCACAGGAATCTTCGGCCAAGCTAACACTGGTTTTGGGAATGTGGGTACACAGGTGAGTTCTAGAGAGGTTACAGCTACCTCTTTTTTAACCTTTCTCTTTTCTGTATTTTGTATGTATTTTTTACTTTGTTAATCTAAATGGTTAACTTGTCCTATTTAATTCACAGAATCTTTTTGGTAATAAGCCTGCTGGATTTGGTGCCACCACCACTAGTGCGCCCTCCTTTGGAACAGGCACTGGACTATTTGCAAATAAGCCTACGCTTACTCTAGGGACTAACACAAACACATCAACCTTTGGTAAGACTTTAGCAATGAAGTTGTATAATGTTAACACTGACTAGTGTTTGCTGAAATCAAATTATTCTGAGTTTTGGTGAAGAAAGTGGTGGGCACCATTTTACCAGTGTGCACTAGAAATTCCCATACATTTCTTTTCAAATGTCAATGTTGGTGTACTTTTAAGGGTTTGGTGCAACTGGTACTGGTGGAGGTCTCTTTGGGAACAAAACTGCTACAACAGGCCTGGGAACAGGACTGGGAACTGGCTTTGGAGGAGGTAGGTTTTAATGTTAATGATGTTTGTTGTTGTTTGTTATTGTAAGAATGAAAGCATGGTTTCTAAGTATTAGTCTGTATTTTCAGCTGTAGGAACTGGCCAGACGTCATTGTTTGGGAACAACCAGAACAAGTTGGGCTCCACCCTAGGGTCCGTGGGCACATTTGGGACTGGAGGCTTCAACACTGGGGCCAACGCTCTGAATTTTGGTGCTCCTCAACAGCCTGTGGGTCAGTGCAGATGCTTCATAAATTATTTTAATTCCCATGTTGTATTCATGTTAAAATGAGTACTTAATGTGAGGTAGATCTCTTTAGAGTCTGTTTGAGATTATGTAAAATAAATAACGGGTATACTATGTTTTGTTGACAGCTCTAACTGACCCAAGTGCATCAGCTGCACAGCAGGCTGTCCTTCACCAGCAGATCAATGCATTGGCCTACTCTCCTTTTGGAGACTCACCCCTCTTCAGAAATCCACTGTCAGACCCTAAGAAGAAGGAAGAGGTTTGATTTTTACAGTTTACATGGTTCTTACACATTAGTTATTTTAATAGATTAATGAGTGGCTCAATAAAAGGCCAGTTTATTTATTTTTTTTCCGATTTAGCATTGTGCATGCACTGCTAACATATCTTCTCCATCATTAGCGTTTGAAGCCCACAAATCCAGCTGCACAGAAAGCCCTAACTACCCCTACTCAGTACAAACTGACCCCTCGTCCTGCCACCCGTGTTCGTCCCAAAGCTCTGTCCTCCTCAGGCTCCTCCAAATCTCAGCTCTTTGATGGACTTGATGATGATGAACCCTCTCTTAACAATGGAGCCTTCATGCCTAGGTAAGAACCTGACTTCATAACCCCAGCTACTCTTGTACACATGTAACACAAGATGTAGTGCACTAGCTAAAGTGTTCCTGTCTACATGTTTTTCTTTTAGGAAAAGCATAAAGAAGCTTGTTTTGAAGAATCTGAATAACAGCAGTCTATATAACAGCTCTGTGAACAGAGAGGCTGATGACTTGGCCTCACCTTCAGAATACCCACAAAACGGGCTCAGGTAAGTTCAGACTAGTTCTTAACCATTACACCTAGTAAGGATACAACCATATATTTTAATGTTTTTCTGCCACGCATCAGTCTGAGTATGGATGAAGGCGAGACCAGAGAGGTAACTGTGGAGAGAAGTGGGGAGGATGATCTGGAGGTCTCCAAGTTCTACACCAACCCGATCACCAAACCAATTCCACACGCCCAGCCCAGCCCCTTGCTACAGGACACAATCTCAGAGTTCAACATGCGGGGAAGTGCTAGTCATCGCAATGGCCTGGAGGCCAGTAGCGAGGACATCTCTCTAGCAGAGGATTCCATTCAGGAGGAGAGAGATGAGGAGCTGGAGGCTCAGAAACCTCCTCACCCAGCTGGTATGTTTACATTGGTTAAACTTATTCTAAACATACACTCTACACTGTACAACAAATCTTATTCTGAGCCATTTCTGTTCTCTCTCAGGTATAGTTCTTAGCCGTGTGGGCTACTACACCATCCCATCAATGGAAGAGCTGGGAAGAATGTTGAATGAGAATGGGGAGTGTATTGTGGAGAACTTCACTGTTGGCAGGAAAGGTAAAAGTATGGCATGAAGCAGCACCATTAACAAATGATAATCTACACTTTTGAAGTATATCAGAACCTTTCATTAAAGTTGTCCTGAAATCAGACCAAAATAAGTTCTTGTCTTAAGACAACTTAGCACTTTTTTTTTTGATCCACTTCAGTAGCACATGAGTGGAGCATGACAGAAATGTGTTTTGTTTTTTTGCAGGCTATGGATCAGTTTTCTTCTCTGGTGAGGTGAATCTTACCAACATGAACCTGGATGAGATTGTACACTTCAGGCGTAAGGAGATAATAGTGTACCCTGATGACAAGGAAAAGCCTCCTGTTGGAGAGGGATTAAACAGGTATTGTGCATGGATCACATTTGCATGTTTTTTTTTGTTTTTTTTTTTGTTTGTTTTTGTTCCAATGTATTTTGTTTCCTGTAACATGCAGACGTGCTGAGGTGACTCTAGATGGCGTGTGGCCCAATGACAAGACAACATGCTCTCAGATTAAGAGTCCAGAAAGGCTGACTGAGATGAACTACGAGGGCAGGCTTGAGGCAGCCTCGCGTAAACAGGGAGCTCGCTTCTTGGAATACCGACCTGAAACTGGCTCCTGGGTCTTTGAGGTATAAGTTTGTATTCTACATTTCGATTACTGTTCTCTTTTCAGTCTATATTTTATTTTCTGAATGATCTTGAATTGCATAGTTTTCATGTATAAATATTGATAATGTAATCAAAATCTCCTCTACAGGTGGCCCACTTCTCAAAGTATGGACTGCAGGAATCTGATGAAGAAGAGGAAGTCCTCCCGGCAAAGCTTGACCTGAAGAAGCTGAAGACTGGTGTTCCACCTGGGATCCCACAGCTTCCACCGACCCAGCAGCAGATGGCATCACAGGCTCAGGTAGACTGAGGAACACACTGGGTCTGACACACATTGGTCTACGGGGCCACTCAAGTTCACTTGTATCTGCTGTGCTCCCCGCAGTCCAGATCAACACTAGCAGCGGGGAGAGAGTAAAGAGATTTAGTGGTTCAAATGCTTTTCATTTGTGATGCCAAGAGATCGGAAGTTATTGAAATGCTGTGCACACATTTTAAATATTAAGAGTTTACAGAGAAAGTTCATATGACAAAGGGTGTAGCGTTTTACCTAATTTATAGTTTGTAAAGCTGACTATTCTTCTTTGCAGATTAGCAGATGCTTTAAATGTAAAGACTAGACTTCATTGTTACAGCATTTTCTTTAATGAAAATATTGCTTTGTGTAGACAGAATGATAATACGTAATTCCGATTGTGTTTTAAGTGGAATAAGATGCAGCCGAGTATTATGTTTAGGTTCTTTTATCTTTGCCAAAATATGAAGTATGTTTGTATGTTATGATATTTCTGAAACGCAAGCAAAGAATTTGTTTGACCATTTTGTTTTTTATTTAATTTTAACAGGTGATTTAAATATTATGTGTAGTAATTTAAAAGTCTAATATTTTACAAATATGAGCTTGTGGGGTTTCAGATTGTTTCAGTTGGAATTTTATAGCAGTGAAAAATGTATGAGTGGCAGTGTGTGAATTTGCTTTGATTTTTGTCATGTATTTTATTAACAAATAAAAGTACAATAAAGAACATGTTTGTGTCAGGACATTTCATGGCTACACAATGCTTTTATAGCAGTATTTTTAGGCAGAAACTGAAACCTTGATGTCTGACATTAATTTTAGGTAAAAATGGATTTCTGTTTGAAAGCTTGCTGAAGTCTGATAGGGATGAAAAATCAGTTTTAACTGTACTCTGCCCTTGGATCAAGAGTGACGACTTGACTTCATCTCTTTGTATCCATGTGTGTAGAGTACAGCAGTTCTTGAGCTGCTCAGCCGTGTGTCGGAGTTGGACAGTGACATGGCTGACATTACTCAAGAACACCCGGCAGACAGTGTTTTGGGTGAGGAGGATGGAGAAAGAACTTTGGAGGAGAAACTGAGATCTGAGACGCCTGCTGAGCAAGAGCCATTGTCCGCATCAAGTCAGATTGCTTCCTCAATGGGCATCAACCCTCATACCTTACAGGTAGCTTTTGTGTAATTAAGTCATAGATTAAAAACAAGTCATATTCTGTTGTTTTAATTAATGTTGATTTGTTTTCTATACAGATCATGAAGGCCTCTCTCTTTGCAGAGGATGATGAATGTGACTTGTTTCAAGAGCATGGTTCTTCAAAGCTCATACAGGATGTGGCTTCCCCCAAAGCTTTGCTTTCTGGAGTTGGTCGGCAATCAAGTATGCCTGCCTAATATAAATATCATAAAATATTGTGTGTGTGTATATTTATTCATTTGTGTGTAGTGCAATTTACCTGCTTGTGGGAAGTATACTTCTTGAACATGTCTGATATTGTGACATTTCTATCACAGTTGGAGCCCTTTTACAAACTAAGTTCACCTCAGGAGGAGGACTTTTTTCCCAGTTGCCAGAGGCTCCTTTTAGTGGAATACCTCAGAAGCTTAGCAAGTCACTAACATCAGAATCTCCATGGCCATCGTTGGGTCCTTCCTTCCTCTTGCCGGCCCCTCCTCCAGAACCCACTCTTCGAACTGTGGGGGCCCGCAGGCTTGGGGGGCCAGTACCTCTGGATAGCTCCATAACTCTGGGAAAAGGCCGTCTGCTGATGGATGCTGCTCTGTTCAAAGGCCGATCTTTCAGAGTTGGCTGGGGTCCTAACTGGACATTGGTGCACTGTGGAGATCAACTTAGTGTCACAGAGGCAATGAAGGAGCAGTCGGCAGAGATCATGGGATTTGGCTTCTTACCCAAACCTACCAAAAGCAAACCGTAAGTTTAGCTTCTCCATGTACCAGTGCAAACAACAAACAACTAAAGTGAAGCAGAATTTGTATTGAATTTTTCCTTTTGCTGCATTATATTAGGATCACTGAAAGTCCATTTAAAGTACGTGTGGAGCAGGTGGTCGGCCTGGAGCCCAAACAGTCAGTAGAAAGCCTTGTGCTGTATCACAGACCACTGGAGATTGGTCTAAAGCACAGCACAATCAACACCGAGGACTACTGTCCCTTCATCCAGCCAGCAAAAGGAGTGGATGCTCTGCATGGTTATGCTGAGTGGATTGTGGAAGTCACCAAAGATATAGGAGGAGGGGATGGTATACAGTGCTTTATTGTTTTTCTTTTTATTTTCTCAGGAGGTTTTATAAAATTGTAATTTGCTCTCAAGGTGTTCCAAACCTTGATATTTTGAATATCATAGTTAACCAAGCAGTTATTGGACCCCACTGACTTCCATAGTATGGTAAAATAATACTATGGCGGCCAGTGGTGACAATAATAATAATAATTATTATTATTATTATTACCATTATTATTATTTTTAGCAAGGGCCAGTAAAGTCATGTACGGTGCTCCAGAACAGTTCAACTGTTTAGTAATTTCAAAAATAATAAAAAAAAAAGAATATGCATATTATATATTAAATCAGTTTTATTTTTCACATTAGCTTGTCTGTCCCATTGGCGGCAAGTTTGGACCTTGTGTGCTGCTCTTTGGGGTCGTTTGGGTGACCGGGATGTAGAGACTGAGCATTACTCAGATTACCAGAAGCAGCTTGAGAGACGAAGGAGCTTCTCACATTGGCTCTCTGAGTGTGCAGCTGAATGCATTGAGGAGGAGGTGGGCCGAGCCCTTCAGCGCAGCCATGCTGAGGCCATATTTAGTTACCTTACCGGCCACTGCATAAGCAAGGCCTGCAAATTGGCCCAGAAGAGTGGTGAGTGTGCACATTTTTTGTTCCTGAATGCGTAATGTCAAGTTGCATGGTGTACAGTAACTTTTGTGGTTTTTTGCGTGTGTAGGGGACCATCGTCTTGCTCTGTTGCTTTCTCAGGCTGTTGGCTCTCAGTTTTGTAGAGATCTATTGGCTCTGCAGCTCAGTGACTGGAATAGCATGCAGACCGACTCCTTCATAGAGGAGGAGAGGCTGCGAATCTTTGCTTTGCTTGCTGGAAAACCAGTAAGTATACCATTTAAAACTAGATGTTGCATGTTTTTGGTGTTCATGATTTTAGTAAAAAATTGTATCTTATTTTTCTTGGTATAAAGGTTTGGCAGTCAACAGACAGTTGTATAAATGTGTGCTCCGAGCTTGATTGGAAGCGGTGTGTTGCAGTCCATCTCTGGTACATGCTGCCTCCCACTGCATCTGTAGCTGATGCGCTCACCAAATATGAATCTGCATTTCAGGTACCTCATGTCACACTACAGTGTTTTCATAAAATGATCAAATTTGAGAGGAGGACAAGATTTATTTATTTTTTTCTTAATTATGATTTCGTATGAATTAGCTTACTCTCTAATACTCACTAAGGTTACATTTATTTCTGTAACATTGTAAAAAATAAACAATAAAAAGCTGTTTTCTAATTTAATATATTTTGAAATGTTGTGTAAGCTGCTATTTTCAGCACCCTTTACTCGAGGCTTCAGTGTTATGATCCTTAAGAAATTATTTGAAGCTTAATCATTTTTTGCTATAAGAAAAATATACTGGGATTAGTTCTAATCAAATTATGTACCATATTTGTACATCATGCTTCCGCACCACATTGTTTAGAGATTCTTGATCAACTGTGCAATTATATAATTTTAAAATGTAACTGCATTTGTTTGTTTCAGGGTTCAGAGGAAGTGAAAAGGTATGCTTGTCCTCCTCTACCTCCTTACGTAGATGAACTCGAGTTGTTAGGTTTGGATGAAGAGATGGATGAGACTGAATCCAAAAAGCCACTCTTTGACATCTGCTTCCATTTGCTCAAACTTTACAGTGACAGGTTTGTAATAGTGTACTCTTTCTTCCCTGCTTATTAATTAATGATGGTGTCCTCAGCTGTGTATTTATGCAGGGTGTTTTTAAAAAGATTGTTTTTTAATAATACATCTCTCTTTAGGCACTATAGCCTACAACAGCTGCTTGATCCCAGTACAGTAACTGCTGATCATCTGGACTACCGGCTGAGCTGGCACCTATGGAACGTATTGCAGGCTCTTAACTACAACCACCTGTCCACCTCATGCCAGGGCTTACTGCATGCCAGTTATGCTGCCCAGCTGGAGAGTGCAGGATTATGGGAGATGGCAGTCTTCGTGCTGCTGCACATACCGGATTCTGGGTAAGTGTTTGTTCTGTTTGGAGTATTCATTTAGTACTTGATGGGTTTGATAGGATCAGGATGATTTGAGTGAGTGTATATGAGATTTCCATTTTTTTTGTAATTGCTTGCAGGCGTAGAGAGAGTGCGGTGAGAGAGATGCTTAACTTGCATTGCTCCCTTGAGGAGACGGAAGAGTCAATGGAGAAAGAGCAGTTTCTCACAGAAAAGTTGCTAATCCCCATTCAGTGGATCCATCAGGCCAAGGCCATCCGTGCTTGTAGAGAGGGAGACAAACGTAGTGAGGCTTTGCACCTTTACAAGGCCGGCCATTGGAATCACTGCCATCGACTTGTCATCCAGCACCTGGCCTCAGGTTTGAATAATCCAAAAGCATGCAAACTTTCCTCTCAAAACACGTCACGTCTGCAATAATGCAAGATACACACATTCATTTTGCTGCCCAGTTCTAAACAACACGTTTTAGTTGTACACAACAATAAAAATAATAAAAAAACACCTCTGAGCCTTTTATTCTTTGCTGAATCGGACGCAGAAGCCATCAGGAAAACAACTGTAAAATGCACTGTAATGTATTATTTGTTTCGTATAAGTCTATACCAAATTGTAAGTACATTTTGTCAAAGGAAATTTTTAAAATCTGTATTTTCTGATTTAACTTTTCTTAGTTAAGCTTCTGATAAATTCTGTATGAAACTGTATGATTGTACTAACTGTACTAATTCCATCATCCTGTGTGTTTTTTTCTTCTTCTTCTTCTCAGACTGCATCATTAACGATAATCATAAGTACCTTCTGGAATTCCTAGAGGGGTTAGCAGTGCCAGAGCGTAGTGTTAAAATTCAAGACTGGGACACATCTGGACGAGTTTACCTTGATTACATCCATGTCATTCAGATGCTGCAGGACATCCAACAGGTACTCTTTCTGCTCAGTATAGATTGTTGTTCAGCTAGAACAAAGGTTTAAGAAACAACTAATGTGGTTGTCTTCTAGACGGAAAGCCCAGGTTATGAGCTGGAGCGACTGCATACAGAGGTGACTTCTCTCTGCAGTAGAATAGAACGCCTCCCCTGCTCCAGAGCTAAAGACCGGCTTGCACAATCAGGTCTGAAAATTAGTTGCTGTGTTTTGTGGGAACTTGTTGCTGCTATAAGTTAATATCAGCTGGTTTCCTTTTTAATTTATGGACTGGCTTGAAAGTATGCCTCAAGTTTGAAAACTAATTTGATTAACATTAACCCTGTATCTTTCTTGCCTAATAGAGATGGCCAAACGTGTGGCTAACATCCTTCGGGTGGTCTTGAGTCTCCAAGGTGGTGATGGGACCCCAGATCCTCGACACATCCCTCTTTGCCAGCTTGCACCACACATTGGACGTCTACCTATGCCGGAGGACTATGCTTTAGAGGAACTCCGCAGCCTTACTCAGTCGTACCTGCAAGAGTATGTTATGAGTCACTGAATATCAAGATAAAGGTTTCTCAATCAGTTCTGCAGAAATTTACATGATTGGGTTAACTTCAGCACTCCAATTATATATGGCTGTTTCAGGCCATGGTTGAACTTTCGATGCATAATTAGGCACAATTCTTGTGAATAAAGCATTCCCTTGTGTGTTTGTGTAGGATATTTTCTCCCCCTTTCAAATCCTGTATTGTAGTTATAGAAATGAATGTGAGTGTCTTGAATAGTATATCTTTAAATACACCCAAAATGCCAGATTTAGAACTTTTACATTTATCTAAGTTAAAAAGTAACATTGTGAAGTGTCATCTGGTCTGTTCAAAGATAAAAATATAATATTGTGTTGTGTGTTTAGAGCCTGCAGTGTATTTTGGCCAACAAACAATACATAAAGACATAAAAATGTACATTTTCTTTGAACTTCTTTTTCAGTCACAGTGTTTTTAAATGTTAGTGCAACTGTGTGCATACCTTTGTAAGTACAGTATTTTTATTGTTCCCAGGGACTTCCTTAGTCTACAAATTGCAAGTGTGCTTCTGTGGGTGTAAAGGATAAAGGTTGCTGAACCTGCCTTGTAAAAAGGTTTGGTCTTTTTTGAGGTTAACCATTTGTTATTTAAAATTAATCTCTCTTGACATCAAAATATACGGTGACATTTAAAAATGTAAAAGTGAGGGCATATCTATTTTTGTAGGGTTTTCGACATGTTAATTTGAAAGACCTTATTGTTAAAGGTTTGCCTAATGTAAAACAAAATAAATTTCAATTCTATTGATCAAAGAAGTTGATAGAAATATATTTTGAGGTTTCTAAAGTGTTCAACAATATGTGACTGGGGATTCTCTGATCTTTAATCAAAGTCAGCCTGACGTCTCTTCTGGCTAGGATAGGGTTTCGCTGATGCAATTGCATTACAGCATTATGTGAACCCTTTATCCTCAGTTTTTTTTTTTTTTTGTGCTACAAATGCTTCAACTAGAAATGTTCTTGTCACCTGTAATGTTTATTTTCTAAAAACTATTTTAAACATTAAATGGATTATATTTCAGGTAATTAAGATTCTTTGAATGGGTGTTTATGGCTGTCAGATTATTGCTGTGCATGAATGTGCTTTTTTTTTCTTTTATAAAACTGAATAAAACAACTTTCATTTAATAAAAATCTGTGCGTGTGTATATATTCCGTTTATATGTACAGTGATGTCCAACCTTGATGTGTGTGTGAGTAAATGAATGAACTGTTTTTCGTAACAAATTATGTCCGCTTAACCCAAGTAAGAAAAGAAGAAAAATATCTAAATTTACCATAAGACACATCTTTCTCTCGAGCTCTAGTTAGTAACAGGTTGTTACTGACAGTATACTATATCTAGTACTGACACTTTTCGTCATCGCTTACTGTAACTAGCACGCGACACTCCTCTAGCCTCTCGAGTTGCGCATGGATCTTGAGCTGCCTGGTAACCACACAGTATCGAACTATGGGAATACCTGAGAAATGCTGCATCTGCCTCTATGAAACCACAGAAGAGATTTTATTCCTCTTTTACGCAACAAAATGAATCCACATGTCATTTTGGCATCTCTTCATTTGTTTACCACCACTGGTTTTATTCCAGGTAAGCATACGCTCACTTTAATGAATGACTATTCAGGCATCCAGCTTAATTTTCGTATATGTCGACTATATCTTAATTTGAACAAGATTCAAATTAAATTTGTTAATAGAACTTTACATTAATGTTTACACTTCTTATACTCGTTATGTTATTTTTTTATTCATTGCAAATATTTTTGACAGTTTAGTTTTTATGTTTTGTTGTGTTTGTTTGGTTATTTAGTATTTTTGTGAATTCCTAAATATGAATAAAGTATCAGTTCACACATGAATGTCCCTTCAAGAGATTCTAAGATTAACATGTCCCATAATCTGAAACATCTGCGGATTCAACACTAATGATAACATAATGGTAACAGATGCAATTCGCATTATATTCTCATCAATCTGATATGTTGTTCAAGAAGGTTGACTCACAGGTAATAAAATACTCGGCACATAGACCAGTAGTCCCAGTTGTAGCCTGCCCAGAATTTATCTATCTAGCTTTGGAGTTGTTTTCCCAGCCCAGTTGTTATTAATTATGCAGCAAATATGTTTTTTTTTGTTGTTTTTTTTTTAAATTGATTTTTTAATGAAAATGTATTTTTATGTCTGGAAACTGCCCAAGTGGTAACTATATGACCTAAAAGTTCCATATGCATTATTGCATTATGTCTAAAGAAGCATCTTCAATACAAGAATTTTTTGATGACAAGAATTTCATACTTTCTGCACACTTGCTCAGTTCATGCTGCAGGACAGCAGTGCTGCCAGCTGGATCTCACACATCCTTTTGACACCACAGCCTCCATTTTTATCTTTCATTAGAGCGCTATTTTGTCTGGCACTTGTCGTGAATTGATTTGCTGGTGAAAGTGCTGACCACACTCATCCTCAGGGAACAGGAGAGAGTAATTGAGTAAACGTGCTTGTTCACTAGAGTTACCCTGCTGCACTTGGTGTGGTCGTAGTTCAGCTAAATAAATGGCAGATTGAAAGATTATTGTAGCTCTCCTGTTTCTGGCACTAGTTGGTGAATCCTCTGCAGTAAAAAGGTGCAATCATAATGAGAGTTCAAACAGATGATAAAAACAACACAATAATCCACAGGTTAAACACAATGGGCCAGTTTCCCGTACAGGGATTAAGACTAGTCCTAGATTAAAATAAATGTTAAGAGCTGTATAAACTGCAAA